>NC_069489.1:6243125-6357903 GCF_026875155.1 Cherax quadricarinatus | reverse complement strand
GAAAGCATTTGGTCAGACGCCCAACATAGCCAAAGGGGTTGACAATGACACCCTTCGCCAGATATTCTCTTCTCTCTCTCTCACTCCCTTTTCTCCCCCCTTTTCCCTTCTCACTCTCTCTCTCTCTCCTACCTTTCTCGTCTCTCTCTTTCCTCCCTTTCTCTCACTGTCTTTTCCCCCCTTTCCCCCTTTCACTCTCCTCTCTCTCTCTCTCCTATTTTTCCCCTTCTCCTCTCTTTTCTCTCTCCCCTCTTCTTCTCTCTCTCTCTCTCTCTCTCTCTCCCTCTCTCTCTTCTCTTTTCTCTCTCTCTTTTCTCTTTTTAAAAAATAATAAAAAAAGGGGAAAGAAGAATGAAAAAAGGAAGGAAAAAAAAAGAAAATAGTGGGATCGAAAAAAACCGGGATCGATGAAAATTTTTTTTCGGAAAGGGAAAAGAGTGGTGGGGAGCGGGGAAAAAAGGATCGAACAAGATGGGAAGAAATTAGGAGATTTTTTGAAAAAATAGAGACAGAGTTTTCTGTAAAATTAAAAAAGATTTGGGGAAAAGGAGATAAAAAATTGGAGGCAAAGTTGAAACTGCAAAAACCAGGAAAAAGGGTCAAAGATGAGGTAAAGGCTGAAGCAAGTTAATGTGCATTGACCGAAAAACACAGATTAAAGCTGAAGGAAGAACGGGAAGGAGATATAATTATGCTAATTTCATATAAACTTGCCAAAAAGGGGCCCAAGGAGTGAAATTTGGAGGGAGTGGAGCAAGTGGAGGAGTGTGGGTCAAATGCAGAGGAAACCAGCACCAAGAGCCACGGGAAAAAAAAAAGGGAAAAAGACCATGTACAGACGGGAACCAGAGTCTCACGAGAGAGGCAATGGGAGGAAGAAAGGGCAAAAATCAGTGTTTATCCATGGGCTTCAGGAGAGTGAGGAAAGGACACACACTGAAAGATGGCAGGCAGAAAGAATGGAGATTGAGAACATCATCACGGAAATAGGTGAAGAAGACATGGACGAGATTGTAAATTTTCAGAGAATAGGGAGGTATTGAAGGGGAGAAAACGACCGATCAAGCTGATTCTCAGGACAGAAACAGTGTGGAACAAGATCCCCCAAGAAAAACCACGGTTTAAATACTTGGAAAATACTAGAGGGTGTTCCTAGACAGAGACAGAACACAAACTGAACTGAGTTAGAGGACAAAAAAGCCAATGGAGCTACGAAAGGAGACAAGGATGGAACCGACAGAGGTCAATCAGAGCAGAACAGAGCAGCAAGGGCAATCACACACAGAACTATCCTCAGAACACCATCCCAACACAAACTACAATCCACACTCACAGCTTCCACCCAACACCCAGCTATAGAATCCCACAGTATGCTACCAGGTCTCCCACCTTCACAGGCCCCCCAAACCACAGTGTTGGAAAGGAAACTGAAGGTATGGTACGCAAATCCTGATGGAATAGCAAATAAGTGGGAGGAGTGGCTCGAAAGAGTCAAAGAGACCACATCTCCAGACATCATAGCTCTCACAGAAACCAAGCTAACATGTATGATAGCAGATGCCATCTTTCCAATGGGATATCAGATCCTGAGGAAAGACAGAGGTAAAAGGGGGGTGGAGGAGTGGCACTGTTGATCAAAAACCGATGGAATTTTGATGAGCTGGAGAGAGGATACAGCAGAGAAACAAGCGATTACATAGTGGGAACACTTCACTCTGGAGTTCCCAAGGTGGTAATTGCAGTGATGTATAACCCACGACAGAAAAACAGGAGGCCAAGGCAAGAGTATGACGAGAGCAATAGAGTGATGGTTTATACACTGGCTGCAGTGTCCAGAAGAGCTCGTGCATGCAGGGCAAAGCTCATGATCATCGGCGACTACAACCACAAGGAGATCGATTTGGAGAACTTATAGCCACATGGGGGCCAAGACACATGGAGGGCTAAGATGATGGAGGTAGTCCTGGAAAACTTCATGCACCAACACATAAGGGACACTACAAGAGAGAGAGGAGAGGATGAACCAGCAAGACTGGACCTATTATTCACCTTGAGTAGTGCAGATATCGAGGTTAACACATATGAAAGAAACCTTGGGGCCAGCGATCATGTGGTTTTAAGCTTCGAATACACAGTAGAGCTAGAAGTGGAGAGGGAAGCAGGAAGGCCGGGAAGAAAGAAGCCAAACGAGAAGAAAGGGGACTACACGGGAATTAGGAACTTCCTGAATGGGGTTTAGTGGGACAGAGAACTGGCAGGAAAGCCAGTTAATGAGATGATGGAATATGTAGCAACATTGCGCAAGGAGGCTGAGGAGAGGTTTGTTCCCAAGGGTAACAGAATTAATGAAAAAGCCAGGATGAGACAATGGTTCACCCAAAGGTGCAGGGAGGCAAAAACCAAGTGTGCTAGGGAATGGAAGAAATATAGAAGGCAAAGGACCCCGGAGAATAAGGAGAACAATCGTTGAGCCAAAAATAAATATGCACAGATAAGAAGGGAGGACAAACGACAATATGAAAACGACATAGCAGCGAAAGCAAAATCTGACCTGAATCTGTTATACAGACTCATCAGGAGGAAAACAACAGTCAAGGACCAGGTAATCAGGCTATGGAAGGAAGGAGGAGAGACAACAATAAATGACCGTGAAGTATGTGAGGAACTCAACAAGAGATTAAAAGAAGTGTTCACAGAGGAGATAGAAGGGGCTCCAGAAAGACAGAGAGGTGGGGCACACCACCGAGTGCTGTACACAGTGCACACAACCGAAGTGAAGAGGCTTCTGAGTGAGCTAGATACCTCAAAAGCAAAGGGGTCAGATAACATCTTTCCATGGGTCCTGAAAGAGGGAGCAGAGGTGCTATGTGTACCCCTAACAACAATATTCAATACATCTATCGAAATAGGGAGATTGCCTGAGGCATGGAAGACAGCAAATGTAGTCCCAATGTTTAAAAAAGGAGACACACATGAAGCACTATACTACAGACCAGTGTCACTGATATGTATAGTATGCAAAGTCATGGAGAAAATTATCAGGAGAAGAGTGGTGGAACACCTTGAAAGGAAAGATCTAATCAACAGCAGTCAACATTGTTTAAGGGATGGGAAATCCTGTGTCACAAACCTACTGGAGTTTTATGACATGGTGACAGCAGTAAGACAAGAGAGAGAGAGTAAACCATACCCCCGGCCGGGATTGAACCCGCGGTCATAGAGTCTCAAAACTCCAGCCCGTCGCGCTAACCACTAGACCAGCTAGCCACAATAAGATTCATCCAACTAGGTATATTTCTACACCATAGGAAGGTTAGCACAGGCACCTCTGTGACCACAAATGCAAGTTTTTACAGACGAATCTCCAGCTAGCGTGGCCGTGACGAACTCTAGCTCAAGTCCCTTCACTGCCGCAAAATGGACTTATGAATTGTAATGACACGATTGCAAATAAACCATACCCCGGCGGGGGGTTTAAACCCGCGGTCATAGAGTCTCAAAAAATCCAGCCCGTCGAGTTTTGAGACTCTATGACCGCGGGTTCAATCCCGGCCGGGGGTATGGTTTTATTTGCAATCGTGTCATTACGATTTCTTAAGTCATGTTGACGGCAGTGAAGGGAACTTGAGCTAGAGTTCGTCACGGCCACGCTAGCTGGAGATTCGTCTGTAAAAACTTGCATTTGTGGTCACAGAGGTGCCTGTGCTAACCTTCCTATGGTGTAGAAATATACCTAGTTGGATGAATCTTATTGTGGCTAGCTGGTCTAGTGGTTAGCGCGACGGGCTGGAGTTTTGAGACTCTATGACCGCGGGTTCAATCCCGGCCGGGGGTATGGTTTATTTGCAATCGTGTCATTACGATTTCTTAAGTCAAGAGAGAGAGTGGTGGGAGGATTGCATTTTCTTGGACTGCAAGAAGGCGTTTGACACAGTTCCACACAAGAGATTAGTGTAAAAACTGGAGGACCAAGCAGGGATAACAGGGAAGGCACTACAATGGATCAGTGAATACTTTTCAGGAAGACAGCAGTGAGTCATGGTACGTGGCGAGGTGTCAGAGTGGGCACCTGTGACCAGCGGGGTCCCGCAGGGGTCAGTCCTAGGACCAATACTATTTCTGGTATTTGTGAACGGCTTGACGGAAGGAATAGACTCTGAAGTGTCCCTGTTTGCAGATGACATGAAGTCGATGAGAAGAATTCATTCGATCGAAGACCAGGCAGAACTTCAAAGGGATCTGGACAGGCTGCAGACCTGGTCCAGCAATTGGCTCCTGGAGTTCAACACCACCAAATGCAAAGATTGGAGAAAGACAAAGAAGACTGCAGACAGAGTACAGTCTAGGGGACAGAGACTACAAACCTTACTCAAGGAAAAAGATCTTGGGGTGAGTATAACACAAGGCACTTCTCCTGAAGCACACATTAACCAAATAACTGCTGCAGAATATGGGCACCTAGCAAACCTCAGAACAGCATTCCGACATCTTAATAACGAATCGTTCAGGACCCTATACACTGTGTACGTTAGGCCCATATTGGAGTATGTGGCTCCAGTTTAAAACCCACACCTAGCCAGGCACGTAAAGAAAATAGAAAAAGTGCAAAGGTTTGCAACAAGAATTGTCCCACAGCTAAGAGGTATGTCCTACTATGAGAGTTTAAGGAAAATCAACCTGACGGCACTGGAGGGCAGGAGTCATAAGGGGGGCATGATAACGACATACAAAATACTGAGAGGAATTGAAAAGGTGGACAAAGACAGGATGTTTCAGAGATTGGACAAAACAACAAGGGGACACAGTAGGAAGTTGAAGACACAGATGAATCACAGGGATGTTAGGAAGTATTTCTTCAGCCACAGAGTAGTCAGGAAGTGGAATAGTTTGGGAAGCGATGTAATGGAGGCAGGATCCATACATAGCTTTAAGCAGAGGTATGATAAAGCTCACGGTTCAGGGAGAGTGACCTAGTAGCGACCAGTGAAGAGGCGGGGCCAGGAGCTTGGAATCGACCCCTGCAACCTCAACTAGGTGAGTACAACTAGGTGAGTACACACACACACACACTCACACACACTCTGAGGCAATCAGGATAAAACAAAAATGGGTTGCCAGAGAGCAGGAAGGAAAACCAAGGGACAGGAGGGGGAAGCTGCAAAGGAAGAATAGGCAGAAGAGCTCATAAAAAGGAAACATGAATGGGAAAAGAAACTAGAAGAACTTAGCATGAGAATGGAAGAGAGGATAGATATGGAAAGCAGGAAGTGGGAAGTGCAAGTCAAAGCAGAAGAGGCTAGGATACAGAGTTTAGAAGAGGAACTGAAATATCTGAAACAGCCTAAAGAACTAAAGAACATTTTGGGATTGACATCAGAGATTGCTACCTCAGTCACAAATAAGGGGACTGTAGGGAAAGAAGGAGCAAAACTGCATGAAGAAGCTCTATCAGAGGAGACTGTAGTAAATGAAAGAGCTAAGCTATATGTGGAGGCCCTAACAGACCACAGCAGAACCCAGGGAAAGCCGAGAAGGGAAAATGAAAGGCCTCTGAGCCCAAGTACATTAGCTAGTGAAACTGAAGAAAGGAAAGCTGCAATGGAGGAAATCAAATTGAATGAGGGGATACACAAGGATATGCAGTGGGAGAACGAAAGGGTGAGGTCAGTCTTTGTGTATGGGCTCCAGGAAGATGAAGGGAAAACATATGAAGCAAGAAAACAAGAGGAAAAAAAGCAATTGAAGGCATCATAAAAGCAATAGGAGAAGACGACATGACCCAGCTGGAAAAATTTCGGAGAATATGGGGGTTTGTAAAAAAAAAGAACCCCTCCAGTGAAAGTGACCTTCTAGGCAGAATCGGCTCGGAACAGGATCCTGCAGGAGAAAGCACGATCAACGGACGTGCCGGCATACAGGAGGGTGAATCTCGACCGCAACAGAACACAAGAAGAAATGCAGAAACTGAGAGAGATGGTACAAAGGCGAAAGGAGGAAAGAGAGGGGATGGAGAAGACAGACAGGAGATCCCAGAGTCAGGAAGAAGATCAAATACAGCCTCCCTCACAACTTCCTTTAGAAACCCTCCAACCAGGTCAACCCCAGTGCAACCAAACACTCTAAACCAAAACACCCATGCCACATCCAATGCCCCCACCCACTACATTACAAACCCCACCCCCACAGCAACCACCCATTGTTCCTAATCAGGTCTCCCACTTCCCCAACCCCAATATACCTCCCAGACCATAGTCTTAGAAAAGAAGTTGAAGGTGTGACATACAAATGCAGATGGAATAACAAATAAGTGTGAGGAGTGGCATGAAAGAATCAAGGAGACATCCCCAGATGTAATAGCACTCACAGAAACAAAACTCACCAGAATAATAACAGATTCAATCTTTCCATCCGGATATCAAATCCTCAGGAAAGACAGAGGGAAGAGAGGGAGAGGAGAAGTTGCACTGCTCATTAAAAAACAGTGGGGTTCCAAAAAAATGGAAGGAATGGATGGCACGGGCGAAAGGGACTACTTAGTAGGAACAATCCAGTCTGAGGGACATCAGGTGATAATTGCAGTAATGTACAACCTACCACAGAACTGCAGGAGGCCAAGAGAAGAATACGATGAGGGCAACAGAGCAATAGTCGACACACTAGCCGAGGTGGCCAGGAGAGCACACATTGGGGCAGCAAAGTTGCTAGTTATGGGTGATTTCAATCACAAGGAGATTGACTGGGAAAACCTGGAGCCCCATGGGGGTCCAGAAACATGGAGAGCCAAGATGATGGATGTGGTACTGGAAAACCTCATGCATCAACATGTTAGAGACACTACCAGAGAGAGAGGAGAGGATGAACCAGCAAGACTGGACCTTGTATTCGAATTGAGTAGTTCGGACATCGAGGATATCATGTATGATAGGCCCATGGGAGCTAGTGATCATGTGGTTCTGTGCTTCGACTACATAGTTGAGCTCCAAGTGGAGAGAGTAGCAGGAATAGGTTGGGAAAAACCAAACTACAAAAGGGGGAACTACTCAGGCATGAGGAACTTCCTGCAAGACATTCAGTGTGAGAGGGAACTGACAAAAAAACCAGTACAAGAAATGATGGACTATGTGGCAACAAAATGCAAGGAGGCAGAGGAGAGGTTTGATCCCAAGGGAAACAGAAATAATGGGAAGAACAGAACGAGTCCTTGGTTCACCCAAAGGTGTAGGGAGTCAAAAATTAGGTGCACTAGAGACTGGAAAAGGTACAGAAGACAGAGAACTCAGGAAAGTAAAGAGATTAGCTGAACAGCCAGAAAAGAATATTATCAGATAAGAAGGGAGGCTCACCTACAATATGAAAATGACATGGCATCGAAAGTCAAGACTGACCAGAACCTGTTGTACAGCCACATTAAGAGGAAAACAACAGTCAAGGACCAGGTAATCAGACTAAGGAAGGGTGATGGGGAGTTCACAAGAAACGACAGAGAGGTATGTCAGGAGCTCAACACGAGATTTAAAGAAGTATTTACAGTGGAAACCAGTAGGGCTTCAGGAAATCAGAACAGGGGGGTACACCAGCAAGTGCTGGATGAGGTACATATAACTAAGAAGGAGGTGAAGAAGCTGCTATGCGAACTTTACACCTCAAAGGCAATGGGACCAGACAACATCTATCTGTGAGTCCTTAAAGAGGGAGCACAGATACTGTGTGTGCCATTAACAAAGATCTTCAACACATCAAATGAAACTGGGCAACTCCCCGAGGTATGGAAGATGGCAAATGTAGTCCCAATTTTTAAAAAGGGAGACAGACATGAGGCACTAAACTACAGACCTGTATCACTAACGTGTATAGCATGCATGGTCATGGAGAAGATCATCAGGAGGAGAGTGGTGGAACACCTGGAAAGAAACAAGTGTATAATTGACAACCAGCACGGTTTAAGGGAAGGAAAATCCTGTGTGAAAAACCTACTGGAGTTTTATGACAAGGTGACAGAAGAAAGACAATAAACAGAGATGGGTGGATCGACTGCATTTTTTTTGGACTGCAAGAAGGCCTACGACACAGTTCCTCACAAGAGGTTACTGCAAAAGCAAGAGGATCAGGCACACATAACAGGAAAGGCACTGCAATGGATCAGAGAATACCTGACAGGGAGGCAACAACGAGTCATGGTACGTGACGAGGTGTCAGAGATGGCGCCTGTGACAAGCGGGGTACCTCAGGGGTCAGTCCTAGGACCTGTGCTGTTCTTGGTATATGTGAATGACATAATGGAAGGGATAGACTCAGAAGTGTCCTCGTTTGCAGATGATGTGAAGTTAATGAGAAGAGTCATATCGGATGAGGATCAGGCAGGACTACAAAGAGACCTGGATAGGCTACAAGCCTGGTCCAGCAAATGGCTCCTTGAGTTTAACCCTGCCAAATGCAAAGTCATGAAGATTGGGGAAGGGCAAAGAAGACCGCAGACACAATATAGTTTAGATGGCCAAAGACTGCAAACCTCACTCAAGGAAAAAGATCTGTGGGTGAGTATGACACCGAGCGTATCTCCTGAGGCACACATCAATTAGATAACTACTGCAGCATACGAGTGCCTGGCAAGCCTACGGATAGCGTTCCGATACCTCAGTAAGGATTCCTTCAAGACTCTGTATACCATTTACGTCAGGCCCATACTGGAGTACGCAGTATATCATTTACGTCAGGTCCATACTGCAGTATGCAGCACCAGTTTGGAATCCACACCTAGTCAAGCACGTCAAGAAATTAGACAAAGTGCAAATGTTTGCAACAAGACTAGTCCCAGAGCTAGGGGATTGTCCTATGAAGAATGGTTGAGGGAAATCGGCCTGACGACACTGGAGGACAGGAGGGCCAGGCCATGATAACGACATAAAATACTGCGCGGAATAGACAAGGTGGACAAAGACGGGATGTTCCAGAGAAGGGACACAGACACAAGAGGTCACAATTGGAAGTTGAAGACTCAGATGAATCAAAGGGATGTTAGGAAGTATTTCTTAAGTCATAGAGTAGTCAGGCAGTGGAATAGCCTAGAAAGTGACGTAGTGGAGGCGGGAACCATACATAGTTTTAAGGCGAGGTACGATAAAGCTCATGGGGCAGGGAGAGAGAGGACCTGGTAGCAATCAGCGAAGAGGCAGGGCCAGGAGCTATGACTCGACCCCTGCAACCACAAATAGGTGAGTACAAATAGGTGAGTACACACACACACACACTCACACAAACATTGCTAGTGTAAATGTTAGAATAATTAGTATTAATATTAGTATGTTGTTAGTATACTGATATACGTGGGTATACGACCGACTATGTACATACACAGTACAGTATATTATTGTTATTGTTAGTATTATTATTAGTATTTCCTATCTCACAGTCTAACCCCATAACCCCTACTCTGGCCCAAAGGGACCCCCACTCAACCCACTCAGGCATTCCCCCTAACACCCTCTACTCTCAACCACCTCTCTTTCTCTCTCTCTCTCTTCTCTCTCTCTCTCTCTCTCTCTCTCTCTCTCTCTCTCTCTCTCTCTCTCTCTCTCTCTCTCTCTCTCTCTCTCTCTCTCCTCTCTCTTCTCTAACTCTCCTTCTCTCTCTACCATCTACCTCTCTCTTCTTTCTCAACTCTTCCTCTCTCTCTTTTCTCTCTAACCTCCCCCCATCCCACCACTCTTTTCCTTCCTACCTTCTGCCACCTTTTCCTCAAAAAAAAAATATTTGCTTAGAGGGGGACTCTAGGATCCCGGGTATCACTGGGGAATAGTTCTGGTAAGGAAGAATTGATGGAAGAGCACTGCAAAAGGATGGAACAAGAGTGGGAGAGAAAACTTGGAGAACTTTCTGCAAAATTGAGACTCAGTTTTATTTGAAATTGGAAAAGAGGTTTTAGAGGAGAAGGAAGAATTGTGAATCCTAAGTTGAAGCTGCAGTAGCCAGGATAAGGTTCCTAGAAGATGAGGTAAATAGGCTGAAGTGAGCTACAGGGGTATTGACCAGAGGAGGCACAGCAATTGAAGCTGGTACAATTATACTGAATGAGGGGCTCAGTGGGAAGGAAGGAGACATAATATATGCTAAGGCCCTATCAGCCTTATGAGCCCACCAAGCAGGGCCAAGGAATAAAGGGGGAGAGCAGCTGAGTGCAGGTGGTGAGGAGGACAGTCATATGCAGAGACCAAAGCATACACCAAGAACTAAAGGGGAAAAATTGGAGAGAAAATGGCCATGTACAGACAGGAACCTGAGACACAGAGGGAAATGCAATGGGAGGAGGAGAGGGCAGAGTCAGTGTTTATTCATGGGCTTCAGGGGAGTTAGGGAAGGACACACATTGAAAGACAGCAGACAGAAAGACAGGAGATTAGAACATCAAAGAAATAGGTGAAGAAGAAATGTCTGAGTTCGTAAATTTTCAGATTAATAAGGGGGTACTTGAAGGGGAGAAAATGACCGATGATGCTGACAGACATAATGTGAAACAGGGTCCTCAAGAGAAACCTAGGTTGGAGGACTGGGCAGCATACAACAGGGTGTTCCAAGACTGAGACAGAACAAAAACAGAATGACAGGAGCTGAGGAAGAGGACACAAAAGTGAAAGGAGCTAGGAGGAGAAGCAAGGACAGAATCATCTGAGGACAACCAGAGCAGGGCAGAGCAAGAAGTGCAAGCACAAACAGAACCACCCCCAGAACTCCACAAACAACCATGCTATCCCAACACAGAACACAATCCACACTCACAGCCCCAACTCCACAGTACACTATACAACCCCAAAGTACACCGCCAGCTCTCCTACCCTCACAGACCCACCAAAACACAGTGTTGGAGAGGAAACTGAAAGGTATGGCACACCAACGCTGATTGAATAACAAGTAAGTGGGGAGGAGTGGTATGAAAGAGTCAAAGAGGCATTATCGGACATCATAGCCCTCACAGAAAACAAACTCACAAGGATGATAACAGATGCCATCCTTCCAATGGGAAATCAAATTCTGAGGAAAGACAAAGGGAACAGAGGAGTGGCACTGCTGATCTAAAACTGATGGGATTTTGATGAACTGGAGAGAGGAGACAGATGAAAGAAAGAGATTACATAGAACTAACACTTCAGTCTGGAGGTTCAAAGGTGATGATTGCAGTGATATATAACCCACCTCAGAAAAGCAGGAGGCCAAGGAAAGTGTATGATGAGAGTAATAGAGCGATGGTTGACACACTGGCTGAGGTAGCCAGAAGGTCTCATGTGAGCAGGGCAAAGCTGCTGATCATGGGTGACTTCAAGCACAAGGAAATCGATGATAGAGCTTGGAGCCACACGGGGCCAAGAAATCTGGAGAGGTAAGATGATAGAGGTGGTAATGGAAAACCTCATGTACCAACATGTAAATGATGCTACCAGAGAGAGAGGAGAGGAAGAACCAGCGAGACTGAACCTAGTATTCACCTCGAGTAGAGGAGATATTCAGGACATCACATATCAAAGATCACTGGGGGCCAGTGATCAATGTGGTTTTATGCTTTGAATACATAGTAGGGTTAAAAGTGGAGGAGAAAGCAGGAAGGACCAGTGAGTAAAGCAAAACTACAAGAAAGGGGACTATGCAAGCATGAAGAACTTCCTGAACGGTGTTCAGTGGGACAAAGAATTGGCAGGGAAATCAGTGGACGAGATGATGGAATATATGACAAGAAAATACCAGCTGAGGAGAGATTTGTACCCAAGGGTAACAGGAATAATGAAAAAGTCAGGATGAGCCTGTAGTTCACCGAAAGTTGCAGGGAGGCCAAAACCAAGTGTGCTAGGGAATGGAAGAAGTATAGAAGGCAAAGGACCCAGGAGAATTAGGAGAACAGTCGTAGAGGCAGAAATCAATATGCACAGATAAGAAGGGAGGCCCAAAGGCAGTCTGAGAATGATCTAGCAGCGAAAGCGAAATTTGACGCAGAGCTGTTATACAGCCACATCAGGAGGAAAAGAACATTCAAAGACCAGGTAATCAGGCTGAGGAAGGAAGGACGGGGGGGAGGGGGAGGGTCACAAAAAACTACCATGAAGTATGTGAGGAGCTCAACATGAGATTCAAATAAGTGTTCAGAGATGAGACAGAAGGGCCTCCAGAATGGCAGAGAGGTAGGGGTAGACCTTTATGCGTTGGACACAATACCTATAACCGAGGAAGAAGTGAAGAGACTGCTAAGAGAGCTAGATACCTCAAAGGCAATAGGGCCAGATAACATCTCTCCATGGGTCCATGAGAAAGGGAGCAGAGGCACTTTGTGCACCACTAACAACTATCTTCAACACATCTATCGAAACAAGGTGACTACCGGAAGTACGGAGACAGCAAATGTATTCCCAATTTTTAAAAAAGGAGACAGACACAAAGCATTAAACTACAGACCAGTGTCACTGACGTGTATAGTATGCAAAGTCAAGGAAAAAGTTGTTAGAAGAGTGGTGGGGGACTTAGAAAGGAATGAGCTTATCAACAACAGTCTGTATGGTTTCAGGGACGGGAAATTTGTCTCAAAACTGCCTGAGTTCTATGACAGGGTGATGGATGTAAGACAAGAGAAAGAGGGGTGGGTAGATTGCATTTCCTTGGACTGTAAGAAGGCATTTGACACAGTTCCATACAAGCTGGAGGACCAGGCAAGGATAACAGGGTAGGCACTACAATGGATCAGGGAATACCTGTCAGTGAGTCATGGCACGTGGCGAGGTGTAAAAGGGGAGCCTGTAACGATCGTGGAGCCACAGGAATCAGTCCTAGGCCCTGTGCTGTTTCTAGTATTTGTGAACGATATGACGGAAGGAATAGAATCCAAAGTGTCCCTGTTTGCAGATAATGTGAAGTTGATGAGAAGAATTAAATCAGGACAGAGGGATCTGGACAGACTGCATGCCTGGTCCAGAAACTGGCTTCTAGAGTTCAACCCCACCAAGTGCCTAGTCATGAAGATTGGGGAAGGGCAAAGAAGACCACAGATGGAGTACAGTCTAAGGGGCCAGAGTCTATAAACCTCACTCATGGAAAAGGATCTTGGTGTGTGCATAACACCAGGCACATCTCCTGAGGTGCACATCAACCAAATAACTGCTGTAGCATATGGGCGCCCTGCAAACCTAACAACAGCATTCCGACATCTAAATAAGGAAACATTCAGGACAATGTACACTGTGTACGTTAGGCCCATACTGGAATATGCAGCACCACTTTGGAACCCTTGACCTAGCCAAGCATGTAAGGTAACTAGAGAAAGTGCAAAGGTTTGCAAGAGGATTAGTCCCAGAGCTAAGGGGTATGTTCTATGAGGAGAGGTTAAGGGATATCGACCTGTTGTCGGGAGGGTTCGTGGATATGTGATGGTTGGAGATAAACAGAGTCGTTGGATGGTAGCACATATATTAGCAGAGTGTGAGAAGGAGAGGCCCAGCCTGCCTGTGTTGCCTGTTCATAGACCTAAGCGTGGAGTACTGAGAGGGAGGCCGGGACCCCAGTACTCACATGATGCATCACGTGATGTCACACTAGCTAGTCACTGAAAGGGAGCCTAAATACATACATGGATGATATGATCTACAATATACTACAAAAGTATAAGTATAGGGAACTCAGTAGCTATACAGACAGCTCAGTCATGTTACGTATATCGTCTCGACATACAATACTGTGCTAAAGGCTGAACATGCAGGTGGCTCTGGGCTGATTCTATACAATAACAAAGACATATGTAACTTAGAACTAATGGATGGTATCGTAATGGGTGTTAACGTAATACATTATGAATTATAAAAACAAATCATAGTATAATAAAGGATGGGATTGATCGATCGATCTGTATTCATGCACTCTATGGATTCTGAGGAAGAATATATATGTTTACAAAGATAAAAGTAATTAATAGCAAAGACAGATCTGTCGTTCACAGATCATTACTGCTAAATTCTCAGAATTCGGAGGGAACAAAAACACAAAAAAAAATTTCTGAAAACTGATCAGCTAATAATAAACACACAGTGGACAACTTCATACAACTTGAACATCTAATTATACAGGCTATGTACATTTAAACCAAACTCTGCGGTGGTAAGATTTACATATGCAGAATGGTTATTGTCTTTGGGAGGATCGAATTCCTTTGCAATGGCTAACACATTCATGGGTGAGGGAAATTTGGGGGTTTCTCATTATTTGTCGTGTATGCAAGGAATAACGACATTTAAGTTGATCATCTGACTGATTATTAAGGTAGAGGGTACAGAGTCAGGAGGATTGTCAGCATCTGTCACATTAGTCTGGGTTGAAATATCCTAACATTGCATACTAACTTCATATGATCTAAATGCGATTCTTTATACTGACCAGTAGTAATTTCTCTAACCTTATACTTATTGTCATTGATATGTTCAACTACTCGATGAGGACCATCAAACTTTTGATCTAGCTTAGGCATTGCGGATGTTTTGTTGAAGTTAGTCAGCATTATTCTCGAACCCACTTTAACTTTGGTCGGCTTAACATGGCTATTAGTTACTCTTGTGAATTCTGCTGTTGACTTACGAAGTGTCTCACGGATTGTTCTAAAAACACTTTGAACTAAGCTGGTACGAATTGCTATAAAATCATCAGGGTTGTAATTGGGTTTCGGAGTGGAATATAACAACTCATAAGGTAAATGCTAGTCTACACCGAACAATTCATAATGTGGAGTGTCACCTATGGAAGCATTGTAAGCAGAATTTCTAGTACATTAAACATCCGGAATAACTTCATCCCAAGTTTTACTATTGGGGTTGATAGTGGCTCTCAAAACATCAAGTACTTCTTATTTGTTCATTCTGCCAAACCATTACTCGCAGGATGATGGGGAACAATGGTTGACTTAGAGATCTTGTACAAGGTACACAAATTTTCAAGAATCTCATTACAGAATTCCCCTCCATTATCTGTTAATAGGGACTTAGGGGTGGTATGCCTGCAAATAATGCGTTCTTTAAACGCTTTAGCTACTGTCTTGGCAGTCTTGTCTGCAATAGGGACTAACTCACAATATCTGGTGAAATGGTCTACCATAGCACACAGATGTTTGTTACCTTGGAGGGAATATTTAAAATTGGTTAACAAATCAAGCGCAACTCTTTCCCTTGGTTCACTAGTAGTTGGATACACTTGAATTAGATTAGGACCATTGACATTTCCTTTATGTTGCATACAGACACTACATTTCTTAACGTATTCACAAAAATCAGTTGCCATAAGTGGCCAAAAGTATTTCATTCTGGCTTGTTTCACAGAACGATCCATACCAGGGTGAGCAATACCTGGTGCATCGTGAACTACTGTAGAGCTACATTCACTAGTGACTGTGGATTTACTAACTGGTATACTCTTCTACTTGGAGTACCCAACTCGGCTGTTCGATACAGTAATTCTTGACTCATGACGAAGTCACTAATGGATGCTGGTGGCTTCACAGTCAGAATAAGATCTTTCTGGAGCAGGAATCGAATCACACCAGACCACATGGGATCTGTTCTTTGAGCATTCTTTACGTCCTCGGCAGTAAATGTAGGGTCTGCAGTTACTATACTAACATGTTGCGATAAAGCATCTACGACTACATTTGACTTGCCAGGTGAGTGTTCAAAGGTAGGATTGAACTATTGGATAGTTAAGGTCCATCTGGCTAAGCTTCCAGTACTCTCACATCATAACTGAAACAATCACTTTGAACCTTTCATCCATTGTTGACACGAATATAATTGAATCATTTAAAAAAAAAAGCATTTTGTAATATAAATATATCTTTGTATTATACAAGCTTTGATTCATTTATAATTAATATTCTACTGTACAACTATGAAATAATTACTATCCTACTCTACAACTATCATATAACCCTTAGTGTTAAGTAGACTGTAAGCCAATAATGTTAAGTTGGCCCATAATGCCTAGGCATAATAGAGGCTCTCTTTGCAATTGTAACCCACTATTGTAAATACAAAATCTCAATGTACTGTTTGCAAAGACATAAAATAAATAAATAAATAAATAAATCAGTGAAGCATGGTTTGTCAAGACATGAACAGTTACTGTATAATTACGTTCAGCCATCGTAAGAACTCGGCTAGCAGATGCAACTGCATTGTACTTGCTATCAGTCTTCTGAGCTAGTACGGCGCCTATGCCAATTGAACTAGCATCAGTTGTCAGATAGAAGGGCTTAGAAAAATCTGGAAATTTCAATACTGGAGCAGATGTTAGCTTTTCTTTTATAGTTTGGAATGCTCTTTCTTGACGGAAGGTCCAAATGGAAGGAGCATCTTTCTTAAGCAACTCAGCTAGAGGAGCAGCTATGGAAGAAAAATTGGCAATGAAAGATCTATAAAAACCTGCTAGACCCAAAAAGGATCAGCAGTTTTGGGAGAGGTAGTTACTTTACTTTGGTCAGTCGTAACCCCTCTAGGAGTGACTACGTGACCAGAAACTTAATTTAGTACTGCAGTTACTTTACTTTGGTCAGTCGTAACCCCTCTAGGAGTGACTACGTGACCAGAAACTTAATTTCTAATCTGAAAAATTGACATTTAATCAGTTTGATCTTTAAGTTGGCTTCTTCCAGCTTACCAAGTACTACATCAAGCCTTTTCAAATGTGTATCCACGTCCTCAGACATGACGATTACGTCGTCTAAGTACACCATAAGTGCATTACCTATGAGACCTCTAAAGATATTAGTAATCAGCCTAGAGAATGTGATAGGGAAAGATCGTAAACCAAAGGCCATATGGAGGAAGTGATAATGACCTGTAGGAGTGGAGAATGTGGTTAGCTCTTGGCAGTCCTCGTGAGGAGGGTCTTGCCAAAACCCTTGTAACAAGTCCAGGGTCGATAAGACTTTGTTATCTGCGATGTTACGTAAAAGATAACCAAGTACAGGAAGTGGGAAGCGATCTCGAATAGTTTTCGCATTTAACTTCCTAAAGTCAATCACTGGGCGCCAAGTACCATCCTTCTTAGGTACTAGGATCAAGGGCGCATTCCAGGGTGAATTGCTAGGTGCAATAACTCCATCATCGAGCATCTGATTGATCATTTCTTCTGTGACAGCAACTTGGGAATGAGGCATTCTGTACGCAGGTATATAGATAGATCTAGTACCAGGTTCAAGTGGAATACAGTAGGACAGTAAATTCGTTATACCCATCTTCTCACCTGGTAAGGCAATGGCTTTACGACGTTTGTTCAACAGGGTCAACAAACGCTTGACCTCATCTGGGAAGTCAGTGGGAGCCAGATCTTTCTCCTCAACTGGTGGAATGGATTGATCCATTGAAGTGGATAAGGTCTTCCCTGTTGAAATAGCACCGACCCACTGGTCAGTTGGCAAGCCATCCTGTACTTGAACAGGGTAAGGATAGTGAACCAGGTC
This sequence comes from Cherax quadricarinatus, assembly GCF_026875155.1. NCBI lineage: Eukaryota > Metazoa > Arthropoda > Malacostraca > Decapoda > Parastacidae > Cherax > Cherax quadricarinatus. The sequence goes on along the minus strand of NC_069489.1, from coordinate 6,340,433 downwards.
AACAAGATTGGTATTTGCTCTGAGACGAACACTCTGACCAGAAGTGTTAGCAAGGAATAAATGGATCTTACTATCTCTTACAACATGTAAGGAAGGTTCAACAAATAAACCTTTGACCATGCAGGAATCACTGTCAACTAGGACGTTATCACCATCTGAAACACTAGGAACAGCAATAGACACTCAAGTGAGGGCACAAGCCGCGACAGAGACATCTTTCTGCAAACAGCATGTAACATCAACAAGAGATGGCATTACAAGTTTCAAGTAATCGTTTTCTGACAAGGTGTCCCCTGTGGAGAAACTACTACTTGGACTAGCAGACATCGTAGGGATAGGCTGAGCACTCATGGCAGTCTGAGCGTCCTCGGACACCTGAGGCAACTGGACACTATCTTTCATGTCTGAAGGTGTAGGTGGAACACAGATGGGAGTGACAGAGTTACCTGTGCCTGACCGCTTAGGTATGCTACTGGAAAATACATTGGCTTGTAAGGACTTAATCCAAACGTTGTACTCTGCGGCAGTATGACAGGTGTCAGATCCAAGCTGGCAACCCTAAGATGGAATATCAAATCCAAATTTGGCAAAGCCATCATAAGGTCATCACAATACATAAGTCCCCTAATGGAATAAATCCCCCGTAAAGATCACCAGGGAATGTAATCGGTCGCAACAAGAAAGAACAGTAAGGTCTCTACCTTGATAGAAAAAAGGGGAGGGAAACGACCTCGGACATGCAGGGGGGAGCCACTAAATCCACTAAGGAGGTTTACAGCGTTGGTTCACAGGAGACCGTCCCTAACTGCTTAACTTAAACAAACTAGACCTGATTATTAACTTCACACCAAAGTCAACGACACATAAACGCCGCATTGAACAGATGCTTGCACTATGGGGCCCTATTGAAGTTTACATATACACGAAGATGGCGCATTAACTGTTTAATAACTCCAAATCTTTCAATTTTGGGGAAAACCCCCCCAAAGCTCGTTATCATCGTCTACAAGGTATTGAAAATTTTGACCGCCCTAACGAATGAGACATAGGTATTTAAACGAAAGCAAACTCATCTAATGATCCTTTCGCGTCGGTTCTGTACACACAAGTTCCTTTAGAACAATGAATGATCACACTCCACTGGTAAAGATACTGAGCCTACTGAAAGGGAGCCTAAATATATACTTGGATGATATGATCTACAATATACTACATAAGTATAAGTATAGGGAATTCAGTAGCTATACTGACACTGACGACACTGGAAGACAGGAGAGATAGGGGGATATGATAACGACATATAAAATACTCAGAAGTAGAGACAAGGTGGACAGAGACAGGATGTTCCAGAGATGGGACACAGCAACAAGGGGTCACAGTTGGAAGTTGAAGACTCAGATGAACCACAGGGATGTTAGGAAGTATTTCTTCAGTCACAGAATTGTCAAGAAGTGGAATAGCCTGGGTAGTAATGTAGTGGAGGCAGGATCCATACATAGTTTTAAGAAGAGGTACGATAAAGCTCACAGAGCGGGGAGAGTGACTGAGAAGCGGCCAGGCCAGCTGAAGAGGCGGTGCCAGGGGCCGTGACTCGTCCCCCACAACCACAACTAGGTGCGCACAACTATCCTATCAACACCTGCAGGAACTCCTGAACAATATTTAGCCACTGTCAGTCACTACAGATCCTCACGCGCTGTGTTACACTTCTTTCTAACACCTTCTGTAGAGCATTAAAAGGTCAACACCTCACCTCAAATATTTTTACATTTTATTTAAAAAACACAATGTACACTATACATGCGTGTTATAACATAAGTCACTGAAACCAAGCGACGCAATACTTCAAGTAATATTAGAACATACAAGTCACTATAAAAAGTGGACCTTGCGCCTGAGCCTAAATATAACACAACATGTTCACATAATCACAAAACCTAGCACTCTTATTCATCTTATGTCAAGCCATTATTAATACAAAACAATCTCTATATTAGCAAATGCCACTCCACATTACTTTCAAAACGAGTAACACTTTCCATCCGTCCAACGTACAAATACTGTGGCTTACATGTGTTTACACTGCGAGTAAAGGAGAAACCCCCCCAGACCTCGTACCACCCATTCAAAAGCCTTACAATCAGATGGCCCGGTGGCCTGGTGGCTAAAGCTCCCGCTTCACACACGGAGGGCCCGGGTTCGATTCCCGGCGGGTGGAAACATTTCGACACGTTTCCTTACACCTGTTGTCCTGTTCACCTAGCAGCAAATAGGTACCTGGGTGTTAGTCGACTGGTGTGGGTCGCATCCTGGGGGACAAGATTAAGGACCCCAATGGAAATAAGTTAGACAGTCCTCGATGACGCACTGACTTTCTTGGGTTATCCTGGGTGGCTAACCCTCCGGGGTTAAAAATCCGAACGAAATCATATCTTATCTTATCTTATGGCTTACAGTAGGAACCCCAGATACAACATGCTCTATAGAGCACCTGTTAAAGCGTTGTGTTATGATTACGAAGGATGACTAGCCCATTTCTGAAAAGGTACAATTCACCTAAAAACAAAGATTCCTAATTGCATTATACTGTACAATGTTCATGACCACACACCTACATGAACGCGTATTCAGTCCTACCACACACAATGCATTAATTTTGAATAAAATATTTCTTACAAAACAACCAGTATACATATCACATGTATGCCATACATAATGCACTTAATCCAAGAACTTGAAGCATTAAAGAAGATAACAATATATATATGATTTATATAAAGAACAACCCACCCCTAAATACACGTTGACACACAACATATAATACATAATCCTAACCTGGCAATCTTATTTCTTATGTGTGAGGCTTTATGTACATTAAATAATCTCTTATATAAAACCAAACTCCGTGTCACAGTACTCATGAACCTAATTACACTTCCCACCTGCCCAATACACATTTACTGTGCCATACGAAGCATACACTGGAGGAGAGAACCCCCCCTTGTATCACTTCATATACAACAACAAATAGGAACACCGGTAACCACGTGCTCTATATAACACCTTTGAAAGTATTATGGACGATTCCATAGGATGGCCAACCAACCTTAAAAATGATGCGATCCCTTATAAACCACTAAATACAAAACCTTCCTAAAATACATCACACCGTACATATATTCATGACCTACACTCTTACATGAACGCAGTCATTCCCACTACACATAATGCTTGATATTCATATATAGGTGATACACTCGTACAGTGCACCATCAGTGTCGTGTACCTGCATGTGCACCATGTACACATACAATACTGTAGTGTTCCATTACACTACGTGCTGTTGTTACCCATGAACATCACACCAATAAGAAATAAAACACATGTATTATACCACCACCCACACCTCACTCACACCACAGGCAAAGCATATATGTTACAGGACTGTATCCCAGTCACACGCACTAGTCTCAACTCCACACTTTCCACCCACGGGAAAACTAGCCCAGTGTTTCCCCTTACTTTACGCTTAAATCCCATAAATCCCTCAACCAAAAACTCCGGTAACCCTCAGTAAAAGTTTTCTCCCATCTCCATCCATAAAGTTCCCTATTGCGACACTTAGTTCTGTAAATGTCGCCGCTAACACCCTGATTCTTTCAACCCCACCCACCTCCCTCATGGCCCAGGACATATAAATAAAATCAGTGACCAAATACACACTCGCATTCACCACCATCTGACTCACTCCACCTATATCTAAACTTAATACCTGCAATACCTGTAACCCTCCCCCTCCCACGAACCTAAACACCCTACTTAACAACACCCGCACAGCTGCTAAACAATCACAAAAAATACACCACATGAAAAATAGTCTCCAAACATCCACACAGTTTACACTCCGCACCCTCCCTTATTCTCCTATTAAATAACACTACCCCAGATGGCAAAATCCCATGTAAAAATCGAAACATTACCTCCCATACACCCGGTTTAATATGCAGTTGCCGTGTACATTTCCATGTACCCCTCCACGCATACATTGGGTTTGCCCCCTCTACTGCCGCCACCAGTGGCCCACCCCCACCCTCAAAAGAACCCTCAATTTGAGACAAGACAGTTCCCTCACCATCATTAAAACTCTCAACATTGTCTCACCAATCATTAAATCCCTACCCCCCACCACCATTGCTTATCAGTGTGCAGTCTCTCACCCCCCTCATATAACCCCATTTTAGGTAAACACTCATCATCCTTTATTCTAAAGGTATAAGCCCCAGCCCCCCATGGCCAACCAGAAGCTTCACCACCCCTCTACTTAGCCATTCACAACCTGAACCCCACATAAATCTGAAAACCCCATGTTGCAAATGTTGCACCTATCGTCGCCTCAGTGGATACATTACCACCACGTGCCATATCTTACTATACAAAAGGATGTTCATCACAATTGCCCTTTTATGCAACATTAGATGTGCCACCCTAAATCCACCAAGTCTTCTCAAAACCCCATCCATGATACACCTTGAATTTACCTCTTGCACGACCTTTTCGTCTCTCTCGTACACTATCCCACATATTAATAGTTGATCCACCATATTCCACCCACCCTCTACAGTCCCATCTCTAAGTACACTATCCCCAAGGTCCATAAGCCTGGACTTCGCCACGTTAATTTTCATCCCAGATGCCTCAACAAACACTTCCACTACCCTGCCCACCCTTTGCAAATCCCTAGAATCCTTCACCATAACAGTCGTGTCGTCCACATATCCAACTATACCCGCCCCTCCCTCTCCTTCAGTACCCTCCAGACCTCCCACAAGACACCACCAAACTGCCCTATAAAAGGGATCCTGTAAACACACAAACAATATTTGCGACAAACGGCATCCCTGTCACAATCCCTTTCCCATCTGAATTTTAACTCCTAGCCTTCCGTTAACCTGTACTCTCATAGACGCTCCCTGATACAATGGTTTTGCCCAGGATATAATTTTCCTCCCGAACCCCTGCCAATTCATGAAACTCCAAAATGCTTCCCTTTCTATGCTGTCGTAAGCTGCCTTCCAATCTTATGCCAAAACACCCCCACCCCCAGCTCCCCCAGCCTCTTTATAAAACTTCGAATCAAACCATACCCATCATACATCGACCTACCCGACACCCCATGTTGTCCTCTATCAATTACCATACCTATCATCTTTTTTATTCTATTCCCTAATATTCTTGCAAACAACTTAAAATCTCCGCACATGAGTGAAAGAGCCTGGTAATCCTCTACCGTGGACTGTTCACCTTTCGGGACCAATACCACGACTGCAGTCCTTCGCTGCTCACCCTTTACCCCATCATTCCTAATTTGAACAACCTTTCTAAAAAAAACTCAATACTCCCCAATTCTTTACATAAAAATCATTAGGCAACCCATCTACACCCGGCACCTTTACTAAACTCGCCCCCGACAATTCAAGCCAAAACTCACATTCCGTGATCGGCCCTCCTAATGTCTCCAGATCTTGACCATCAATCTCACACTGAACAAATCCTCCCATATCCTGTAACGACATCTCCCGAATACCCACCATTTGCATATATGACTTAAACCATGCATCAACATATCCACTCATGCCCTCCGTCATTACTAAAGCCTGCCCCTCCCTATGCTCTTCCATCAAAACATGTACAGTTAACCCCATCATCTCTGTTGCCACTCTCCTCTTACGCTGGCCTCTCAACACACAATGCCAAAGGCCGATCACTCCATAGCACCTCTTCCATTCCACCCAGAACTCGTGTACCATCAAATTGCTCGTTTTGCAAATCCCTCATACTCTCCTCAATGTCAACCACTGGGTAACTGGCACTCTCTCATTCATAACAAGCTCGCATCTGCCCGTAGAGATGACATTGATACTCATACTTCAACCGATTATATTCCCTCCCACTACATACATAAAAATCATTAATATATGTTCTTGCCACCGAGTTCCACCAAATAACCAGCTCACTATCCCCAGGTGCCTCCGCCACCATCCCATCCCACAATTGCCCAAAAGACTGTTGACTCTCCTCTTCATGCAACAATTTCAAGTTTAACTTCCAATATCCCTTACTCCTTCTTGGCAACCCCTCCCAACCTACATCCGCCAAAACACCCCTGTGGTCTGAAAATACCACGTCCATCACCCACACGCTGTGCACAATGACTGAGCTGGGCATGTACAATCGATCCAGCCTAGCCACATTCCCGCGCCTAACAAATGTATGCTCCACCACCCCGCCACCCCTAATGTCCATCAACCCTACCTTGGATAACAGTTCCCCCAAAATCCCCAAACAATACCCAGCCCCTCTTGGTTCAACATCCTTACACCTTATCACACAATTCCAATCGCCTCCTATCACGGCGACCCACAGCAGCCCACGCAAATAATATACCAGAGCATCCCTCACAAATTTATTCTTAATACCTCCATCTCCCTCTGCTGGCCAATACACGCACACCAACGTCATCTATGCCCGACCCCATAACCCTCACTAATGTTTACAAGATTATTTGGTAATTCTGGTAGTGGGTGAGTGAATGATAAGTCTTCGGAGGCTTCTTACTTTATTTGCAAAGTCGTGGTGGGTACACAGGCTTGTGTGTTTGTGCCCATGGCCTGGGAGGGCCATTCCCAGGAGGGAGAGAGAAGTAAGGCTGTTGTCTGAGTCTAGGCAGCTGAGTGAGTGAGAGTGAGTGGGACCAGCATCCCACTGATCTGGGCAGGTCTAGAGAGGGCAGCACCTGAGTGCTGCAAAATATGAACTAAGCTGGCAGACAGCATATTTTGTCTGTGCAACGTACAGACTGTCTACTTTTTGCTGGGCTACCCTACCACAGGGTTTGCCCACACCTTTCGGGGGATAAAAAATACTCGCCCTTTCCTCGTGGAAAAAGGCCAAAACACAAAAAAAAAAACATATATATATCCCCCAACATAGGGACATGGAAAAAAAAGCTTCCTATGGGAAGGGAAAAAAAAACATTGGGGTGTCCCTGAACATAATGGTCAAAGGCATTGAGAAATAAACGGAAAATCTTTTGCATCCCCCCCCCTGAAAACCGGGGACAGATACTGAAAAAACATGAGACATCACTCCCAGCTGAGCGTGATGTAACGGGGTAAAATTTTTCTCTAGAACAGTGAAGCGGGTCATCGTAGTAGTCGAGGGCAAAATTTTTCACTCAACCTGGGGCATGACATGCTGGTGCCCTCGAGTGGGGACAAACGCAATACTGGGCAACTGGGGCAAAAAATTTTCGGGCAAGAAAAACTAAGGGGACACTTCTCGACGGGTACTGTCACGGCTGTCACGGGCCGACAAGCGTTGAAAATTTTCGAGGAGTGAGTCGGGCAGGGGCGCCCGGGGCCAAAACACTGGATTTGTAAAATTTACCCAGACTGCAGTAAACGACCCAAAGCAGTAAAATTTGACATCATTTTTGTCAGAGCTCACTAAACTGGGGACGGGAGGCTGACCAGGGCCGGGCCCGACGGGGCCCAAAACTGGGGTTTTGACGAGTGAAATTCTCTCGAAAAGTGGGAGTTATAGCAGAGGTTACCCTAAACATCCAAAGACTTGTTTCTCTACAGTAACTGCACCCCTGAAATCTGGGGGTGAAGTGAAAAAATTTTTGATGAAAAGGGTAGCAGTTACGTTCTGCGAACATCAAATGAGCGACGAGCATAAAAAGCTTTCTGTACAAGGGGTTAAAAACACTCGGGGCTGACAATATCACTGCCCAAATGTGCGGGTCACCCCGGGGGGGACAGTAACACAGTGGTGCTACTTTTTGGGGTTTTGGGCTCAAGCCCACATTGGACACAGGGAAATTTTTACTCCACCCATGGTACTTTAATTGTAAAACATAAACTTAAACTAACAAATAAATGTTTTTTCTGTGCACAAAGTTGACACAAACCCATACACAAACATGTGAGAACACTGACAAAGGGGAATTTAAATTTAAACCTAAACACATTAACTTTTTTTCTCAAATCTTCTAAACAAACAAAAATTTATTACTGAAACCCCCCGAGGTTGACATCTGTGTGCCCGGTGTGTGTAGCGAGGGACGTCAGAAAGCACTGTGATGTCAGCAGATTTTCAAGGTGATGTCCCGCAGATGTCTCGAGGGACATCAGGCAGACATCGTGACTCATGAATCGGGCAGCAGAAAACCACAGCATGTGGCCTGGGGCGTCTGGCTGGGGAAAATCCCTAGGGGTTGTAGGTCCATGTGGGGTTCCCTCCACAAACCCCCCATTGCATTGTGCCACGTGGGATCGGGGAAACTAACCCGGGGGATCTGATCCACGAAACTTTGAGTGGCCCACAGGCACTGGGATACACAGCTTTTGGCCAAATTTACATGGAAAACCGCAAAAAAAAAACAGCAGAGAGAGTGATGAATGGTGGTGTAGGGGAAAATGTGGTGGCGAGGAGCATGGGTGAGTTGGGAGGCGAGGGGGGGAACTGGGCCGGGTTTTCCCCCTTTTTCCCCACCCTCAAAAGGGCGAATACTCACACTGGGTGCAGAAAACATCACAAAACTCACCTCTGGATTGCGGGAAAAAGCCGTGCAGCTGAAAAAAAACCAACACAGAAAATAAAAAGGGGACGCTGAACAAATTTCCCTTAGAAACAAAATGGGATGCTGTAGTGTGGGGTCCCCTGGGAAACCCCCCTTACCCAAATTTTCCCAAGAAATTTTGGGGGAAATTTTTGGGGTAATCCTGCTTGTTTCCTGTGTCCGGATTCGAAACGTTTCAGGGCACAACATCAAGATAAATCGTTGAAATAGATGCTTTTTTGTGTAGGGAAAAGAAATGGGCTTCTTTCTATTTTCCTTTCCCCTCTCCCCGGCCCAAAAACACTTGCTGCGAAACCCCCACTTTTTTACCAAAAGTTTTCGAGATTATTTGGGGATCTGGTAGCGGGGAGTAAATGAAAAGGTCTTCGGGGGGCTTCTTACTTTATTTTTAAAAGTCGTGAAAGGGGACAAAAAGGCCCCTAGAGAGGGCAGCACCTAGTGCCCCCGAAATATAACTAAGCTGGCAGAAAAAGCATAGGCCCCTCTTGCAAACAGTACAGGCTGTCTACAATAACCCATCCCCCACGAATCACCCCTCCCCCTTTCCCCCCAAAAATCCCCACAACCAACGAGCCAAATTTCCCCCGCCAGAAAAGGCTACACTTCCTTTCAACCCTTTTTGCATGCTCAAAATACAAATTATAAACCATCCACCTTCGACTCAAATTTTCGGTCATAGTTTTGGGGCACAACATGGGGGGCACTGAAAAAACACCCCAAATATTTTACTGAAACCCCCACACACTTTCCTTGACCTCAAACCATTAACTTTCAAAGTTTAAACCCCTTTTAAAAACGACAAGGGGGTTTTTCCCCCTTGGCACTAATACGGACTTGTCCCCCAGATCCCTTTTGGGGTTTCAAAACCCCATTTCCCCGACCCCCCTTTCCCTTTCGCCCCAAATTTTAAAAACCCCAAAAACCCCCGCCCCTGAGTGCCACGAAACCTCTTTTGCATGACCCTCTGCCCATGTTTTTTTTTCCCAAAGGGGGCTGTGTGGGCATAAGCACTTTCCCCTGAGTCAGAATCACAGCGCGTGCTTCCCTGTCGTATCCCCCGAACGGCATTTCTTCTTCTGGCCCTGAAATTTCCCGATGCACCTCCACTGTTTGCACCAGCAAGGCACCCTGTCCACACCACCAAACCGAGCTGCCTGCACCACCCCCCTCCTCCCCCCAGGCAGACCCAAAAACCAGATCTTTTTTTCCAAGAAATTTACACCAACACCGAAACATCGTTTTCTTCTGTTTACGTCATCACGTCCAGGATAAGCTATCCAAAACTTGATGACGTCCCCAAAGGAAGGGGGGGTCCCCCCCCCCTCGTGCCAAACCCGGGCCCCTCCACCTCCCCCTGCCCTCTGACCCCCTCACTCCCCAAAACAAATTTTGCGGGGGCAGTGTCGCATACGGCTGAAAATTGGTCCGTACTCTTCTTTTTCCCCCACTTCACGGGCATTGCTGCTGTTACAAAGTCCCCCACGTCTTCTACCACACTGCGCAGCCAGGTGGTCCCTATGACCTACACAAACGACAGGGAAAGTCACAAACACCTGTGTTCGAAATTAATCCAACACCATGTTTCGATGGCTAAGGGGAGGAAGCGGGCAGTACCGTATTTATACTACTATTTTTTAAATCATCTCGAAACGGATGTCAGATACATCCCGCTCGATGGGCACTTCCTGATCTTAAACCCCTGTGTAAGAATGTGATACACCCTGCACTGCACGGGCACAAGCAAATTAACTGGTATAGCAAACCCCCTGGTAATTATCCACCCCCCGCCTCATACTCCTTTTCGAGGGTGAATTTGAAAAAAATCGTCTTCGTACCATTCAGTGCCACTCTGCAAATCTCCTCATTGGCTATACCATATGCATCACGAAAAATTGCAGGCAGAAGTATCTCCATAGACGACCCTGTCACAGCTCCACTGGTCAGTTTAATACAGACGTGTTGATGTGATGCCCGCTAGCCAGCATCCAGCATCCAGCATCATGTTGCGAAAATATAACTGCCACCAAACAACTCCAGGGGTCAGCAGCAGTGCACGTCCTCTCTACTCAAGGGTTGAGAGACGAATGATGTGCCTCACCTCAAATTTTTTTTTTATATTTTATTTAAAACCAATACAGTTTAACATAAAAATAAAGAAACAGTATGGAACCTAATCAAATTAACTGACAAACGGATTGTACCTACATGCTCGCAAGATATTGCAACAAAAACTTACATCAAGAACATAACTAAAAACAAAATTACATGTCACAGGGTCATGAATTGACATATATACAAAACCTTGCATACATATAAATTGAAACATATAAATGACATCTGACAAAGGTTCAATACACTTGAACATAAAATATACAAAGAAGTTATATCAGTTAAATCCCATCCTTCACATTAATCAAAAAACCAAAACCTAACATCATAATCTGACTAGATAATCAACATACTTACCCCTAACAATACAGCTGAACATATCCCAACATACAAATAAACAGAAAAAGAATACAGCTTAGAACACAATAACAAGCTCTATACTGTTACATTACACCCATAAAAAATTTTCAGACAAATGGACTACTTCACTAAACTGTCTCAAATATTCTGTATACCATACAGACAAAAACCCTTAACATCAAGAACTTAGCATCAACACCAACCGGTATCAGGACAGACCATAATTATAAATTTTAAAAAGAATCAATCATGCATATATAAAGTATTACATAACGTCTGACCCATGACAAAGGCTCAATACAATAAAAGAGATATATATTATATATATACACATACACACCCACACACCCACACCCACATCCACACACACACCCACACGTACACACAAAAATTTCACAAAATCACATTAATCAGATGCACTGTATGCACAATGCAAAACAGGATATAAGTATATCTCATCGTGCAAAAACCCAGCACGTAACATAAATACAAACTAAAACACACTTCATGTCGAAAATAACTTATTTCCCAAGAATTATTTTTATACAAGACTGATACACATCATAATTATACATAAAAAATCTACAAATTTTATACCTACATTCTGAAAAGTGTTATATCACCAAACGAGACCTTGAGCTCTACATCCACACTTGGATGCCATAAAGACCCAATGAAACCGGGAAAACCATTCCAAACCCAAAATTCACAACACCTCACACCCCCCCCAGGGAGGCGAGCCCGCTGTTGCCCCTGACTTCCCTCCAACCTATGAAAACCCCTTCCCACTTCATATCCAATCACAGATTTACAGAATCCTAAAACGTTAGCATTCTAACCCCTCGAGAAAGCCTGATCCCACCTCCTCCCAACAAATCTCTGTTACGACACATATACGATAAACTTACCGCAAGAACCTTCCTTCCTCTTCACTATCCCCTCTCCCCCTCATCACCCACGACATATATATATAATCTACCTTTGATATAATCTAAAGCTCTATGAAAACCCTCGTCTAACCCCCCCATATCTAGACTTAGAGCACGCAAAACCGACACCCCACGGCCCCCCACCCTCTGTACCAACCTACTTAACCAGCACCTAACCTCCTCTACCCCTTTCACAAAATAAACTACATGGAACGCTGCTCATCCCCCTCCACAGATACCAAAAACCCCCCCCCCCTCTACAACCTGTCTTTTTCGTATATCTCACCAGACGGAAGGATCCCATGCAGAAAACGAAACATCACCTCACGCGGCCCGAGGTTTTAACTTCAATTTACTAAATCTAAACCAAAAATACTTTTCCCCAACGCATACATGGGGAACAAACCCTCAACGGGGACAACGCACCTAACCTACAAGTAACCTACACAAAACCCTTATACGAACCTTTCTAAATTCCCTAACCAACATCACAACCCTCAAAACTATTTCACATTCCCTCAACTCCATTCCTCGATACCACATACCCACCTGTCGTGAATCCTTCCCAAACGCCCCGCGTTCCACACCCTCACGCAACACTTCCCATTTAATAAACACACTTTTAGCCCTCCGTCTAAAATCCCAACAACCCCAACCCACCCTGACTTACAGGTAACATTACAACCTCCCTCCGTAACCAATCACAACGTAAACCCCCAATAAAAATTTGTACACCCGTTTTAAAGTATCCCCGCAATCGCTGTCCCTGTAATTGGGAACACAGCTGCAACATACCAAACCTTACTAAAACAATAAGATGTTCACGACTATCACTCGCTGTATCAAGTTAGGTGCTGGGGTCTCAAACACCTAGACGCCCCACGATCCTTTCCAATAACCTTTTCCGAATTTTTCCTCCCGCGCCGCAACCATGTCATCCCATAAAATAATACCACAAATCTTTAAAGACAACCGCCCATTCTTTAACAACTTTAAACATCTCCCCCCCCCACCCCCCCACCCAAGAACCCAACCCCATGCACCTTGACTTCGCACTATTTACCTGCATACCTGTGGCACTTCCAAATAATTGCACCACCTCGTCCAACACTCTCATTGACATCCCTGCACGAATGAGAACAGTGGTGTCGTCAACATATCCAATTAACCCCGGCCAGCCCTCCCAAACCCCCCACACTTCCCTCACATGGCGTACATAAGCTACGTCAACCATTCTATAAAAGGGTCCGGGAAACACGAAAACAATATTTTGGACATGGGGCATCCCTGTCTAAGGCCTCTTCCCATTGTAATTTCCCTCCCCATACACCCATTAATTTGTATCCTCATTTTCGCTCCCTTGTACAACGTTTACCCACTCGACTATTTCCCCTCCCCAAAACCCTGTCTCCTAAGTATAACCTGCAAACCCTCCCCTTTCCACTCTATCATATGCTCCCTGCCAGTCTAGACCCAACAAAGCCGCCCCTCCACCCCCACCCTTACTTCCACAAAACTTCTCAGTATCCCATGTCTTAAATCATCGACTTCCCGGCAACCCCGAACTGAGATTTTGACACCACCCTCTCCACTACACATTTGAACCTATTACCTAAAATTTTTGAAAAACACCTTATAGTCTGCACACATCAGTGATATGGCTGGGTACTCCCCAAAGGGGTGGGCTGCCCCTTGACCTTGGGGACCAACACTACTACTGCGTTTCCTGCTTCCTCCCCCAACTTACCCTTCTCCTTCATACTATTAAATAACCTAACTATAAATTCCTTTATAAATTTCCCCCAATGTTGTAAAAAAAATTCAACCGGGAGACCATCAATACCGGAGCTTTCCCCTTCCTCATTCCCCTTACGCATTCTCTATTTCGTCTCCCGTAATCGTCCCACCTAAAGCCTTCGATCACTATTTCCAAAATTTAAACACGTCACATACGTACACACCTTGTCCAATGCCCCGTCCACTCACCCCCCACTGTTCCAGAAACTTCTCGTACCAAGCCTCCGCATACGCACACATCCCCTTCGTGTTCGTATCTCCTGCCCTCTCTAAAAATTTTCCCAAACCATCTCCGTTACCTCTAAACATGGTATACCGTCACGCCTGCCTTTGCTTTTGATCCCCGCAAAACAAAACGCTGAGGGCTTGTCGCCCCAAAGCACTTCCTCCACCCCTGCCTGCATCCTTACAGCTTGAAACCTTTCATTTTGCAACACCCTCAACCTCCCCTTTATTCAGCTATTTCATCCATAGGGAAAATTATTCCACCCACCCCCCTCCCATAGCAACCTCTTAACCTATCCCTAAATAAATTAGCCAGTCCATATTTTAAATTATTAATACGTTTCCTTCTCTCACATAAAACCTTTTTAATCCTTTCCTTTGGGGACACTATCCCACCATGTCACAATGTCATCCACTCCCTGTTCTTCCACACTAAGCTCCCTCCATAGGACTGAAAACCCCTCCAACCCCTCCTCATCACCTAACACACTTATATTTAATTTCCAATAACTCTATATATGTCCGCGAGCGTCCCTCACCCAACCTCCACCACCACTGCCCTATGATCTGACATTGTACCTCAACAGTACTGAAAGATTTCACATCCACTCCCTGAGAAAGGTACACTCTATCTAGTCTCGCAGCATAACCACTCCTAACAAACGTATATTCAGTCTCCCACACCGCTCCCCCAAAGGCATCACTAACCTAACATCCCTTAATAAATCCCTAAGAGCCACAGACTTTTATCCAGCCCCTCTTGGTCCACATCAGCCACCCTGATTACACTATTCCAGTCCCCACCAACTATTGCCACCTCTGGCAGTGCACTTAAGAAAAACACAAGATCCTCACACACAAAATCATTCTTTACCTTTATGTTATTTTCAGCCGGCGCATACACACTCACAAAAGACACACGCTTACCCATCCACCACCCATCCACACGCAACACCCTCCCTCCCCCCCTCCTCCCTCGCTTCTCTGTAAAACAAACGGGCTCGTCTCCCTTATTAAAATTCCCACACCACCTTTTAGACGGGGGGAAGGCAGGTAACTACCCGAAATCCTGCCACCTCCAACAACCCTACCCTCTTTGAAATTGTGCTCCTGCAGGAACACAACATCCACTCTAGATTTATTCAGAAAATTACGAAACCAATCTCTCTTCATACCGCTACATAACCCATTAACATTTACAGACATACACCTAAGGGCCCATTAAAAGTTTCCACCCCTGCTTCCCTCTCATCACCTTTACAAAATCCAAGCTTGAATTTACGTTCAACACCTTCAGAGTGCTCTCTTTTCCCTCCCCCTTCTTCCGTGCCTCCTATCATGGCTACCACCACCTACACCACTACCCTTCACACTTCACCTCATCTGTTTCCCCAGGCCTTTGTGCAGGGGTAAGGACGTCATCAGAATCTGATGTAGCCGCCCCTTTCTCGTGACAGTCATGTTACACATATCTTGGTCAGATTTACCTCTCGATGAACCTCCACCTCCACCTGAGAATGGGTTTTAAAGAGTCAAATGGACGACTCCAAACCACCATCACGCCCCAAAATTTTCATTCTCAGACTTTCTGGAAGCGACGATTCTCCAATGACACCACGCTCAGATGTAACCCCTCTCTGGTGGTGACAACGTCTTCAAAAACCTCCACCAATTCCTCCTCAATCTCAAGAACCTTCTCTTGTACTTGCTGCTCCTCCTTATCCACAGCAACGACACCTGATCAGGCAGTTGGGGCGGGACTTTCCCAAATCACCCCCCAGTCCTGTGTGCCCGATCCACTATCTCGCTCCACAAAACACCACGCCCCTCCATCCGATGTTTGTTCCTCACCTGCCACCTTTGAGGCAGGGCTTTCGACGTCCACCACAGGTCCAGGCACATGTCTTCGCTTGTCACAGTCGCCGCTATGTGATCATACTCACCACAAGGGGGCACGTACGTTTGTTGTCCTGGGTACATTACCATTTCCTGCGTCCTGAAATCTTGTAGGTACACATAGGATGGTATTGGGGGCCTCAAAGTCATTTTGAGGTTGAAAGAACCCTCTGGAAAACCAGCATAGGGTCCTGCCGCCCACGTACCATGTTGAGCAAATGCACCGTCCCATACCTTCTCAAAAACTTTCCTTATATCCCCTCGTCCGCCTCAAAGGGGAAAGTTCGTAACTTGATCCACGTAAATCCGTGAAACATCTATCATTCTTACACTGACAGCTGGTGTGACGTTAAGACTCACGTCCTGAAACCTGTGACTAACGATTCATAAACCGTTGCTGATAGCATTTTGAAAGAAAATTCGTTGTCCTCCGTTCAATGCTACACCATACAAGTTTACTATCTTGTACTCCATAAGTCTCCCGTATGACTTTGGCAAAAAGACTTTGCGCAGAACTGGGCGTTTTCGTTCCTTTAAGAAGCTCGATGCCCACAATTTATCCTTCGTCTCAACTAAAACCCCCATCTTGACGATCACAGTGCACCTAAGTTGTTTGCCGAGGTGTGACAGCACCACTTCACACCACTGCACCAGGTAACTGACAAGGGCGCTCGCCTACAAACAACAGAGGGGTGCAGAGCACTACCGCACACCTACCGTGGTCAGCAGCGAATGGTCACCCCCAAATTATGGTTATGTTTAGTGTGACAAATGTTGATTACTTGGATTTCAAGTTTCAAAAAGCCTATTGACTACACGATAGGCATTGTCTCTCTCTCTCTCTCTCTTTATATAATATATATATATATATATATATAATATATATATATATATATTATATATATATATATATATATATATACATATATATAATTTATATATATATATATATATATATATATATATATATAATATATATATATATAATATATAAAATATATATATTAATATATATATATAAAATATATACATATATATAATGTATGTATATTAAAAATATATATATATATATATATATAAAAAATAATATATATATATATATATATATATATATAATATATATATATAAATATATATAAATTTGGGGGAAAAGTTCAATAGATAGGAATAGCAATATAGTAACAATAGTTTCATTGCTGGCTACTAGTTAAGGTAGGGTAAGTCACGCTCCCGTTTTCCCCGCCTTTTTTTTCCCCCCCCACCCCTAAAGTGATAGTTTTGATTGCTGTAGGGTCAGTCTAGCTCCTGCTATCCCTTCCCCTCCCCTCTTCCCCCCCCCCCGAAAGGTGACGTGTGGGCTCTGGTCAAACAGTATATCACTCGACTCACAGCTCCGACACTACTATAAGTACATGCCTGCCTTGTATTCTAGTGGATTTATTGGTTAAAAAGCTTCACTTTGACCAATAATAAACTTAGTCCTTTCAGTCTTGCTCAAAGGGTTGACTGTTGTAATAATCACCACGTCTTTTGAGTAATTACACTGCCATGGAGAGTGATTATTTAAGCAGTGGGTAACCTGTCTATCTTTTCAGCTTGGATGACAGTGAGGGTCACCTGTCAATCAACGAGCAGAACAGGAGAAGGACTAACGGTCCAGGAGACGTTTCCCCCTTTTGTATTGAACTACCTGTGCACCTGTTTGAAATTGCAGGACGTAACCCCACATCATTGCAGCGGTAAAGAACCTGCTTTCCTGTCATCGGGATAATACTCACGGCGTTAATCTGTGAAGAACTAGCCAGTGGTGGTAATAACACCTGCGACCCTCCCCCATCATCAGCAACGGCTACGATTTCCACAAGAGTGTCACCAACACAATACACCCATATACATATTAGCGCTGAATTCAGTAATCATTTACATTTTTCATTTTTCATTTTCTTTAATGTAGGATTAATATTTCATATTTAAGTGTTTTACATTTTATATTTTCTATATAATGAAGTGTTTATGTTTGTTATTATTTCTTTTTCTATTCATTAATTTTCCTGAGGAGGAGCCAGCCTTGGTAATACTGTCTGAAGTTGTTACAGGGCTGAGTAAGCCTTCACAATATATATATTTCCACCCTCTGTGGCTTGTCCTGCGCATATATATATATATATATATAATATATATATATATATATATATATATATATATATATATATATATATATATATATATTATACATATATATATACAGGACAAGCCACAGGGGTGGAAATCTTTAGCTCAACTACTTTCACACTTCTCAGTTCGTCATCAGGAGCTGTGCAATGTTGCAAGGGAGCAACGAAATCAGGGTAAGATGTCTCATAGTAGCGTAGGTGTCACTGGCCACGGTTAGGAGGATTTCTGAGATGTCAATTAGGAAATTATTAAATAAGTTTCTCGTTACTGTAGACATGGATACCTATTATTCTGTGTGTGATTTTCAAATAATGAAAGAAAGGAATACAATGTGATCTTTGTCCATTTAAATGTCCTGCTCTGGGGTACTGGAATGTTCTACCCATGTACTCTGAGGTACTGGAATGTTCTACCCATGTACTCTGAGGTACTGGAATGTTCTACCCATGTACTCTGGGGTACTGGAATGTTCTACCCATGTACTCTGAGGTACTGGAATGTTCTACCCATGTACTCTGGGGTACTGGAATGTTCTACCCATGTACTCTGGGGTACTGGAATGTTCTAACCATGTACTCTGAGGTACTGGAATGTTCTACCCATGTACTCTGGGTACTGGAATGTTCTACCCATGTACTCTGGGGTACTGGAATGTTCTACCCATGTACTCTGGGGTACTGGAATGTTCTACCCATGTACTCTGGGGTACTGGAATGTTCTACCCATGTACTCTGAGGTACTGGAATGTTCTACCCATGTACTCTGGGTACTGGAATGTTCTACCCATGTACTCTGGGGTACTGGAATGTTCTACCCATGTACTCTGGGGTACTGGAATGTTCTACCCATGTACTCTGGGGTACTCGAATGTTCTACCCATGTACTCTGGGGTACTCGAATGTTCTACCCATGTACTCAGAATGTTCTACCCATGTACTCAGAAGTATCTATTCCTACATATTCTCTACTATTTTCTCAGTGGCTGTTAATATGCCAAACCAGGGGACTTCTATGCCTCTCCAATAATATTTCTATAATGTAAATTTTACTAATACTCTTTAACCTTTCCTAACATTATCTTGTGTGCTTGTCACTGTATGGTACATGAACAGCTACAGGTGTCATATAACCTTCAAAACTGACGTAGTGTGAAGTTTTGGTACGTAGACACTGGTCGGGCGTCACCAATCCATCAACTCACCTGGCATAATGAACAATCCTGTGATTTTGTATAACATTGTTGTTTAAGATTGTGTACAATGGACTCTACTAAATTATTATCGAGCTTGTATAACCCATAATTTGAGTTGTATACTGTATTCGTTTCATGTTTCAAGAGGGAAGATTCAATGATGTTTCTTTCCATGACGGAACTGTTTGGTACTATAATCTGGGCAGCATCCCGCCCCGGTGGGTATTACATGCACTAACCTGGTTAAAGATTGCGTTCGACTCATTTCCTGTCCTGACTGAGTGTTTATGCTGGGCAATTCTGGTTTCCAGAAATTTACCTGTTTGACCGATATAAGAGAGAGGACGCTGAGTACATGGGACCTTGTAAACCCCACCAACTTTGTTGGAGGGTGTGGTTTTAATCAGCCTTTGTTTCACTGTCCCCGTGTTTTTGAAAACCAGGTTTATATTGCCTCACGCAGGCAAGCCAGGTTCTCATTGTATGATAAAACTAGTACATTTTTCCTGGCCATTACTTGTCTAGGTTCAGTCCTGTAGAAAGTCTTTTTGGCTGACATTATCGCCTTCTTGACAAAATCCTTAGGATATCTTAGTTTTGTGGCTATGTTGAAAATGTTGCTGATTTCGTCCTCTAGGTACTCTGGACTGCAAATGCGCAATGCTCTCAGAAACATAGTGAGGAACACACTCCTTTGTACCCTGGTTTCGTGGTTGGAATAGTAGTGAATGTATGACGCCACATTGATGGACTTCCTATAAACTGTGAATTTGAATTTCCCATCAACACGATGAATTAAATCATCAAGGAACGGGAAAGTGTTATTTATTTCATGTTTTGTGTTGGACTTAATGGAAGGTACTAAGCCACTGAGTCTGGGAAGAAACTCATCAATGTTGTGATCATTAGGCCACAGGCAGAGAACATCTTCTACATATCTGAACCAACTAGCTTTATCTGGGAGAATGTCTTTAAGAAGTCTAGGCTCATAGAATTCCATATATAGGTTGCTGAGAAAGGGGCTAAAGGGATTTTCCATTCCCATGACTTGTTTTTGAGCATAGAATTTCCGTTCAAACAGGAATTTGCAATCAGTAACACAAAGTTTTTTCAATTCAATTATTGTTTTCGTGGGGAAGGGCATGGGGAAGATTCCTAAAGTCAGTTCCTGATCAGCCGGGCTGTGGCTCGTACGTTGGTTTGCTTGCAGCCAGCAGCAACAGCCTGGTTGATCAGGCGCTGATCCACCAGGAGGCCTGGTCACAGACCGGGCCGCGGGGGCGTTGACCCCCGAAACTCTCTCCAGGTAAACTCTAGGTCCTCGTCGAGGTACGAAAGCAAGTCAGGGACAGAGACTTTGGTGAACAGAGCTGTGACATCAAAGCTCACTATAGAAAAGTTGTGAGGGACATTTAATTTCTGGAGCCTCTCAGTGAGGTCAATATTATTTTTAATATGTGCATCTGAGATCTTACCAACCATAGGAGTCAGAAGTTTAACCAAGCATTTAGATAGATCCTGATGAAACTACTGAACTAATAATGGGACGTGCTGGGTATCCAGGCTTATGGGTCTTGATTACTCCATATAGATATGGTAGAGTTGCTGACCTAGCCGACAGATATTCAATTAATTCATTATTATCTTTCAATAAGGTTTTAAGGTGTTTATTAAAATGGCTTTATTAAAATGGTTTTTAATGAGCGGTTCATACGTTTCATTATCACTCAATAAATGATTCATTTTCTCTAAATATTCAGTTTTGTCCATAATAACAGCTACCTTAGAATTATCACCTCGTGAGAGGTGCGAAGTTTGATCATTACTGAGCTCTTCGTAAGCTTTTCTGAATCTTTGTGGGCAATATATATATATATATATATATATATATATATATATATATATATATATATATATATATATATATATATATATATATATATATATATATATATATATATATATATGTATATATAGATGACTTTAGTTGGGTTAGGTTAAAATAAATTGTTCTTGTTATAATAAGGTTAGGTAAGTTTTCTAAGATTCTTTTAGTGCAAAATTATTTTTTTTTACATTAACATTAATGAAAAAAATATATATCTTTAAATGTATAAAAGAAAATTTTAGAAAAGACTTCATTTTAAATGAGTTCTTGCTAATTGACCAGTTTTACATATTCGGCACGACATATATATATATATATATATTTATATAAATATATATATACATATATGCAAGGAATTCGCGAGAGCAGGCGAAATATACACAAACACTGATCTCTGGCTGAAGGAGACTCGAACCTACGAACCTATGGACAAGATACGCAGTGCTTTACCAATCTACCCACACTGGACAATACCTTGGCGTGTAGCATGAGCTACAGTTTGATCCAAGGCAGCCAGCTTTCAGGGAGAAGGCTTACAGCTTTTCATCTCATCCCCTGCATGTATCAGCCTTACTAGAGATTTGAACAATGTAAGGGGTAGGTAGATTGGTAAAGCACTGTGTACCTTGTCCTAAGGTTCGTAGGTTCGAGTCTCCTTCAGCCAGAGATCAGTGTTTGTGTATATTTCGCATGCTCTCGCGAATTCCTTGGATTGTTCAAATCTCTAGTAAGGCTGATGCATGCAGGGGATGAGATGAAAAAGCTGTAAGCCTTCTCCCTGAAAGCTGGCTGCCTTGGATCAAACGTGTAGCGGATGCTACATGCCAAGGTATTGGTCCAGTGTGGGTAGATTGGTAAAGCACTGCGTACCTTGTCCTAAGGTTCGTAGGTTCGAGTCTCCTTCAGCCAGAGATCAGTGTTTATATACATATAATGTATATATATAATATATATATATAATATATATATATATATATATATATATATATATATATATATATATATATAATTATTATAACAAGAACAATTTATTTTAGCCTAACCCAACTAAAGTCATCTATAAGATTATAAAAAAGTTCTTACAGAAAGAGAAAAAAAAACATACCTTGCTTTATCATTAAAAACATCTCTATCCCACCTGTTGTTCATTGACGACAGTTTTGGTGACGTGGACAATGATGACCCAATGTAGGAGCGGCCAAGCCACTGTCCTCATGTCTCTTGGTTTCTACACAACTGTCATTTGTTGACAGTTTCAAGAGACTCTCTTCTTGTACCACCTTATAGATCTTGTCTCACACAGTCACTAAGGGAGCTCTTCCCAGAGACAGTCAGAGAGCAAGTGTTCAGCAGACGGGGTGCGAAGAAGGGGCATCTGGTGGAACTCTAGTCGTGAGAAGTAACAGATAAGTCAGCACGCTACATACTTTTACTGCTAGATAAATATACCTCTCTTGCCGACACGTATACAACACCTTCATTATTTCACTCACTGTATGACCCAAGAAAGGTAACGCCCATATACCATAACCCCCAGACAACTTTACGTCAACCCATGCAAGAAATTTAAACTTTAAAACCTATAAGAGACTGAGGAGCTTTATAGTACAGAAACTGAAGTTCAACACCATGAAGTTTGTTGATCTCCTAGATGACGCTAAGAAGCTCCTGATCCATTGAAGTTGATCTGTTTATACTTGGGTTAAACCTAATTGTCTTCCATGCCTCCAGGTGCTGTATGACCAATATAACTGTGAAAATGACTATAATAACAATAACAACACTAAATAGGACCAGGTCTTGTAGCTCAATATTCTCAAGAAGTCCAGCAACTGTTTAGAATTGTTTTCTCTATTCAGAGCACGAGGAATGTCATATTGAGGATGACGAATTCATGTTGTGCTTCTTGGAGTGCACACCTCCGTTCATAAATCAAATTAACAAATAAATAAAAAATTACTGCCAATTGGTTAGGCAATTGCATGTTTGTGGACAAAAATACAAGTTTTCTGTCTCACCAACAACCAGGGTTACACCTGACCAGATACCACCAGCCAATACTTCCCACATGAATCCAAATAATTATGTTTTTTATATTATTTACTCCCAAAGTTTATCAGACCACATCTGATATAAAATTGGAGAAATGCTTTTGGGTCTGCTAAAAAGAAATACACCTGTATGTGGAAATTACATCGTTAATAAAAGACAAGAACAACAATAAAATGTCCTTCTTGAAAGACATGTCAGCATGGAATGACAGCTGGGAAAATAAAATGGGTGGGTTGGACGGGGCTGTCTTGGAAGACAGTGCTTCTGAGGATGCTAGTTTTGTCCTGGAGGACAGTGCACCAAATGGAAATAGTAGCCCTGGTGATGAAACAGGTAAAAACAATGTTATTCAATTTACAAAGATATAAAATAGCGATACTGCTTGAGATGGAAGACAAGGGGATGATGCCTCAGGGAATAGTGTTAACACATTATCAGCAAAACCTGTTGGGAACACTATGTCTATACAGGTGCGATAGGTAGAGGGGAAACCGAAAAAAATGCACCACTAGCGAACTCAGCTACAAAAAATCCTAGCAAATAATATTCCATTCTATGCAAATTCTATGCCTTGGGTATCTGCAGGCATGTTATATCTGGAAAAACAGGTGGGACATGCACCTTTGACCATCCCGGACAAATGCCGCACCCACATGATAACAGGAGGGTGCAACTCCCCATCCTGTAACTTATTTCACTGTGAAATGTGCCACTCATCACTCATTGAAAGAAAATGCTATAACGCATACTGCCAGGCACATCATCTAATGGGACAAGAAGACACAGACCAGCCAGACTATGGAAAACAAAAGAAGGGAGCCATAACCTCTCCAGAGAAAGGTTTTTCAGGGCTAGGAAGGAGAAAAGTCTGGCAAGAAATGACAGTAATCTTACAACGACTGAAAACACATCTGGAGGAGAGGAGCAGTCATTGGCCTCCACTCAAGAACAACAGATATTAGAGGCAGAAATAAAATTTCACTATATTCCATCAATGTAACGATATTTTTCTTTGCAAACATACCGAGTCAAAAGTCATCAACAAACAACAAAATTCCTTACCTAAAGGGACTGAAATCCAATGTTTGCAGCATTCTCAGAGACCCACATAAAGAATCATTTTGACAATGAAATATGGATTTCAAGTTATAATCTATTGAGGTGTGACACAGTAAACAGGCAACAATGGGGGGTTGGCCTGTACGTTACAGAGTCACTCATTTGTTCAGAACTACTAAACATCTCAAATGATGTAGGTGAAGTTTTGGAGGTAAAGTTTGAAAAACAAAACCTTGTCATTGTGGTTGTATACAAGCCCACTGTCTGGAAAATTTCCCAACTCCTGCCCCAAACACCTTGCTACAGAGAGATTTCAACTTGAGATACGTAAAATGGAGGAAGGTAGCAAACAATATCTTAGCAGAGATCACTCTAGGAGGCAGCTCAGATGAAAATTTACACACACACGAGCTATTAAATCTCTGCACCAAATTCACCTTAAACCATCAAATATTAGAGTCTACAAGACTAGAAAATACGCTGGACCTCATCTTCACTAACAACGACTACCTGATTCGTAATAAAACGGTATCAAAGACAATTCACTCAGATCACAACGAAATAGAGGTAGAAGGCTCCTAACCAGCAAAATGTGATCATTTATTAGGCTGTCTTCACAAAATTCGGCTTCAAAAACAAAAACATGCAATGGGAACAAGTCATTTATATCTTAAATGAAACTAGCTGAGAAGATGCCCTAAATAATATGGATCCGAGTATTTGCCTAGAAAAAATAAACTCTGTGGTTCTTGAGATCTGCTCAAGGCACATTCCATTAAAACAAACAAAGAGAGATGTAAACTAGAAAGAGAGAGACGTTCCCTATACAGACGATGGAGAAGAGTCACAGAGCTGATGAGAGGGGCCAATATATCTGAAATACGAAATTGCAGATGTTGAATTTAAGCTTAAGGAATCTTACATGAGATAAGAATCGCAGGAAGAACTAAAAGCCGTAAAAGAAATTGTAAAAAAAAAATACCTCTTGTCCTATGCCAAATCTAAGGGAAAAATAACATCCAGTATGGGATCATGCTTAGGCGAGATGGAACATACACAGATGACAGCCAAGAAATAAGTGAGATACTTAAGTCCCAATATGACTCAGTTTTCAGCGAGCCACTACCCGAGTAAGGGTCGACAGTCTTGGAGCTCCAAGCTAATTCTTTATAGACGAGACACAAAACTTGGTCGTCTCAAAAATCTCGGATATTTTCCGAACACCACATGTCACTGAAAAAATAATGAATGACATGCCCATGCACTCTGCCCCATGCCCAGACTCATGGAACTCCGCGTTCATCAAGAACTACAAGAAGCCAATGCTGCGTGCCTTCAGCATTCTATGGAAAGGGAGAATGGACACAGGGGTCATCCCATACTCACTAAAAGCAACAAGCATAACCATACTCTAAAAAGGTGACAGTAAAGCAATTGCATAGATCTACAGACAGATAGCATTAACATTCCATATCATAAAAATCTTTGAAGAGCTCTAAGAAGCAAGATCGCGAACCACCTAAATATTCATCAACTACACAACACAGGGCAACACGGGTTTAGAGCAGGTCTCTCCTGCCTGTCCCAAGTATTGGACCACAATGACAAGGTCCTGGATTCTGTAGATGATAATCAAAATACAGATGAAGTATACATAGACTTTGGAAAAGCTTTCGACAAATGTGCTCATGGTGTAATAGCACACAAAATGCGAGATGAAGGAATAACAGTAAAAGTTAGTAGATGGATCTATAACATCCAGAAAAATTGAACATAGAGAGTAATAATAAGCAGAGTAAAGTCTGAGGCAGCTACGGTAGAAAGCTCTGTTTAACAAGGCACAGTACTTGCTCCCATTCTGTTCCTCATCCTTGTCTGACATAGTCAGAGATATCAACCATAGCTCCGTGTCTTCCTTTGCGGATGACACACGGATTGCCATGACAGTGACCTCCATCGAAGACACTGCAAGACTCCAAGCACACATGAACCAAATCTTCAAATGGGCCACTCAAAACAATATGAGGTTCAGTGAAGAGAAATTTCAACTTCTCAGATATGGAAAACTTGAGGGAATTATAACCGTATCAGGGTATATGACAAATTCCAACCAAACAAAAGAGCAAAAAAACAAATGTGAAGGAATTTCGAGTGATAGTGTCAGAGGATCTCGCCTTCAAAGACCACTACAATGTATCTACCTCATCTGCTAAGAAAATGAGAGGATGGATAATGAGAACATTCAAAACTATGGAGGCCAAGCATGTGATGATTCACTTCAAATCGCTTATTCTCTCTAGGCTGGAATACTGTTGCACACTTACTGTCTTCCTCAAGACAGGCGAAATTGCTGACCTGAGAGTGCACAAAGAACTCTCACGATAAGGCACCTAAATAACTGGAAACGGTTGAAGGCCCTTGATTTACATTCCCTGGAAAGCAGGCGTGAGAGATGCATAATAATATATGTTTTAAAAATCCTAGAGGGATTGATACCAAACTTTCACACAAAAATCACTCCCTATGAAAGCAAGAGTCTCGGCAGGTAATGCAACATTCCCCCAATAAAAAGCAGGGGTGCCACAGTACACTGAGAGACAACACAATAAGTGTCCGGGACCAAAGACAGTTCAACTGCCTCCCAGTATTCCTTTGTCTTATCAAGCAAGAATGGATACTTGAGAAAGAACATCGCCTACATAATACTGGTTGTGGAGAACGCAACGCCAGCATTCCTTTGTCTTATCAAGCAAGAATGGATACTTGAGAAAGAACAGAATTATGAAGACCGGGATAAAAACATACGTTAAAAGAGTTATAATCATCATTACTGGAAGACCGGAAAACTAGAACAGATAAATTAGCAGACATAAATAAAGTTCAAGATGTCACAAGAACCAATAGGATAAAAGAAAGAGAATTATCTTAGAGTGAAAGTAATGACTAAATAAAGTCTATTAGCAAGGAATGTTGTGAAGGTAAACTCAAATGTAATTGATTAGCAAGGAATGTTGTGAAGGTCAACTCAAATATAATGTATTAGCAAGGAATGTTGTGAAGGTCAACTCAAATGTAATTGATTAGCAAGGAATGTTGTGAAGGTCAACTCAAATGTAATTGATTAGCAAGGAATGTTGTGAAGGTCAACTCAAATGTAATTGATTAGCAAGGAATGTTGTGAAGGTCAACTCAAATGTAATTGATTAGCAAGGAATGTTGTGAAGGTCAACTCAAATGTAATTGATTAGCAAGGAATGTTGTGAAGGTCAATCAAATATAAAAATATTAGAAAGGAATGTTTTGAAAAGGGCAATTCCCAAAACTTGGATTAAAAATTAGAATTTCAAGCCAAAAAAAGAATTGGATTTTGTGATTCAGAAGTTTTTTAAAACCAGGAAAAACCTTTTTGCTTAACATCCGCTGGGACAAAATGGGGAGGTTTTCACACATTTTGTTCTGCCTTTTGTACGAAATATGGGGGCCGGGGGCGCCAAGGGTTAAATAAAACCCGTAATAACTAAACCCATAATGTGAGTTTTATTCTTTCACAGATTGACTGGGGAACTAAATAAAGGTTTTTAAAATATTTTTTCAGTATCTTTCACTAAGGAAAAAAATTCCCACTTCCTTTACTTACGTAAATTTTTACTTGTACGAACATTTTAAAATTTTTTAAAAAAAATTTTACTTACAATCATCCAAAAATTTTCCCCTTTTTTTTTTTAAAAAATTCCCCTTAACTATATTTTAAAAAATGGAAAAATTTAAAAAATTCTTTTAATAGGTAAAAAATTTTTGAAAAGACATTCAATATAAACATTTTGGTTTTTAAATAAACATTTTAATACATCATTTTTTGTTTTGTTTAGCTATATATTTTGGGCCAAAAAAAATAGGCAGGTTTAATCGGGGGAGCACCTCTCTGTTCGGTTTGGGGGTTTTGGGGGTGCGCTGTATGTGGGGGGGCACCTTTTTGGGAATATGTGGTGTGGCAACCCGTGCGGTATGGGTGTGGCACTGCTCTGGGATGTGGGTGTGGCACCCGCTGCAAAATGTGGGGGTGGCCCCCTGCTGCTTGTGGGTTTTGGCACCCGGGTTCGTATTTTGGGTGTTTGGAAACCGCTGTGTATTTTGGGGGGGTTTTAGCACCTGCTGCAATATTTTTTGGGGGTTGGGGACCTGCCCGCAATATGTTTGGGGGTGGCACCTTTCTTTCAATATTTTGGGGGTGGGACCTGCTGTGGGATGCAGGGGGAAAAACCTGGGCAAAAAGGGGGGTGTTGGGACCCGCCCCCCCAAAATGGGAGATAGTGGCCCCTCTGGGGAGTATATGGGGGTGGCACCTGCGTGAAAATGGGGGGATGGGACCTGCTGTGGGATGGGGGGTGTGGCACCTGCCTTTAAAAATTTTTGGGGGTGGCACCTCTGAATATGTTAGTTTTATACCTGCTGCGGTATGTTGGGGGTGGCCCTACTGCAATACTTGGGGGGTGGCACCTGCTGCAATATGGGGGTGTGACACCCCTTTCAACATGGGGGGGGCAACCCCGCCAATATGTGTTTGTGGCACCCCGCTGCAATAGTGGGTGTGGACCCTGCAACAAGTGGGTTGGGGGCCCTCTGCAATAAGTGGGGGGTGGGAACCCGCTGTAAAAAGTGGGGGGACCTGGCTCTTTTGTTGGGGTGGAAACCCGCTGCAAAAATGTGGGTTTTGGGCAAACCCGTTTCCCGGGGTGGGAGGGTGGCACCGGTGGAATGTGTGGGGTGTGGGGGTGGTGAAATATATGGGGGTGGCACCCTTTTGCAATATGTGGGGGGGGGCCCTGCGGGGAAATTTTGTGTTTTTGGGACCTGCTGCAATATGTGGGTGTGGGACCCACGAAAAATGTGGGTGTGGCAAACCCGCCCGTAATGTGTGGGGGGGCACCTCTGCAATATGTGGGGGTGGGACCTTCGCAATATGTGGTGTGGCACCCCTTGCAATTTAAACGGGTGTGGCACCTTCTGCAATTGTGGTTTTGGCAACCCGCTGCGAAAAGTGGGGGGGACACCTCTGCAAAATTTGGTGGTTAAAATGCTGCCAAAAATGTGGGGGGGGCACCTGCTGCGATATGTGTGGGGGGTACCCGCGCTTTTTGGGTTTGGGTTTTCCCCTGCAAAAAATTTTTGTGGCAAACCCGCTGTAAAATGTGGGGGTAGGAAACCCCTGCAATATGTGGGTGGGGTACCTCCCGCGATATGGGGGTGTGGCCCCGCTCAAAAATTGGGGTGGACCCGCTGAAATATGTGGGGGTGGGCCCCGCTGAAAAAAGGGGTGTGGGACCTGCTGCAAATGTGGGTTGGGACCTGCTGCCCAAAATGTGGGGGTGGGACTTTTGCAAATATGGTTTCGTGTGGCACCTGCTGCGGTATGTGGGTGGGGGGGGCCCGCTCAAAAGTGGGGGTCCCCGCGCGATGTGTAGGTTTTGGCATCGGGTTCAATATTTGGGGGTTAAACCCGCTGCAATATTTGGGGGTTCAACCCTCTGCCAAAAATTTTTGGGTGTGGCACCCGCTGCGACATGAGGGTGTGGCCCCCTGAGCAATAGTGGGTGGGGCACCTGCTGCAATATGAAAGGGTTTTGGCATCTGCTGCGAATTGGTGTGGCACATCGCGATAAATGGGTGTGGGGACCTGCCCGCAAAATGTGGTGGGGGCACCCCCCTGCGACATTTTGGGGGTGGCACCTCTGGAAGTGTGGGTTGGGCACCCCCTTTCAAAATGTTGGTGGTGCAACCCGCTTCAATATGTGGGTTGGGGGACCGGGTGCGATATTGGGGGGGTAATCTCGGGTATGTGGGTAGGTTTTCCCGCTGCTATAGTGGGGGGGGCACCTGTGCAATATGTGGGGTGGCACCCCCCTGCAATATAAGGGGGTTTTGGGGACCTGTGCGGTAATTTTTGTGTGGCACCTGCTGCGGTATGTAGGTGTGGCACCTGCTGCAAAATGTGGGGGTGGCCTGCTCAATATGTGGGGGGGCACCTGCTTCAATATGGGATGTGACAACCCGCTGCATAAATTGGGGTGGCACCCCGCTGTAATAAAGGGGGGGGTTGGACCCTTCCTTGGGAAAATTGGGTGTGGGAAAATGTCAATATGTGGGTGTTTGTCCTGCGCAATAGGGGGGTGTGGCAGCTCTGCAAACCCTGAGGGGTTGGGACCTGGGGGCCAAATTGGGGGTGCACCCGCCCCGCAATATGAGGGGGTTTTGGGACCTGCTGCGTATTTTGGGGGTGGCACATCTGCATATGTGGGTGGGGACCGGGTGCAAAAAATGGGTGGGGGGAAACCCCGCGCAGGGCGGGTGGCCCTCCCGCGAATGTGGGGTTTGGGCACCCCCGGCAAAATGTTTGGGGCCCCCTGCTCCAATTTTGTGGGGGGGAAAATCTTGGGTATGTGGGTGGGGTACCCGCTGCCCATAGGGGGAGGGTTTCCGGGTGCGATATGTGGGTGTGGCACGCTGCAATATGCGGGGGTGGGACCTGCTGCAAAAATGAGGGGGTGGCACCTTCTTCGGTATTTTGGGGGACCTGCTCGGGATTAGGTTGGCACCTGCTGCCAATATTTTGGGGGGGTTGCCCTACTGCAAATTTTTTGGGTGTGGCACCCGGGTGGGAATATGAGGGGGTGGGGACCCGCTGCGAAATGTGGGTTTTTGGGGAAAAGCTGCATAGGGGTGTGGCACCTCTGCAAAAAAAGAGGGGGGTGGCACCTGAAGGCAATATGGGGGTGTGGCCCCCCGGGTGCCAAAATTTTATGGTTGGCACCGCTTTCGAAAAATGTGGGTTTTGGGACCCTGGTTTTATTGGGGGTGGGACCTCTGCATATTTTGGGGGTGGGGCCCTTTCTGGATATGTGGGTGTGGCACCTCTGCAATATGTTTGGGGGTGGCCCCCTTTTTCGGTATGGGGTGGGCACCCCCCTGCAAAATTTGGGGGTGGGACCTTTCTGCATGTTTTGTGGGCATCTGCTACA
This sequence comes from Cherax quadricarinatus, assembly GCF_026875155.1. Taxonomy (NCBI): domain Eukaryota; kingdom Metazoa; phylum Arthropoda; class Malacostraca; order Decapoda; family Parastacidae; genus Cherax; species Cherax quadricarinatus. The sequence goes on along the minus strand of NC_069489.1, from coordinate 6,309,091 downwards.
AAATGTGGGTGTTTTCACGGTTTTTCCGCAATTGTGGGGTGTGGCCCCCATCGCAAAATGTGGGGGTGGAACCCGTTGCGACTGAGGGTGTGGCCCCCTGATTTCAATTTGGGGTGTGGCACCTTCCCCGCACATTTAGGGTGTGGAAACTTCATGGGTGGGTTGGGCACCTGCTTGCAAAAAAGTTGGTGGTGCACCTACTGCAAAAATTTTGGGGTTTTGGCACCTCTGCCAAAATGAGGGGGTGGCACCTGCTGCGGTATGGGGGGTGTGGCCCGCGCGGTATTAGGTGTGGCTCCTGCGCAAAATGTGGGGTGGCACCGCGCAATTTTGTGGGGGTTTGGGGCCCCCCTTCAATATGTGGATGTGACACCCGCTTCAATAAGGGGGGTTGGGGAAAATGCTGTTTAAAATTGGTGTGGCACCTGCTGTAAAAATTGGGGGTCACCGGGGGTGCAATAAATTTGGGGGTGGGGTCCTGGGTGCAATATTGGGGGTTTTGGCGCCCCCTGCAACAGGGGGGGTTGGGGGGGCAACCTTTTTAAATGTGGGGTTTTTTGGGGGAAAATTTAAAAAATTTTAGGGGTGCCCCCTGCCTTGCCCGGGGGTTTTTGGGTTTTGGCAAATTTTTCGCATTTGGGTGTGCACCTCTGCTTTTCAAAATATGTGGGTGGGGGCACCTCCTGCCCAAATGCGGTGTGACACCGCTGCGAAAAAGTGGGTTGGAAAACTGCTGCAAAATTTTGGGGGTGCCCCCTTCGGGAATTGTGGGGTGGTACCTGCTTTTCCCATTTGTTTGGGGGGGTACCCGCTGTGAATATGGGTAGGGTTTTCCCGCGCGATATGGGTGTCAACCCGCTGCAATATGTTTGGGGGTGGCACCTGCTGCAATATGAGGGTGGGCAACCGCGCGGGATTAGGGTGGGACCGCTGCAATAAAGTGGGGGTGGCACCTGCTGCAATTTTGGGGTGTTGGGACCTGCTTCCCAAAATTTTTATTGGGCACCTGCGCAATATTGGGTGTTTGGAAACCCGCTGTTAAAATGTTGGGGGTGGGAGCTGCCCGCCCCTTTAGGGGTGGCACCTGATGCAATTTGGGTGTGGCCCCCTGCTGCAATTTTGAGGGTTTTGGGACCTGCTGCGAAAAGTTGGGGGTTTTCCATTCTGCGATATGTGGGTTTTGGCACCGCTGCCCAAAATTTGGGGTTGGGAAACCCCCTTGGGCATTGGGGTTTTGAACCCGCCCGCGAAGTGTGGGGTTTGGAACTGCTCAACAAAATGTTGGGGGGGGCCCTCCCGCAATATTTGGTGGGGGGGACCGCGGGGATTATGTGGGGGGGGGACCTTCTGCATAGTGGGGAGGTTTCCCCGCTGCGTTTGTGGGGTGTGGCCCCCGCTGCAAAAAGTGGGGGGCCCGGGTGGGAAATGTGGGTTTTTGGGGACCTGCTGCCAAAAAGCGGGTGTGGCACCTTTTTGCAATATGTGGTTGTGGAAATGCTGCGAAAAAGGGGGGGGACACTTTTCGCAAAAAGTTTGGGGTTTGGGGACCTGCTCCCAAAATGTGGGTGGGGCCCCCCTGCTGCGATATGTGTGTTGGGGGAAACCCGCTGCGATAATGGGGGTGGGTTTTCCTGCTGCAATATGTGTTTTTTGGCACCTGCGGGAAAAGGGGGGTGTGGCAAATTTCTGCAATAAGTGGGGGGCACCTTCGGAAAAATGTGGGTTGGGGGACCCCTGCATATTTTTGGGGGTGGCACCTGCTGAATATGTGGGGTTTTGGCCCCCTGCCTTTTTAAAATGTGGGGGGGGCAACCCGCTTTCAATAAGATTTTGGGGAACCCGCTGCAATATGTGGGGGGGGCACCTGCTGGGAAAATGTGGTGTTTTGGGGCCCCTTTTGCAATATGTGGTGTGGCAAACCCGCTGCGGGATGTGAGTGTGGCACCTGCGCAATATGTGGGGGTTGGGACCTGCTGCGATGTGTATGGGGGCATTGCTACAATATTGGGGGGTTGCACCTGCTGCAATATTGGGTGTGGGACCATCTGCAATATGTGGGGGGTGGCACCTCCCGCACATGAGGGGGTGGCAACCCGCTGCTGTATGTGGGTGTGGCACCCGCTGCTGAAAGTGTGGGTGGCACCCGCCCGCAATATTTGGGTGGGCACCTGGGTGCAAAATGTTGGGTTTTTGGCACCTGGGCAAAATTTTTGGGTGTGGGGACCGCTTTTGGTAAACAGGTGTGACACCTTGCTGGGAATAAAGGGGGGGTGTGGGGCCCCGCTGGCCCAAAATTTTTGGGGGTGGCACCCGCTGCAATTTTTTGGGTGTGGCACCTGCTGTGTTTTGGGGGGTTTGGCACCTGCTGTTATGTGGGTGTGGCCCCTGTGCAATAATTGGGGTGTGGGCCCCCTGCTGCCCAAAATGTTGTGTAACACCTGGGTGCGGTATGTGGGGGTGGAAACCCACTGCAATACGGGGTGTGGGACCTGCTGCAATAAAGTGTTTGTTTAAACATGCTGAAAAATGTGGGGGTTGGGACCGTGCAAATGTGTTTGTGGCACAGGGTGCAAAACGGGGGGTTTTTGGGACCTTTCTTTCAAAAAGTGGGTGTAGGGACCTGCCAATTTGTGGGGGTTTCACCCGCTGGGAAAATTGGGGGTGGAAAATGCTGCTGTATTGGTGTGGGAACCCCTCCCAATTTTTTGGGTTAAAAGACACCGGGGGGGGGTGTGTTGGGTGGCACCTGCTGCAATGGGGTGGGGTGTTTGGGAAAGGGTGAAATATATGGGTGGGCACCTTCTTTCAATATGTGGGTGTGGCACCCGCTGCAATATGGGGTTTGGTTTGCCCCCTGCTGCAATATGGGGGTTTGTGGCACCTTTCTGCAAAATTTTTGGGGTTTTGGCACCTGCTGTAAAGTGTGGGCGGGCAACCCGGGAATATGTGGGGGTGGCACCTTTGCAATATGTTGGGGGGTGGAAAATGCTAATAACCCCGGGGGGACCTTTTTGCAATATGTGGGTTTGGCACCTGCCAAAAAGTTGGGGGGGACCCCCTTCCCGCAAAAAAGTTGGGGGTACACCTGCTGCAAAAATGTGGGGGGGCACCTTGCGATATGTGTGTGGGGGGAAATTTCCTGCGATATGTGGGGTTGGGGTTTTTCCCGCTGCAAAGGGGGTTTTGGCACCTGCTGTAATATTGGTGGTTTGGCCCCCCTGACGCCAAAAATGGGTGTGGGACCGGGTGCAATTTTTTTGTTGGGGGACCGCTGCATAAAGTGGGTGTGGCACCGGGGCAATAAAGTGGGGTTGGCCCCCTTTCTGAAAAATGTGGGTGTGGCACCTTTCTTTCAATAATGGGGGTGGCACCTGGGTTTTATTGGGTGTGGGACCTGGGCAATTTGGGGGGTGGCAACCCTTTTTCCCAAAATTTGGGCTGGCAAACCCGCGCGATGTTAAATGGGGGCATCTTCACAATTGTGGGTGTTGCACCTTCTCAAAATGTTTGGGGGGGGGGGCAACCCTCCAATATTTGGGTGTGGGCAAATGCTTTCGACATAGGGTGTGGCACCTGATTTAATAAAGTTGGGGGTGGGACCGCTGCAATATGAGGGTTGGGATTGCTGGGGATATGTGGGTTTTGGGGGAAGCTGCGATAATGTGGGTGGGGACCCGCGCAAAATTTTGGGGTTGGAAAACCCCCTGCAATTTTTGGGGGGGCCCCGCTGCGAAAGGTGGGTTGGACACCCCGTGGCAAATGTTGGGGTCACCAGCTGCAATTTTGGGTGGGGTACCTGCTTTCAATAAGTTGGGGGGGGTACCCGGGGGCGGGGATATTGGGTAAAGGGTTTGGGTGCCTTATGTGGGTTTTTGGGGACCTGTGAAATGTGGGGGTAGCCCTCTCAATTTTGAGGGTGTGGCACCTGCTTTCGGTATTTGTGTGGGCCCCCTGCTGCGGGATGGGAGGTGTGGCACCTGCCCAATATGTGGGGGTGACACCTGCTGCAAATGTGGGTGGGCACCTGCTTCAATATGGGATGTGACACTCTGCCCAAAATGGGGTGTGGCCCCCGCTGAATATGTGGGTGTGGGCCCTTTCTGTAATTTGTGGGTGGTTGGGACCCCTGCAAAAGTGGGTGTGGGGACCTCCGGGAAAATTTGGGTGGGCTCCCCTGCAAAAAGTGGGGGTGGGAGTTTCTGCCCAAAATGGGGGGTGGGCAACCTTATGGCCCTTTTGGGGGTTGGCACTCGCAATTGAGGTTTGGCCCCTGCTGCGAAAATGTGGGGGGGCACATGCCCGCGTTTTGTGGGTGTTGGGACCCTGGGAAAAATGTGGGGTAGGTTTCCTGCTGCGATATGGGGTGTGGCACCTGTGCAATAGGGGGGTTTTGGCATTCTGCAATATTAGGTTTTGGCCCTGCCCGCAATAATGTGGGTTTGGGGTACCTCAAATATGTGGGTGGGGGACCCTGCCAAAATGGGGTAGGTTTTTTCCCGCTGGGATATGTGGGTGGGGCACCCCTGCAAAATTTCGGGTGTGGGACCCACTGCAATATGAGGGTGTGGCACCTGCTCGGGGAAAGTGTGTGTGGCACCTGCTGCGGTGATGTAGGTGTGGGACCTTTCTGCAAATTTGGGTGGCCCCCTGCTTTCAATAAAGTTTTGGGGGTGGCCCCCCTGGCAATAAAGAGGGGGTTTTTACCCGCTGCAATTATGTGGGTTTGGGGTTTCCGGGTGCGATTTTGTGGGGGGTTTGGGTAAACCCGCTGCAAAATTTTGGGTAGGTTTTTCCCGCTGCGAAGGGGGGGGGCCCTCTCAATTTTGCGGGGTTGGGACCCCGCTGAAAAAATTTTAGGGGGTGGACCTGCGGGTAAGTGTGGGTGGGCACCTGTGCGGTATGTTGGTGGGCACCGCTGAATTTTTTGGGTTTTGGGACCTGCTGCAATTTAAGGGGTTGGCACCTCTGCAATATGAGGGTGTGGCCCCCTGCGAAAAGTGGGGTTGGGAAAATGCTGCGATTTTGTGGGTGTGGCACCTGCTCAACATTTAGGGTTTTGGCACCCCGATGCAAAATGTGGGTGGGCACCTGCTGCAAAGGGGGTTGGGACCTGCGCGAAATGTGGGTGTGGCACTTGCTGCCCATAGTGGGGGGTGGAAATGCCCCAAACTGTTGGGGGTTTCACCGCTGCGGGGAAGGGGTGTGGGGCACCCGCTGGGAAAATTTTTTGGGGGGACACCCGCTGCGATTTGTAGGGGTTTGGGCATTTGCTACAATATGTGGGGTTTTTTGCACCCGCTGCAATTTGGGTGTGGGACCATCTGATTTTGTGGGTGTGGCCCCTGCTGCGACAAAGGGGGTGGGACCCATGCAATATGTGGGTTTTGGCACCCGCTGCAATATGGGGGGTGGGACCGCTGCGAAAATGTTGGGGGTGGCACTGCTGGCCCCCATGTTTGGGGGTGGGCAAATCGGGAAAAAATTTTGGGTTTTGGGGGACCTAGGCGACATGGGGTGTGGACCCGGGTCTAAATGTGGGGTTTGGGCACCTGCTGCAAAATGTTGGTGGTGACCCGCTGCAATTTTTTGTGGGGGTGGGGACCTGTGCCCAAAATGAGGGGGTGGCACCGCGCGGTTTTTTAGGTGGGGGGCCCTGGGGTGCAAAATGTGGGTTTTTACCCCCCAAACCCCCCCCCCCCCCCCAACACCCCCCCCAAACCCCCCCCCCCCCCCCCCACCCCAAAAAAACCCAAAAACCCCAAAAAACCCCCCCCCAAACCCCCCAAAAAAAAAATTTTATTAAAAAAAAAAAATTGGAAAAGAAAAATTTTAAAAAATTTAAAAAATAAGGGGGTTTCAAAAAAATTGGTAAAATTCCCCTTCCTTTTTAAACCCCCAAACACCCACCTCAAAAAAATTCCCCCCTTCAAAAGCGCGAAACAAACCCAAAAGGGGGGACCCCTAAATTTGGGGGGGCCCTCCAATATTTTACTTCATTACTCGGTTTCCCCAATTATTCACCTCCAAATTTTAAAACCCCTCAAAATTTTCCCCCCTCCCAAAACACCCCCCAAAATTCACTCCAAAAATTTTGCACCCTCAATATTTGGGGGGAACCCCCGCTTAAATTTGGATTTGGGAAACCGCTGAAAAATGAGGGGTATTCCCTTTTAAGGGGGGTTCTCTCTAGGTTGTAACCCCTTTCAATATTTGGTTTTGGCACCCCTTCAAATGGGGTTTTGGGGACCTCTTTTCAAATTGGTTTGGGTGTGGCACCTGAATTTTGTGGGTGGCACCCTTCCTTTTTTTAAAATTTGGGGTTTACATCTGCTGGGAAAAATTTGGGGTTTGGGCCCGCTGCAATATTGGGTTTTAACCCCCGCGAAATTTGGGGGTGGTTTGGGGGTTTCCGCTTCGATTATTGGGTGGGCACCCCGCTGGAAAAATTGGTGGTCACCTGCTGAAAAATGGGGGGTGGCACCCCCTGCAAAATGTGGGGTGGACCTGCTTTTGGGGGGGGGTTTGGGTGGGTTCAACTGCATAAAGTGGGTTTGGGGACCTGCCCGCGATTTGGGGGTGGTTTTCCCCCTCCCCGATTTGGGGTGGGTCCCGTGCGGAAATGTGGGGGGCATTTTCTGGAAAAGTTTTTGGTTCAAATCTCCAATTTTGTGGTGGGAACCCGCTGCAAAATTGGGGGGGGGACCTCGGATATGTGGGTGGGGAACTGCGAAGTTGGGAAAATTGGGAAGGGGGGCCACCTTCGAATTGGGGGGTGTTTTCAAATTTTGGGTTTTCGGTAAAGTGGGTGGGGCACCGGGTGCGTATTGGTGGGGTTCCAACCCCCCAAAAGAGGCCTTCATATGTGGGTGTATTAAAAATACCCCCGGGGGTTACCTGGGTTTTACGCAATCGGGGATAAATTTGGGGTTTTCCTGCTCAAAAATGTTGGGGGTGGACCCTGCATTTTGGTTAATAAGTTTTGTTCCTCAAAAAAGGTTTTCAAACCCCATTTTTAAACCCGCCGCAATATTTTTGGGTGGGGGCAACCCGGCCCAAAGTGGGGGTGGCTTTTGCTGCAATTTTTGGGGTGTGGCAGCTGCTGCCTATTGTTTGTGGGACCCGCTCAATTTTGTGGGGGGGGGCACCTTTCTGCAATATATGGGGTTTTCTCCCGCTTTTAATTGGTTTTGGGGTTGGGGACCTCTGCAAAAATGCGGGGGTTCACCTGCTTTTGGGGGAATATGTTTGGGGGTGGCACCCTTTTTTCAATATTTGGGTGGGAAACCCCTGCAAAGTAGGGTGTGGCACCTGTGCAGTAAAAGTGGGTTTGGCCCTGCCCGCAAAATTTTTGGGGGGTTGCACCTGTGCGGGATGTGGGGGGACCCCTTTGCGATTGTGGGGGGACACCTGTGCGATATGTTGGGGGTGCACCTGCCTTTCGATTTGTGGGTGGGAAAACTTTCTGCAATAAGTGGGTGTGGCCCCTGCTGCTATGTGGTGGGACCCCTTTGCGATGTGTGGGGGGCACCTGCTGCATATTTTGGGTTGCCACCTGCTGCATAGTGGGTGGGACCTCCCGCAATATGTGGGGGGGCATTGCACATTGTAGGTGGTGCACTGTGCAATTGTCGTGGGCACCTGCTGAATATGTGGTGGTGCCCCGCTGCATATACCTTTGGGTGACTGGGATATGTCGGTGGTGCAGTTGCACATTTTTGGTGGTGCAGCTGCTGCAATATTGGGTGTGGCACTTGCTGAATATGTGGGGGGCACCTGCTGAATTGGGTTTTGTGCACCTGTGGATATGGGTGTGGCCTGCTGAATATCGGGGGTGCGGTTGTGATATATGGCCGATTATTGCCATGCAAATTACTTCCCAAAAAAAATAAATATAGTTTGTAAAAATTCTCCAAATTTTGCTACTAAAATTTTTAATTTAAAAAATTAATTATTGTCTTTAAAGAACAAAAAAATTTGTGAAATTTAAATTGAAAGAGTTTTTTACGGGAGGAAAATTGTGCTAAATATTAATCTCCCCAAGAACGGGAGAGAATTGTGCTAAATATTAAATTCCTAGACAAGTCATCAATTACTCTCTCAATTGAATTTGCTAATGCAACCACTCCAGCCCGGGAAAAGATGAACCCCATCCCTTGCATACATATCACGTTTGCCAAAGAAAAGGTCCCAGTTATCAATGAATGGGATTGCAAGTTCCTTGCAGTACCTGTCTAGCCAGCAATTTATACCAATTGCCCTAGACATCCATTCATTGCCCACTCCCTTTCTAGGCAAGATGCTACATATGACTGGGGTCCCTCCCTTAGACCTAACTACTTCTATGGCTGACCTGTACTTATCCAGCAGCTCCTCTCTCCTGCCCTTCCCAATGTCATTACCCCCAGCACTAAGACAGATAATGGGCTTGTTTCCATTACCTGACATAATATTATCCAACCTGCTGACTATGTCGCCAAAACCAGCTCCAGGAAGACACACTCTGTGTCTGACCTTTCTGTCTCTGTTACAAAATGCATGCTCCATATATCTTACCTGAGAATCGCCTACTATTAAAATATTCTTACCTTGATTAGCAGAGGAATCAGTGGTACCTTCAACCTCACTAACCTCTGAAGTACACTCGTCTTGTGTGTGTGTGTGTGTCCTTCCTTCGATCTCCTGAAGTCCATGAATAAACACTGACTTCTCCTTCTCCTCTTCCCAGTCCTTTCCGTCTGTGCCTCTGGGTCCCATTTGTACATAGCAACTGTCTCTTGTTTTTTTTACCTGTAAATCTTGCTGGTACGATTATGCCTATGCTTGGACCTATCCTCTTGCCCCCTCTCCTGATATCCCTGCTCCTAACAGCTCTTCCCCTTCATTCCTCGGTCTTGCTTGATGGACTTACAGGGCCGTAGTGTTAGGTTTGTCTCCTTCCTTTCCATTGGGCTCCTCGTTTGATATGGGTGTACCTACTTCAGATACGATGTCTCCTCTGGGCAATAGCCCTATCACTCGCTTCAGTATATTTACGTCAAATTTTATGGCCTATATTATGGCTTTTGCAGTTTCACCTTGTGATTCCCATTTCTTCTTCTCTTCCTCCATCGACTTCTCCATTTTCACAGAAAGCTCACCTAGTTTGCTCTCCCATTCTTGTTCTATCCATTCTTCCTTACCAGGAACATCTTCTTCTGATCCCCTGAGCCTCCATTAGTTTTTAATGGGTTAGGTTTTGCAGTATGTGTGTGCACATATATGTGTGTGTGAGTGCATATGTGAGTGTATATGCATGTGTGTGTGTGTGTGCAGAATGTAGGAAGAGAGTGGTAGAGAAAGAGATTTACAGAGAAAGAAAGAGAGATGTGGAGACAAATAAGGGTAGAGGAAGACAGAGAGAGGTGGAGAGAGAGTGGTTGGAAAGGGCTGGAACTGGTTAGCCTGGGAGAGGGATGGAGGGTAGGTGCTTGGGGGGCCTTGGAGTCGGATTGAGGGTGGATGTGTTTATGTGCCTGTTTGTGGGAGACGATGGGGGGATACATGGTAGGGGGGGAGAAAGGAATGGAGCATCTGCATGTGAGTGTGTGTGGAGAGAAAGGAAGGGAGAGGTGGAGACAGAGAGGTGTAGAGGAAAGCGAGATGTGGAGAGAAAGTGAGAGGTTTGAGAGGGAGGGAGAATGGGTGCTGGGTGAGTCTGGAAAAAGAAGGGAGGGTGTGTGTGCATGCATGCATGTTGTGAAGATAAACGGGAGTAATGGGAAGGGAAATTGGGGGTTGGGAGAGTTGTAAGGAGGAGGAAGATCTTCTCACCTATTTGTGGTTGCAGTGGTCGAGACTCAGTTCCTGGCCCTGCATCTTCACTGATCACTACTAGATTCTCTCTCTCCCTACTCCAACAGCTTTTTCATACCTCGTCTTAAAACTATGTATGGTTTCTTCCTCTGCTACATCACTTGCCAGACCATTCTACTTCCTGAGAACTTAATGACTGAATACGTCCTAACAGGGACACTTCTGAATCTATAATTTCTATAATGTCATTCACATTTACCAAAAATAGAACTGGACCTAGGACTGACCCCTGTGGGACCCCGCTCGTCACAGGCTCCCACTGTGATACCTCATCACGTACCGTGACTCATTGTTGCCTCCCTGTCAGGTATTCTCTTATCCATTGCAGAGCTCTTCCTGTTATACATGCCTGATCCTCTAGCTTCTGCACTAATTTCTTGTGAAGAACTGTGTCGAAGGCCTTTTTGCAGTCCATGAAAATGCAATCATCTCCCATTCTCTCGTGTCTTACTTTGCTACCTTGTCATAACACTCCAGAAAGTTTGTGACACAGAATTTGCTTTCCATGAATCCATGGTGGTTGTTGTTTATAGTCTTGTTACGTTCCAGTTCCTCTTCCAATCTTCTCCGAAAAATCTTCTCCATAATTTTGCATACTATACACGTCAGTGACACTGGTTTATAGTTTAGTGCCTCGTTTCTGTCTCATTTCTTGAAAATGGGGGCTACATTTGCCGTCTTCCATACCTCAGGTAGTTGCCCAGTTTCATGGAATGTGTTGAAAATTGTGGTTAGTGGAACATACAGCATCTCTGCTCCCTCTCTAAGGACCCAAGGAAAGATGTTGTCCGGTCCCACCGCCTTTGAGGTATCAAGGTCACCCAAAACAGCAGATTCGGGTCAGACTTGACAGTCGATGCTACGTTGTTTTAGTACTGTTGTTGGACCTCCTTCACTACCTGAGCATACTCATTTCTTGCTCTTCGATTAATATCTTTATTTTCATGGGTCTTTTGCCTTCTGTACTTTCTCCATTCTCTATTGCACTTAGTTTTTGCCTCCCTACACCTTTGGGAAAACCAAAGGATCGTTCTGGTTGTCCCATTAATTCTGTTGCCCTTGGGAACTAACCTTTCCTCTGCCTCCTTGCATTTTGTTATAATGTAGCCCATCATCTCGTTTACTAACTTTTATGCCAATTCTTTGTCCCACTGAACCACCTGCAGGAAGTTCCTCATACCTGTGTAGTCTTCCCTTTTACAGTTTGGCTTTTCCCATTCTAGTCCTGTTACCCACTTTACTTGTAACTCTACTATGTATTCAAAGCTCAGAACCCCATGATCACTTGCCATAAGGGACCTCTCATATATGATGACCTCAATGTAAGAGCTGTTCAGGGTGATCACTAGGTCCAGTCTTGATGGTTCATCCTCCCCTCTCTCTCTGGTAGTGTCCCTAACATGTTGATGCATGAAGTTTACAAGTAACACATCAATCATCTTGGCTCTCCATTGTTTCGAGACCCCAGTGTGACTCCAGGTTTTTGAAACCAGTCAATCTCACTTTGGTTGAAATCACCCATAACCAGTACCGTTGCTTTGCTCGAGTGAGCTCTTCTGGCCATCTCAGCTAGTGTGTCCACTATTGCTTTGTTGCTCTCTTCATATTCCTCTCATGGCCTCCTACAGTTCTGTGGTGGGTTACACATCACTTCACAGACTACCTTATGTTTTCCAGTCTGAACTGAACCAACTATGTAATCCCTTTGTCCAATTTCATCCATTCCTTCCATTTCCTCAAATCCCCATCGTTTTTCATGAGCCATGCAACCTCTCCTCCCCCTCTCCTCCTTTCATTTTTCCTCCAGATCTGATATCCGGGAAAAAGATTCGTTATTGTATCCACGTTCATATATCAAACTTGCAACTTCTGTTCTAAAACTGTGGTCCTGAGAGGATGGTGTGGTTTGGGGAGCAGAATCTCAGGTGGGGACCTATGGGGGGTTGCAGTGGGGGTGTGGTTTGTGTTGTGGAGGGTTGGAACAGAGGGAACAGTGTGTGGGTTTTCGTTTAGATTGTTCAGCTGCATTGGGGTTGTCATGGTTGGGTTTCTTCTGTTGGTGCTACTGGAGGAGGGTGTGTTTCATCTTTCACCTGGGTCTGGGTTCTCCTGCTCAACTCCGTCATTGCCTCTCGTTCCTCCTATCATGTTTGTACTCTCTCTTTACGTATCATCTTTTCTTCTTGTGTTTGGTCTCGATCGAGGTACACTCGCTGGTTCTCCAGTTTGTCCCTTAGTCGTGCTTTCTCCTGCAGGATTCTGTTTCGACCTGAAGAATACTGTTCTTTGGTTCTTTAGGCTGTTTCAGACTTTATAGTTCCTTTTCTAAGCACTGTGTCTTAGCTTCTGCTTCTAAAGGGGATATAAAAAAGGTCTTGAGGATATCTCTCCAGGGAAAACCCTCAGTAAGGATTAAAATTGGGGCAAGTTTAGATTTAGAAAGGAGTAGGAAATATTGGTTTGGAAATGGGAAATTTTGATGAGTGGAACGTTCCCTTTTGGGGGTTTTGAGGCTATAATTGGGTAGTTTCAAATTAGGTTGGATAATACATGAGTGAGAGGGGTTGATTTGAGTGGGGATTGCATATGAGAGTGGAGGGGTTAAAGAGTTATTTTCTGGATGGCATTAAAAATTTGGGTTGGGAAAATGTTTTTTATGGGATGAATTGAAAAGGCCGCCTAGTATGGGCCTCGGGCCCTTGCAGTTTTTCCTTTCTTATGTATTTATGTTCTTATTGCCTGTTGCTCCCATTTCCTGTTCTCTGCAGCTATCCATTCCTCCATTTTCTTGTTGAGCTCTTCTAGCTTCCTTCCCTACTTTTCCTCCCTATTTGTGAGCTCCACCTTCCAATTTTTCCTCCCAGGCTCGACCACCAGACCCCTGATTCTCCGTTCTGCTCATTAGTAACCATTTTTCTTTTACCTCAGAAAGATCTTATGTAATTTTAGGAGCGGGTGTGAGTGTGTGTGGAGGGAGGAGTGTCATAAGGAGGGTGAGGGGTAGAGGGAGACGGATAGAGAGTGGGAAGGACAGTGGAAGAGGGGGAGAGAGATGGGGGAAGGTTGGGGGTACAATGAGTGAGGGAAAAAGGAATATGAGAGAAATGAAATGAAGGAGAGGAGGAGGGAGAATGAGAGGGGAGGGAGGAGGAGGAGGAAGAGGTGGAATGGCATAGAGGAGAGAGATGGGGGAAAGATTAGGGGGTACAAGGAGAGAGGGGGAAAGGAAGTGAGGGAAAAGCAAGGGGAAGAGTAGGGAGAAAGAGGGGGGAGGAGGAGATGGACAAAGAGGAGAAGGAAGAAGAGGAGGAGGAAAAGAGGGCGAGGAAGAGGAGAGTGTGTACTCACCTAGTTGTACTCACCTAGTTGAGGTTGCAGGGGTCGAGTCCTAGCTCCTGGCCCCTCCTCTTCACTGGTCGCTACTGGGTCACTCTCCCTGAACCTTGAGCTTTATCATACCTCTGCTTAAAGCTATGTATGGATCCTGCCTCCACTACATCGCTTCCCAAACTATTCCACTTCCTGACTTCTCTGTGGCTGAAGAAATACTTCCTAACATCCCTGTGATTCATCTGTGTCTTCAACTTCCAACTGTGTCCCCTTGTTGTTGTGTCACTTCTCTGGAACATCCTGTCTTTGTCCACCTTGTCAATTCCTCTCAGTATTTTGTATGTCGTTATCATGTCCCCCCTATTTCTCCTGTCCTCCAGTGTCGTCAGGTTGATTTCCCTTAATCTCTCCTCATAGGACATACCTCTTAGCTCTGGGACTAGTCTTGTTGCAAACCTTTGCACTTTCTCTAGTTTCTTTACATGCTTGGCTAGGTGTGAGTTCCAAACTGGTGCCGCATACTCCAATATGGGCCTAACGTACACGGTGTACAGGGTCCTGAATGATTCCTTATTAAGATGTCGGAATGCTGTTTTGAGGTTTGCTAGGCGTCAATATGCTGCAGCAGTTATTTGGTTGATGCGCGCTTCAGATGTGCCTGGTGTTATACTCACCCCAAGATCTTTTTCCTTGAGTGTGTTTGTAGTCTCTGACCCCCTAGACTGTATTCCATCTGCGGTTTTCTTTGTCCTTCTCCAGTCTTCATGACTTTGCACTTGGTGGGGTTGAACTCCATGAGCCATTTGCTGGACCAGATCTGCAGCAGTGTGTGTGTGTGTTGTGTGTGTGTGTGTGTGGGGTGTGTGTGTGTGTGTGTGTGTGTGTGTGTGTGTGTGTGGGTGTGTGTGGTGTGTGTGTGTGTGTGTGTGTTTGTGTGTGTGTGTGTGTGTGTGTGTTTGTGCGTGTGTGTTTGTGTGTTAACTTTCGTTAGGGTAGGCAGATATGATAGGAAACCAACACATAAAGGCTCTACGCTATATATTTTGAGTACGCCGATCATCTTCCACAGAGGAAAGATGACCCAAGAAGATGAAACACATTTACCATCTTCATTCACCCACTGTCTTGCCAAAAGCCTGCTGGTCACATTGGTCAGATAGCCCTCCGTGGTGTAACATCATCATTACTCCTTCGGAGAGTAGGTATTGTACAAGCCCACCTTCAGAATGTAAGTCTCTCTAACTTGTGTCCCTGAATCCTTTCATAAAGTTTACCTTACACTCCAATAGCACGTCAAGTCACACAAGCCACTTTCCTCCACTCCGATGCAACACATTAACACAAGCATTCAAGGCCTTTATCACCTTCCTTGACCCCTTTATTTCACAAACCGTACCCGTCCATCACTATACTCCAGATTTATACACCCATCTAATCAGTCTATTTTGCTCTATCCTCACAAAGTGCCCAAACCACCTCAACAACTCATCTTCATGCCCCTGACTTATACTTTGGTAACCCCACATTTTATCTCTATACTCAGGATGCCCTGCATGATTCCCACCCCATCCACTGCCCTCAGACATGGCATCTTTACCTCCAGTCTCCTCTTCTCTACCACATTTAAAACTTATACTTCACACTCATTTAACTTTCAAATACTGAATATTTTATGACTACTCGGAGTTCTTAACTACTGACCAACTGCTTATGTGACATCAAGAGCTTTTCTGGGTGTGGTATCAGCTCTCTAACTTCGACCTCGAGCAGCTCTTGTCTCTGAGAGCTTTGATATATGAACGCATAATTAAATTCCTCTTCAGAAACATAGTACTGACTTGAGTTTTCAATAATAAAGATAAATTACATAATCTGAAGACATCAGAGACTCACGTGTAGTGGAGTTCCTAATTTATTATCTTCATTACTAAGAATTTCTTGTTCTTGCCAGTAAGATACTCTAGTGACTGAACATTAAATATTCTTTGTTTCATTTCTCTCCCGTTCTGGTGAGATTAATATTTAGCACAATTTCAACCTAACAGTAAAAAACGTCTTATAATAACATTCTCAAAACTCTATTAGTTCTGAAAGACATAATTATATTTTGTTATGTATATTTTAGTATCAAAACCTGGCAGTGATTTACACTATACTTATTTTATCTGGGAAGTAATTTGCATGGCAATACTCGGCCATATATCACAACAGCTGCACCACCGACATATTGCAGCAGCTGCACCAACGACATATTGCAGCAGCTGCACCACCGACATATCACAGCAGCTGCACCACCGATATATCACAGCAGGTGCCACACCCATATACTGCAGCAGGTGCCACACCCACATACCGCAGCAGGTGCCACACCCACATATTGCAGCAAGTGCCACACCCACATACCGCAGCAGGTGCTACACTAACATATTGCAGCAGGTGCCACACCCACATATTGCAGCAGGTGCCACACCCACATATTGCAGCAGGTGCCACACCCACATACCACAGCAGGTGCCATACCCACATACCGCAGCAGGTGCTACACTAACATATTGCAGCAGGTGCCACACCCACATATTGCAGCAGGTGCCACACCCACATACTGCAGCAGGTGCCACACCCACATACCGCAGCAGGTGCTACACTAACATATTGCAGCAGGTGCCACACCCACATATTGCAGCAGGTGCCACACCCACATATTGCAGCAGGTGCCACACCCACATACCACAGCAGGTGCCATACCCACATATCACAGCAGGTGCCACTCCCACATATTGCAGCAGGTGCCACACCCACATATTGCAGCAGGTGCCACACCCACATACAGCAGCAGGTGCCACACCCACGTACAGCAGCAGGTGCCACACCCACGTACAGCAGCAGGTGCCACACCCACGTACAGCAGCAGGTGCCACACCCACGTACAGCAGCAGGTGCCACACCCACGTACAGCAGCAGGTGCCACACCCACGTACAGCAGCAGGTGCCACACCCACGTACAGCAGCAGGTGCCACACCCACGTACAGCAGTAGGTGCATCACCGACTCACACTGACTATTTATTTGTCCAAATAAATATAGCTGACAAAACATAAATGATGTATTATAATGTTTATTCAAATCCTAAATGATATATTGTAATGTCTGTTTCATTTGAATTTTTACCTATTATAAAAAAATGTTTTAATATTCCATTGTTTAAATATAGTTCAAGGAATATTTCTAAAATAAAAGAGAAAAGTTTGGATGATTGTGAGTCAAAAATTTTATTTAAAAAGTTAAAATGTTCGTAACTAAGTGAAAATTTACGTCAAGTGAGAAGTGTAGGAAGTTTTCTCTCAGTGAAAGATACTGAAGAAATATATCTTACCTTATATTAGTTCACAGTCAACTCTGTGATAGAAGAATACACTCACATTATGTTGTTTAGTTACATTATTGGTTCAGTGAACTTTATTGTTCCCGCACATATGTCGTACAGAAGGCACGATACATATGTGTGCCACCTCACATGTTGTGCCAGCGGATGTTAAGCTCTAGGTTTTGGTTCCTATGTTTTCACTTCACATATCCGACTATTTAATCCCATCTCGTTTTGGCTGTGAAATTCTAATTTTCTATCCAAGATTTGAGTTGACCTTCACAACATTCCTTGCTAATAGACTTTATTTAATCATTACTCTCACTCTGAGTGAATTCTCTTTCTTTTATCCTTGTTGAAAAATGTTTTACAAGCTAAGATTAGAGATTAAATATAGACCAGCAGTAACAGCCTGGTTGATCAGGCTCTGATCCACCAGGAGGCCTGGTCACAGACCGGGCCGCAGGAGAGTTGACCCCCGGAACTCTCTCCAGGTAAACTCCAGGGAGTACTCAGCTGATAAGACATCTATCTTCCACACAGCCGCCCCTGCAGACGAGGTCTTGAGAAGCTGCCCATCCTCTTCTTAACGGGCTGAAATAAAGTATATTATGTTAATAATTATGTATCCCTGGGGGGTGTTATGTCAGCATATTTCATTCACTGATTGCCGACGAACTCACTTGTGTGGACTCAAAAGTCCGCTTATCACCGCGGTTTATGATAAGTGACTAACTGCTAACTTATATTTCAACTGTTGCAGTCAACTAGTAGTACGATCACGAGTTATTACACTTACCCGGGTATATGTATCTGACCCGTAGTTATGCCACAGGATTGTCGATGTGTTGATTGAAGAATAGTGTTCTTTGAAGAATGTCGCACTACACTCTGTTGGATCGCAACACTCGTTGTTACACTGTTCATAAACAATTGTTCACACCATAATGGCATTAAAGAAGCTGATCAAACTTTTTGTAAGTGTTAATGAGATTCTTTAGTGGAAACACGTGGAACAGGTGTTCTTTGTTGGTGATCCCATCACGTCAATGTCTCTCTCAGTAGAGTCTATATAAAAGTAACCTGACCTCCACAGCCTTCTTATGCACTGCCATTGCTTCTAGAACATAACGCCGAAAAGGTCTGACATAGTTCTTTTTGCCTTCCTTGCCAAAACTTCCGCCATCAAGCAAAAGCAGTATTCTTGTGATTCTTGCTGTCTTAAGCATAGACTACATTGTACACATATCTTTAACATGGTAACAAAAGTGGCGAGCAGGATTTTCCCTTAATTGTCAAGATTAAGGTAAGAGATGACTGTCTTTATTAAACTACCTTTCCAACATGGCAAGTATTCAAGGAGCGGCAGTCGCTGGAACCAAGTAACATACTTGTACTGCATCTGGAATCAATTTCTTGCTGTAACCAATAAACAAGTGCTTGCCTCTGCTGGATGGCTACGCCCCTCAGGGCTGAAAGGGTCTGAAAGGGCTGATGGGGGCTGATACCCCCCTCCTGGAGAAAATTTCTCCAAGTCCTATTGGTCTTGGGTCATCTTGAATTTATTTATGTCTGCTATTGTTTTCATTGTTATTAGCTTTTCCGGGTCTTCCAGTAATGTTGTTATAACTCTTTTAACGTATGTTTTTATCCCGGTTCTTCATAATTCTGTTCTTTCTCAAGTATCCTATTCTTGCTTGATAAGACAAAGGAATTGATGGCGTTGCGTTCTCCAAAAACCAGTATTATGTAGAACGATTGTTCCTTCTCAAGTATCCTTTCTTGTTGATAAGACAAGGGAATGCTGGCGGTTGCGGTTCTCCACAACCTGTATTATGTTGTCGATGTTCTTTCTCAAGTATCAATTCTTGACTTGATTATAGACAAAGGAATGCTGGCGTTGCGTCTCACAACCAGTATTTATGTTAGGCGATGTTCCTTTCTCAAGTATCCCATTCTTGGCTTGATTAGGACAAAGGAATTCTGGCCGTTGCGTTCTCCACAACCAGTATTATGTTAGGACGAGGTTCCCTAAATAAGTTCCGTATATGTATTTTTTGGTTCGGATCCTAATGTAAGATTTATAATTTTATATTTTACGCAGAAGTTAAATTATTAATGTGTGTCTTGGGTAAAAGATTTGTATGATGTTCATCTTAAGGTCCTTACCTGGTACTTACCTGGTACTTACCTGGGACTTACCTGGGACTTTCCTGGTACTTACCTGGTACTTACCTGGTACTTACCTGGTACTTACCTGGGACTTTCCTGGTACTTACCTGGTACTTACCTGGTACTTACCTGGTACTTACCTGGTACTTTCCTGGTAACTTACCTGGTACTTACTTGGTGGTACTTACCTGGTACTTTCCTGGGTATTTTCCTGGTACTTACCTGGTACTTACCTGGTACTTACCTGGTACTTACCTGGGACTTACCTGGTACTTACCTGGGACTTTCCTGGTACTTACCTGGAGAAGGTTTCGGGGTCTACGCCCCCTGCGGCTCGGTCTGAGACCAGGTCTCGTGGTGGAACAGAGTTTGATCAACCAGGCTGTTACTACTGGCCGCACGTAAACTGTTGTACGAACCACAGCGCGGCTGGTCAGGTGCTGACTTTAAGCGTCTGTCTCGTCAGGTACTGACTTTAAGCGTCTGTCTGGTCAGGTACTGACTTTAAGCGTCTGTCTCGTCAGGTACTGACTTTAAGCGTCTGTCTGGTCAGGTACTGACTTTAAGCGTCTGTCTGGTCAGGTACTGACTTTAAGCGTCTGTCTGGTCAGGTACTGACTTTAAGCGTCTGTCTGGTCAGGTACTGACTTTAAGCGTCTGTCCAGTGCCTTCTTGAAGATAGCCAGGGGTCTATTGGTAATCCCCCTTATCTATGCGAGGAGGCAGTTGAACAGTCTTGGGCCTAGGACACTTATTGTGTTGTCTCTCAGTGTACTGTGGCACCCCTGCTTTTTATTGGCGGGAATGTTGCATTTACCTGCACGTGACTCTTGCTTTCATAGTGAGTGATTTTTGTGTGAAAGTTTGGTATCAATCCCTCCAGGACTTGAGTCCTGGAGATGGGAAGTACAGTGCCTGCACTTGAAGGAGGGGGTGTGAATGTTGCAGTTTAAAAACTGTAGTGTTTAAAGCACCCTTCTGGCAAGACAGTGCTGGAGTGATTGATGGGTGGAGAATGTTTTTCTTTTTCGGGCCACCCTGCCTGGTGGGCATGGCCGGTGTGATAATAAAAAAAAAATTTTTATATGCATCTCTTCAAGCATGCTTTCCAGGGTATGCTACATCAAGGGCCTTCCATCCGTATCCAGTTATTTAGGTGCCTTATCGTGAGAAGAGTTCTATGTACTCTCTCAGGTCAGCAATTTCGCCGTCATGAGGAAGTCAGTAAAGTGAGCACAGTATTCCAGCTAGAGAGAATAAGCTATTTGAAGTGAATCTCACATGCTTGGCCTCCATAGTTTTTGAATGTTTCATTATCCATCCTCTCATTTCATTAGCAGAATGGTCAGATTACCATTGTAGTGGTCTTGAAGGCGAGTACTCTGACACTATCACTCGAAATTCCTTTCACATTTGTTTTTTTGGCTCTATTTGTTTGGTTGGAATTTGTATATACCCTGATACAGGTTATAATTTCCCTCAAGATTTCCATATCTGAGTAGTTGATATTTCTCTTCACTGTGCTCCATACTGTTTTGAGTGGCTCATTTGAAGATTTGGTTCATGTTGTGCTTGGAGTCTTGCTGTGTCTTCGATAGGTAGTCACTGTCATGGCAATTCAGGGTCGGGTGTCATCGCCAAAGACGACACGGTGCTATGGTCGATATCTCTGACTATGGCAGACAAGGATGAGGAATAGAATGGGAGCAGTACTGTTGCCTTGTTGAAAAGATGCTTTCCTCCGTAGATGCTCAAGACTTTTACTCTGCTTATTATTCCTCTCTGTGTTCTATTTTTTGGATGTTACAGATCCAACTACTAATTTTACTGTTATTCCTCATCTCGCATTTTGTGTGCTATACACCATGAGCACATTTGTCGAAAGCTTTTCCAATGGTCTTGTATACTTCTTCTGTATTTTGATTATCATCTACAGAATCCCAGGACCTTGTCATTGTGGTCCAATACTTGGACAGGCAGGAGAGACATGCTCTAAACCGTGTTGCCTGTGTTGTTGTAGTTGGATGAATAAAATTATTTAGGTGTTTCGCAGATCTTGCTACTTAGAAGCTTTCAAAGTTTATTATGGAGTTTTTAGATTGTTAGCTGCTGTCTGTCTGTAGTTCTTTGCAATCGCTTTACTGCCACCTTTGCAGAGTATGGCTATGCTTGTTGCTTTTAGTGAGTGTGGGATGACCCCTGTGTCCATTCTCCATTTCCTTAGAATGCTGAATGCACGCGAAATTGGCTTCTTGCAGTTCTTGATGAACGCGGAGTTCCATGAGTCTGGGCATGGGGCAGAGTGCATGGGCAAGTCATTCATTATCTTTTCAGTGTCATGTGGTGTTCGAAAATTATCCGGAGATTTTTGAGATGACAATCGTTTTGTGTCTCGTCCATTAAAGAATTCGCTTGGATCTCCATGATTGTTCGACCCTTACTGGCGTTAAGTGGGCTTGCTTGAAATTAGTCATATTGGGACTTAGTATCTCATTCATTTCTTGGCTGTCATTCGTGTGTATGTTCCATCTCGCCCTAAGCATGATCCCCATACTGGTGTTGTTTTGCCATTAGATTTGGCCATAGGAAAGATGTATTTTTTTTTTACAATTTTCTTTTAAGGCTTTTGTTCTTCCTGCTATTTTCTTATCTCATGGAAGATTCCTTAAGCTTAAATTCACACATCTGTAATTCGTATTTCAAGATATATTGGACCCTCTCATCAGCTTTTGTGACTTTCTCCTTTGTCTGTATTGGGAACGTCTCTGCTCTTTATAGTTTTACATCTTCTTTTGTTTGTTTGAATGGAATGTGCCTTGAGCAGATCTTCAAGAACCACAGAGTTTATTTTTTCTAGGCAAATATCGGATCCATTACTTATTGGCATCTCTCAGATAGTTTCATTTAAGATATAAATGACTGTTTCCTATTGCATGTTTTTTGTTTTTGAAGCCGAATTTTGTGAAGACAGCCTAATAAATGATCACATTTTGCTGGTTAGGAGCCTTCTACCTCTATTTCGTTGTGATCTGAGTGAATTGTCTTTGATAAACCGTTTTTATTACGAATCAGGTAGGTCGTTGTTAGTGAAGATAGAGGTCCAGCGTATTTTCTAGTCTTGTAGACTCTAATATTTGATGGTTTAAGGTGAATTTGGTGAGAGATTTAATAGCTCGTGTGTGTGTAAATTTTCATCTGAGCTGCCTCCTAGAGTGATCTTGCTAGGATATTATTGCTACCTTCCTCCATTTACGTTATTCAAAGTTAAATCTCCCTGATAGCAAGATGTTTGGGGTAGAGTTGGGAAATTTTACAGACAGAGGGCTTGTATTACAACCACAATGAAAAGTTTTGTTTTCAAAAACTTTACCTACAAAACTTCACTACATTCATTTGAGGTGGTTGTAGTTTCTGAACAATTAGTGATCTGTAACGTACAGGCAAACCCACCATTGTTGCCTGTTTTACATGTAGTTCTTCATCTGAATAGATTATAAATTGGAATCCATATTTCGTTGACAAATGTATGTTCTTTACGTGGGTCTCTGTGAATGCTGCAAACATTGCATTCATTCCCTTAGAGGTAAGGAATTTTGTGTGTTTGTGATGGACTTTGACTCGGTATGTTTGCAAAGAAAAATATGTTACATTGAGGATTATAGGGTAATTTTATTTTATAATATCTGTTGTTCTTGAGTGGAGGCCATGACTGCTTCCTCTCTCCAGAATGTGTTTTCAGGTTGTGTAAGATTACTGTCATTTCTTGCCAGACTTTTCTCCTCTTGGATCTGAAAAACTTCTTTCTCTAGGAGAGGTTATGGCTGACACTCTTTTGTTTCCCATAATATGGTGGCCTATCTTCTTGATCCATTAGATGAGGTGCCAGCAGTATGCGTTATAGCTTATTCTTTCAATGAGTGTTGGAGGACAAATTTCAACTGTGAAATAAGTTACAGGATGGGGAGTTCACCCTCCTTGTTTCATGTGGGTGCGGCATTTGTCCGGGATGACAAAGGTGCATGTCCCACTGTTTTTTCAGATATAACATGCATGCAGATACCTAAGGCATAGAATTTTGCTTAGAATGGAATATGATTTGCTAGGGATTTTTGTAGCTGAGTTCGCTAGTGGTGCATTTTTTCAGGGTTTCCCATCTACTATCGCCCCTGTATGGACATAGTGTTCCCAAACAGGTTTTTGCTGATAATGTGTTAACAATATCCTGAGGCATCATCCCCTTGTCTTCATCTCAAGCAGTATCGCTATTTTATATCTTGTAAATTGAATAACATTGTTTTTACCTGTTTCATCACCAGGGCTACTATTTCCATTTGGTGCATGTCCTCAGGACAACACTGCATCCTAGGAGCACTGTTCTTTCGAGACAGCCCCGTCCAACACCCAACCATTTTTATTTTTCCAGCGTCATTCCATGTGACATGTCTTTCATGAAGGACATTTTATTGTTGTTCTTGTCTTTTATTTGAACCGATTGCAATGTCCTCATACAGGTGTATTTATTTGTACGCAGACCAAAAAGCATTCGAGATTTTATATCTGATGTGGTCTGATAAAACTTTTGGGAGTAAATAATATAAATAACATAATTTTTGGATTCATGTGGGAAAGTATTGGTTGGTGTATATGTCAGGGTGTAACACCTGGTTGTTGGTGAGACAGAAAACATGTATATTTTGTCCACAAACATGCATTTGCCTAAACCAATTGGCAGTAATTTCTTATTTATTTGTTAATTTGATTTATGAACGGAGGTGTGCACTCCAAGAAGCTCTATACCTGTGTAAATCATCGAGCACAATATGCATTCTTCATCCATAAAATGACATCCTAGTGCCTCTGAATAGAAGGTAAACAATCTAAACATTGTCTTGGAACTTCTGAGAAGTTGAAGCTAAAAGACAGGTCCTATTTAGTGTTATTATTAGTAATTTTCACACTTATATTGGTCATACAGCACCTGGAGGCATGGAAGACAAGTAGGTTTAATCCAAGTATAAACAGATCAACTTAATGCATCAGGAGCTTCTTAGCCGTCATTATAGGAGATCTACCAAACTTCATGCGTGTTGATACTTCAGTTTTCTGTACTATAAATGCTCCTCAGTCTCTTATAGGGGAGCGGTTTTAAAGTTTAAATTTCTTTGCATGGGTTGACGTAAAGTTGTCTGGGGGTTATGGTTATGGCGTTGCCTTTTCGTGTGGTCATACAGTGAGTGAAATAATGAAGGTGTTGTATACGTGTCGGCAAGAGAGGTATATTTATCTAGCAGTAAATGTATGGTGCGTGCTGACGTATCTGTTACTTCTCACGACTAAAGTTCCACCAGAACCACTTCTTCGCACCCCGTTTGCTGAATACTTGCTCTTGGCTCGTCTCTGGGAAGAGTCCCCTTAGTGACTGTGTGAGACAAGATATCTAAGGTGGTACAAGAAGAGAGTCTCTTGAAACTGTCAACAAATCGACAGTTGTGTAGAAACCAAGAGACATGATGACAGTGGCCTGGCTGATCACTTGGGTCATCATTCGTCCACGTCAACAAAACTGTCGTCGATGTAAACAAAAGGGTGGGATAGAGAAGTTCCTTAAATGACAAAAGGCAAGGTATGTTTTTTCTCTTTCTGTAAGAACACTTTTTCATAATCTATAGGTGTCTTGTGACAAAGGACTAAATATTAAAATACGATGTACTGGTTTTCTCCTTTAATAGCAGGGTGGGTCTTTCTACAGTAAGTTAGACTTGAAGTTTGACAGCTCTTCAGCATGTTAACTAGAAGTCTAGAAACACTCGTTGTGGTGTTGTGGTGTCGTGGGGATGATTTTATTTTGTAATCCTAATTATATTCAGGTTTGTACTTGCACATAATAAGAAAAACATACAATTCTTACTAAAGTGACCAGTGTGACATAATTATAAAGTTTAATTGCAAGCGTTAAACCACACTTTCATTTCTTTTACAATATTCATCATACATTTGCCTTAACAATCGTCTTTGGTGTTGAAAATAAAGTTTTTGTGTTTTATGAATTAAAAAAAATAAAATTACATTTGTTTCTGATTTACTTGCTCACAGATTTCCTCAGAATACATCTAAAAAATTCCATTTTTATTCTTTGTGTTATTGGTAATTTTGAAAGATGGCAAGTCTCAACTAAACTGTAATCCAGCTATGCTGGAAGAAAACTTTGAGACTTTCATAGCTGATGAACACTTACTGGAGTGCTTGGTCGATATCTTCTTTGTCCTAATGATCTTCACCTCAGGCTGATAAATTGTCCTACTGATCTTCCACCTCAGGCTGATAATTGTCTACTGAATTTCCACCTCAGGCTGTACATTCGTCTTACTGAATCTTCCACCTCAGGCTGATACAGTGTCCTACTGAATCTCTCCACCTCAGGCTGATACATTGTCATACTGAATCTTCCACCTCAGGGTGATCATTCGTCCTACTGAATCTTCCACCTCAGGCTGATCATTGTCCTACTGAATCTTCCACCTCAGGCTGATACATTGTCCTACTGAATCTGCCAACTCAGGCTGATCATTGTCCTACTGAATCTTCCACCTCAGGCTGATACATTGTCCTACTGATCTTCACCTCAGGCTGATACTTTGTCCTACTGAATCTTCACCTCAGGCTGAACATTGTCTACTGAATCTTCCACCTTCAGGCTGATACATTGTCCTACTGAATCCTTCCACCTCAGGCTGATACAATGTCAGCTGGGAATCTTCAACTCAGGCTGTTACATTGTCTACTGAAATCTTCCAACTCAGGATGATACATTGTTCTACTGAATCTTCCCACCTCAGGGTGTGATAACATTGTCCTACTGAATCTCTTCCCATCAGGCTGGTACATTGTTCTACTGAATTCTTCCACCTCAGGCTGATACATAGTCCTACTGAATCTTCCACCTCAGGCTGATACATTGTCTCTATACTGAATCTTCCACCTCAGGCTGATACATTTCCTACTGAATCTTCCAACTCAGGCTGATACATTGTCCTACTGAATCTTCACCTCAGGATGATACATTGTCCTACTGAATCTTCCACCTCAGGCTGATACATTGTCCTACTGAATCTTCCACCTAGGCTGATACATTGTGCTACTGAATCTTCCACCTCAGGCTGATACATTGTCCTACGGAATCTTCACCCTCAGGCTGATACATTGTCTGCTGAATCTTCCACCTCGGTGATTACATTGTCCTACCTAAATCTTCCACCTTGGCTGATACATTGTCCTACTGAATCTTCCACCGCAGGTGATACATTGTAATACTGAATCTTCCACCACAGGCTGATACATTGGTCCTTCTGAATCTTCCACCTCAGGCTGATACATTGTCTACTTGAATCTTCACCTCAGGCTGATTACAATGTCATACTGTATCTTCCACTCAGGCTGATACATTGTCCTGCTGAATCTTCCACCTCAGGCTGATACATTGTCATACTAAATCTTCCACCTCAGGCTGATACATTGTCCTACTGAGTCTTCCACCTCAGGCGATACATTGTCCTACTGAATCTTCCACTCGGGCTGATACATTGTTCTACTGAATCTTCCACCTCAGGCTGATACGTTGTCCTACTGAATCTTCCAACTAAGGATGATACATTGTCCTACTGAATTTCCACCTCAGGCTGATACTTTGTCCTACTGAATCTTCCACCTCAGGCTGATACAATTGTCCTACTGAATCTTCCACCTCAGGTGATACATTGTCCTACTGATCTTCCACCTCAGGCTGATTACATTGTCCTTCTGAATATTCTCCTCAGACTATACATTGTGCTACTGAATCTTACACCTCCAGGATGATACATCTGTCCTACTTTGAATCTTCACCTCAGGATGATACATTGTCCTGCTATCTTCCACTCAGGCTGATACAATGTCCTACTAAATCTTCACCTCAGGCTGATACATTGTCATACTGAATCTTCCACCTCAGGCTGATACATTGTCCTACTGAATCTTTCCACCACAGGCTGATAAATTGTCCTTCTGAATCTTCAACCTCAGGTGATACATTGATTCCTAATGAATCTTCACCTCAGGCTGATAACATTGTCACTTCTGAATCTTCAACCTCAGGCTGTTACATTGTCCTGCTGGATCATTCCACTACAGTGATACATTCGTCCTAATAATTCTTCCACCTCGGCTGATACATTGTCCTACTGAATCTTCCAATCAGGCTGATACATTAGTCCTACTGAAATATCATAAATTATCTTTCCACCCAGGCTGATGACATTGTCCTACTGAATCCTTCCACCACAGGCTGAATAAGTGTCCTACTGAATCTGTCACTAGGCTGCATACATTGTCCTACTGAATCTTCCACCACCAGCTGATTCATTGTCCTACTGAATCTTCTCACACTGGATGATATATTGTACTAATGAATCATCCACCCTCAGGCTGGATACATTGTCCTGCTGAAATCTTCCACCTCAGGACTGATACATTGTCCTATGAATTCTACACATCAGGCTGATACATTGTCCTACTGAATCTTCCACCTCAGGCTGATACATTGTCCTAATGAATCTTCACACCTCAGGCTGATACAATGACCTACTGAATTCTTCCACCACAGGCTGATACATATGTCATACTGAATCTTCCTCCACAGGCTGATATGTTGTCATACTGAATCTTCCACCTCAGCTGATACATTGTCCTGCTGCTTCTTTACCACCCTCCGGGAAGGGATAACATTTGTCCTAACACTTGAAATCTTCGTTCTCAGGCCCTGGATACATTGTCCCCTTACTGGTGAATCTTCAAACAACAGGGCTGATATATTGTTCCTACTGGGGGATCTTTTCCACCTCAAGGGGCGCCTGATAACCCATTGAGTCCTGGCTGAAATCCTTCCCACCTGAGGCTGGCATAACATTGTCCTACTGAATTTCTTTCCACCTCCAGGCTGATACATTTGTTCCTACTTTTGAATTTCTATCCACTTCAGGTGATACTGTCCTACTGAATCTTCCCACTCCAGGGCTTGATTACATTGTCCTATTGGGGAAATTTTCCAACCTCAGGATTGCAATAACCCCATTTTTCCTACTGGGAATCTTCCCCACCCTCCAGCTTGGTGATACCATTTGGTACTAACTGAATATTTCCACCAAACCGGCTGATATTTTTATTGTCCTTACTGAATCTTCCACCATTCAGGGGCTTTTGGATACATTGTTCTGCTTAATTTTTTCCCACATTGGGAGGCTGATTCATTGTCCATACTGGAATTTCTTTCCACCTCAGGCTGGAATACATTGTCCCTTACTGAATCTTCCACCTCAGTCTGATACATTGGTCCTACTGAATCTTCCACTCAGGCTGATACATTGTTCCTATGAATCTTCCCACCTCAGGCTGATTACATTGTTCCCCTACCTGAATCTTTCCACCTTCAGACCAACGCTGATTACCATTGTCTACTAGGATCTTCCACTCAGGCTGATACATTGTTTCCTACTGAATTTTCCAACCTCAGGGCTGATACATTGTTCCTTCTGAATCTTCCACCTCAGGCTGATAATTTGTCCTACTGTATCTTTCCACCTCAGGCTGATTACTTTTTTGTCATAATGAATCTTCCACCTAAGGCTGATACATTGTCCTACTGAATCTTCCACCTCTGGCTGATACATGGTCCTACGAATCTTCCATCAGCTGAATTACATTGTCCACTGAATTTCCACCTCAGGCTAATACTTGTCCTACTTGATCTTCCCCCTCAGGCTGATACATTGTCCTACAGAAGTCTTCCACCTCAGGGCTGATACATTGTCCCTACTGATATCTTCCACCTCAGGCTGATACATTGTCCTACTGAATATCCACCTCAGGCTGAACATTGTCCTACTGAATCTTCCACCTCAGGCTGATATCATTGTCTACTTCCACAACCCCCCCCCTCAGGCTGATACAATGTCCTACTGGACTCTTCACCTCAGGCTGATACATTGTCTACTGAATCTTCCACCTCAGGCTGATACTTGTCCTACTGAATCTTTCCACCTCATGACTGATACATTGGCCTAATGGATCTTCCTCTCAGGCTGATACATTGTCACTAACATGAATCTTCCTACCTCTGGCTGATACATTGTCCTACTGGATCTTCCACCTCAGGCTGATACATTGTCCTACTGAATCTTCCACCTCAGGCTGACGCATTTCAATAGCTTGTATGATCCCCATCCTGTGTGATAGAAT
Source organism: Cherax quadricarinatus (assembly GCF_026875155.1). Taxonomy (NCBI): domain Eukaryota; kingdom Metazoa; phylum Arthropoda; class Malacostraca; order Decapoda; family Parastacidae; genus Cherax; species Cherax quadricarinatus. The sequence continues at coordinate 6,280,104 of NC_069489.1, read as the reverse complement.
ATGATATAGAAACATAGCTAATTTTTGTTTCCACTGTGTAAATATTTATTTATTAGAATTAGCAGCACATGCAGATGGTATCTAAATTTAAACAAATTGAAGGAATGGAAGAAATTTCTCCAAACAACAACAACTCTATAACCCCATAATCAAATAATTATAATAAATTATTTAATTTCTCACAATTACTGTAAATCATAATCTATGAGAGTATGTTTCTTGTAAACAGAAATTTAAATTACTCTATAAAGTATATGAACCGTAGCATTTTTTCAAGAGTCTACATCCCAAAGTATACATTTATATATATAATTTATATATATATATAAGATATTATATATATTATATATATATATATATAATATATATATATATATTATATATTTATTTATATATATATATATTACAGGTAGTAGGTTGGTAGACAGTCAACACCCAGGGAGTAATACCGTCCTGCAGTTGGCTGTGAAAACAAAAACCTGTACTGTTTTGCATTTTGATTGGTAGGATTGCTGGTTTCTTTTTCTGTCTCATAAACACACTTAAGATAACAGGGATATCGTGTACTCCTTACTTACACTTTGGTCACACTTCACAGACACGCACATGCATATAGATATATACATACATCTAGGTTTTCTCCTTTTTCTATTAGCTCTTGTTCTTTTTTTATTTCTCCTATTGTCCATGGGGAAGTGGAAAAGAATCTTTCCTCCGTTAAGAAAAAAAAAACCATGCGTGGCGTTATGAGGCGACTAAAATGACCACGGGAGCAATGGGCTTGTAACCCCTTCTCCTGTATACAATTATAAGAAAGAGAAGAAGAAAACACTTATAAAAACTGGGGATGCTTAAATGTGCGTGGATGTGTGCGGATGACAAAGAAACAGATGATTGCTGATGTTATGAAGAAAGAAGTTGGATGGCTGGCCTAAGCGAACAAAGCTGAAGGGGTTAGGTGGGAGTTTCAGTGGGGGGAAATAAATGGATTAAATCTGGGAGTATCTGATGAGATTATAGAGCCAAAAGAAGGGGTAGCAGTTAATGTTAAATGATCAGTTATGGGAAGGAGAAAAGAGAATATGAATGTGGTAAATTCAAAGATTTATGTGGTTAAAGTAAACGGTTGGATGCGAGGAAAGTGGGTCTTAAATAAGAGTGTATGCCACCTGGAGAAGAGAGGATGCAGAGGAGAGAGAGAGATTTTGGGAGATGTTAGTGATGTATAAGGAGCCTTAGAACCAAGTGAGAGAGTAATTGTGGTAGGGGACTTGATTGATAAAGTTTAGGAGAACTTTTAGAAGAGGGTTTGTGTTAGTATGTTTGGGTGCCAGGTGATAAATGATATAATGGGAGCCTTTTTTTGATTGAACTTTGTTAGAAAGGGGTTTAGTTATTGGTAATACATATTTTAAGAAAAAGAGGATAAATAAGTATACACGTTATGATGTAGGGGAAAATGACAGTAGTTTGTTTGGGATTATGTATTGGTAGAGAAAAAGACTGTTGAGTAGACTTCAGGATGTACTGTTTATAGAGGGGCCTCAGTTATATCAGATCACTTTCTAGTTGTTTTAGCTACTCTGAGAGTAAAAGGTAGATGGGATACAAGCGAGAATAGAAGCATCAGGGAGCGAGAGGTGAAGGTTTATAAACTAAGAGGGAGGCAGCTTAGGGTAAGATTTAAACAGCTATTGGAGGATAGATTGGCTAATGAGAGCATAGGCAATGGGGTCGAAGAGGTATGGGGTAGGTTTTAAAAATGTAGTGTTGAGTGTTCAGCAGAATTTTGTGGTTAAGGAAAGGGTGCGGGAAAAAAGGGGGGCGATTGGGGGGAATGATGTGTAAAGAGAGTAGTAAGGGAGAAAAAATTAGTTTGAAAGTTTTTACAAAATAGAATGATGCAAGGAGGGAAGGTAAAAGGAGAAAAAGAGAGAGGTTAAAAGGGGTGGGAAGCAAGTAAAAAAGAGCAAAAGAGGGGGTGAGATGTTTCAACAAATTTGTGAAAAAAGAAAAGTTTTGGGGGTGAGATTAACAATTTAAAAGAAAGCCTAGGAAAAAAATTTGGATTTGTCAGTTAAAATAGGAGAGGAGGGTTTTAAATGGTAAAGTTAGAGGTTTTTTGGGAAGAGGGAAAGGGAATATTTTGGGGAAAATTTTTAAATGTTGATAAGATGGGAAAAGTGTGATTTCGTGTATAGGGAAAAGGAGGAAAAACATCTTGTTGGAGTGGGGGAAGGCCAGTTGTGGGTGGGGGGGAAAAGTTCGTGGGCGGGTTGGTAAAATAAAAGGGGGTTTTGGGCCCCCGGGATTGAGGTTTTTAAAGATAAAAAATTTTTAAAAACCCAGGTGGGGATAAGTTTTGGAGTGGTTGGGCAATTTTTAAAAAAATGAAAGGAAAGGGGAAAGGTCCCTAGGGTTTGGCGGAGGCATGCATATTTCCCTTTTTATAAAGGAAAAGGGGATAAAAGAAAAGTGAAAAAATTATGGGGGGGTAAGTTGTTGAGTGAAACCTGGAAAAGTGTATGGTAGAGTTAAAATTTAAAAAAAGAATTAAGGGGTAAACGGGGGAATAGGATAGAGATGAAAAAAGGAGGTTTTTGGAAAGGTGGGGGTTGGGGGGGGTGGACTTTTTGTTTAAGTGAAATTTTTAAGGGGAAACAGTATTTAGAAAAGGTTTAAAGAGGTCTTTGTGGCTTTTAGGGATTTAAAAAAGGGCGTATGACGGGGGGTGGTGGGGGGGGCAAGGTGGGCCCAGAGGGTTGCAAGGAAAGGTGTAGGAGGTGGGTTTTGGCGAAGCAGTGAAGAGTTTTTTAGGGTTTTTTGTGAGGTTCAATTTTGAGTATGTGGGAAAGGGGGGGAAAATTTTTTTCCCGAAAAAGTGGGCCCTTAGACAAGGATGTGTGATGTCACCTTGGTTGTTTAATATTTTTTATAGTTTGGGTTTTTGGGAAGAAAAAATGCGAGGGTTTGGCAAGGGGCGTGGAGTTAAAAGAAAAAGAATCCACACAAAAAAGGGGGGGTTGTCACAGTGCTCTTTCCCTGAGGGCACTGGGGCTCTTGGGAGTTTCTGAAGGAAATTTGGGCAGGATTGGTGGAAAATTTTTGGGTTAGGGTGGGCAAAAAGGAAAAAAAATTAAAAGGGGAAATTACGGGAAAAGGTAAGGTTATGAGGATAAAAAAAAAGTTTAGGTGATGAAAGTTTGGGAAAAAATCGGGATTGGGGGGAGAGGTATGGAGGAGGTAAAAAAAGGGTTTATTCAGTATTTGGGAGTGGACGTGTCGCGGATGGGTTATGAAAGATGGGGTTTAAAATCTTTGAATTGATGGGGGAAAAAGAGTGAGTGGTGCATTAGGAGTCTGTGGAGCCAAAAAAACTTTGCCCTTGGAAAAAAAGAGGGGAATGTATGGGGGGTTTAGTTTTACCAACGCTCTTTTTAGGGGGTTGTGAAGCGTGGGTGATGAATGTTGTTTGAGGGGGAAGGGCGGGGGAAGGCAGGGGGGAAAAGGGGTCTTGTTTTGGGGGGCAATGTGTGGTGTAAATAAAATTGCGGGGAAAATTTTGTATTTTGGAAAGTTAGGGGGAGGTGCGGGATTCCCAAAAAAACTGTTGTCCAGAGGGCTGAGGAAGGGTGTTGAGGTGGTTCGGAAATGTGAGAGAAAGGAGCGAAACAGAATGGCTTCAAGGGGTGTTTCAGCTGGGAGTGGAAAGGGAAAGGGGGGGTAGGGGTCGGCCCAGGAAGGGTTGGAGGGAGGGGGGAAAAAGGGGTTTTGGGGTGCGGGGGTTGGGACTTCCAGCAGGCATTTCGTGGGTGTTTGTTTGGAGTGAATGGAGACAAATGGTTTTTTATTTCTTGAAATGCGTTGGAGTGTGGCAAAAATCCCTTTATGAAGGGGTTTTTGGGGGAAAAAGGGAGGCCGGACTTGGTTCTGGAGATGGGAAGACAGTGCCCGCACTTGAAGGAGGGGTGTTATTTTTGAGTTTAAAAACTGTTGGGTAAAGCACCCTTCTGGCAAGACGTGGTGGAGTGGGTTGTGGTGAAAGTTTTTCTTTTTCGGGCCACCTGCCTTGGTGGGAATCGGCCCGGGGTGATAATAAAAAAAAAAAAAAAAATATTTATATTATATTATATTAATATATATATATATATATATTTTATATATTTTTTATATATATATATATATAAAATTTTTATATTTTTAAAGGTTTTCTTTCCAATGTGGGAAACCCCAGGTGTAGTCCCAGGCAAATTTCTTTTCCCTCTTTAAAAGGGGCATAGTGGTTTTTATCTGGTTACTTTTGGGCTTTCCCCGGACCTTCACTTGGGGTTTCCCCTTGAGCGGGGGAACGGGCTGGGGGCGAGGGTTCTTTTTTATGATGTCATTGACCTCCCCAGCCTGGCATACTTCCCTTTGCTGTGGACACACGGGGACCATGAAAATCCCAATTGTCAGCTGTTTGCCCCACCCCAAATAAACCCATTCCCGGGGAGGATTGGGGGGGGCTAGGGAGAGCAGCACCGTCCGAAGGCCTTGTGCGTCAAAATCGAGAGCCCCAGGAGGAATTGGGAACTGCTAAAAGAATTTTTCCTTTAGTGTGGTGCCTTCAATGCCTTGAGACGAGCTTTGTGTTTCCCGAGATGTTGGGGGGCATTGTGTTTGGGATTTTTTCCCTTTATCGTTTTTTTCCCCGTGGGATGTTTGTGGTTTTTTGGGAGGAGCTGATCTACTGGAGGAATCTGTAAGGTCTCCCACCCAATCGCTGCTTCAGTAAGCCTGGGGTCTGAGTTCCTACCACGTCTCTCAAGCGTTGGGGAACAATCTTCTAGACTAATGCACTCGAAGCCAAACACGAAGACAGAAAAGCAGGTAAAGCAACATGCATTGCTTTGCGCACCCCAATGCCTCCCAGTCTCACTGGGAGGGTTGCCTGATCCCATTGGTGATCCTCTAGTGACAGGTTCAGTGCTTTCTTAAAAGGGTTGACCTCAGGTGTGCGTCATATTCGTCGAGTGTTGGGTTGTCAAAAGAGGGAGCACATCTCAGGAAGTAAGTGAGTCTTGGAATAGTAAGGCATCTTGTGAGGAGATACATAGCATCATGGGCATTAAGATTGCTTATTCTCTCCTCCATTCTCATCAGATCATTCAATTTGTCCTTGAGGACTGTGTCGATGGCCTGGTGACCCAGCGGTGCTCCCAAGAGGGAGGTTGTAGAGACTTCTGGGAGGATTCTTCTCACAGTATTGATTATTTCCTGGTTCACCGTGATGATTTCACACTTGGATTGATTGAGGATGAATCCCAAGTCTTCTCCCTGTGTTTTCACCAGTTGTAGGTCCCCTACCAGGTACTTTTCAGAACCTGCCAGAGTGCATCATCCAGGTACCAGATGTTGAGCTCGCTGCGTAGGCTGGAAGTTATTCTCTCACTGCCAAGTAGAAGAGAAGTGGAGCTAGTGGGTCCCCTGCTGAACACCTTCTGGTGAGAGAATTTCATGTTCTCAAAACAAAAGAATTGAGGGTTTCCTGTAGCCAGCTAAAATGAAGGGAAAAAGAGTGGGGAACTGATCCAGAACAGCTGGTAAGACAGCCTCTCTCTTCCCACATATTAAAGGCATTTCTAAAATCAAGTTTGACTACGGCCTTGTCTTCTGATAGGTCCCTGATGTAGGGCCTTGCCGCATGAGCTGCAACGTCACTGCCTATATATGTGACTGACGGTAGCTCAATATTGTTCACGAGTTCCTGGCAGGTTTTTGATAGGATAGTTGTGCGCACCTAGTTGTGGTTGCGGGGTCGATTCATTGCTCCACGCCCCACCTCTTCATCTGGCCTGGCCACTACTCAGTCACACTTCCCGCTTTGTGAGCTTAATCAAACCTCTTCTTGAACCTATGTATGGGTCCTGCCCCCACTACATGCTATTCCACTTCATGACAACTCTGTGAATAAAGAAATACTTCCTAACATCCCTGTGGGTTTATTGGAGTCTTCAACTTTCTCTAGTTTCCTTACATGCTTGGCTAGGTGAGGGTTCCAAACTGGTGCAGCATATTTCAATATGGCCTAACGGTCACAGTGTACATTGTCCTGAACGATTCCTTATTTAGATGTCGGATTGCTGTTCTTAGGTTTGCTAGGCACCCATATGCTGCAGCAGTTGTTTGGTTGATGTGCACTTCAGGAGATGTGCCTGGTGTTATGCACTCACCAATATCCTTTTCCTTTAGTGAGGTTTATAGACTCTGGCCCCTTAGACTGAACTCCGTTTGTGGTCTTCTTTGCCCTTCCACAATATTCATGACTTTGCACTTGGTGGGGTTGAACTCCACGAGCCAGTTTCTGGACCAGGCATGCAGTCTCTCAGATCTCTTTGTAGATCTGCCTGGGCCTCGTCCGATTTAATTATTCTCATCAATTTCACATTAACTGCAAACAGGGACATTCTGGATTCTATTCCTTTCGTCAAGTCGTTCACTAATACTAGAAACAGCACAGGGCATAGGACTGATTCCTGTGGCTCCCCGGTCGTTACAGGCACTACCTCTGACACCTCACCATGTGCCATGACTCGTTGTTGCCTTCCCTGACAGGTATTCCCTGATCCATTGTAGTGCCTTCCCTGTTATCCTTGCCTGGTCCTCCAGCTTGTACAGAACTGTTTCAAACGCCTTCTTACAGTCCAGGAAAATACAATCTACCCACCCCTCTCTCTCTTGTCTTACAGCCGTCACCCTGTCATAGAACTCAGGCGATTTTGTGACTCAGGATTTCCCATCCCTGAAACCATGCAGACTGTTGTTGATATGTTCATTCCTTTCTAAATGCTCCACCACTCTTCTGACAGCTTTTTCCATGACTTTGCATACTATACACGTGAGTGACACTGGTCTGTAGTTTAATGCTTCGTGTCTGTCTCCTTTTTTATAAATTGGGAATACATTTGCTGTCTTCCATACTTCCGGAAGTCGCCCTGTTTCGATAGATGTGTTGAAGATAGTTGTTAGTGGTACACAATGCACCTCTGCTCCCTCTCTTAGGACCCATGGAGAGATGTTATCCGGCCCTATTGCCTTTGAGGTATCTAGCTCGCTTAGTAGTTTCTTCACTTCTTCCTCAGTTGTATGTATTGTGTCCAATGCTTGATGGTGTACCCCCACCTCTCTTCCTTTCTGGAGGCCCTTTTGTCTCCTCTCTGAACACTTATTTGAATCTCATGTTGAGCTCCTCACATACTTCTTGGTCGTTTTTTGTGAACCCCTCCCCCCCCCCCCCGTCCTTCCTTCCTCAACCTGATTACCTGGTCTTTGAATGTTCTTTTCCTCTTCATGTGGCTGTACAACAGGTTTGGGTCAGATTTGGCTTTTGCTATGTCATTTTCATACTGCCTTTGGGCCTCCCATCTTACCTGTGCATATTGATTTCTGGCTCTACGACTGCTCTCCGTATTCTCCTGGGTCTTTTGCCTTCTATGCCTCTTCCATTCCCTAACACTCTTGATTTTGGCCTCCCTACAGCTTATCCTGGCTTTTTCATTATTCCTGTTACCCTTGGATACAAATCTCTCCTCAGGTTTCTCGCATTTTCTTGTCATATATTCCATCATCTTGTCCACTGATCTCCCTGCCAGTTCTTTGTTCTTCTGAACAGTGTTCAAGAAGTTCTTCATGCTTGCATAGTCCCCTTTCTTTTAGTTTGGCTTTACTCGTCTGGCCCTTCCTGCTTTCCCTTCCACTTGTAACTCTATTATGTATTCAAAGCATAAAAACCACATGATCACTGGCCCCCAGGGGTCTTTCATATGTGATGTCCTGAATATCTGCACTACTCAAGGTAAATACTAGGTTCAATCTCGCTAGTTCTTCCTCTCTCTCTGGTAGTGTCATTTATGTGTTGGTACATGAGGTTTTCCAGTACCACCTCTTTCATCTTAGCTCTAAAGGTTTCTTGGCCCTCGTGTGGCTCCAAGCTCTTCCAATCGATTTCCTTTTGGTTGAAGTCACCCATGATCAGCAGCTTTGCCTGCTCATATGAAACCTGGCCACCTCAACCAGTGTGTCAACCATCACTCTATTACTCTCATCATACTCTTTCCTTGGCCTCCCGCTTTTCTAAGGTGGGTTATATATCACTGCAATCATCTCCTTGGGACCTCCAGACTGAAGCGTTAGTGCTATGTAATCTCTTGCTTCTCATCTGTCTCCTCTCTCCAGTTCATCAATATCCCATCGGTTTTAGATCAGCAGTGCCACTCCTCAACCTTCTCTGTTCCCTTTGTCTTTCCTCAGGATTCGATATCCTGTTGGAAGGATGGCAACTGTTATCAACCCTGTGAATTTGGTTTCTGTGAGGGCTATGATGTCCGGTAATGCCTTTTTGACTCTTTCGTGCCACTCCTCCCCACTTATTATTCCATCAGCGTTGGTGTACCATACCTTCAGTTTCCTCTCTAACACTGTGTTTTGGTGGGTTTGTGACGGTGGGAGAGCTGGTGGTGTACTTTGGGGTTCTTCACCGTACTGTGCAATGGGGGCTGTGAGTGTGGATTGTGGTCAGTGTTAGGATAGCATGGTTGGTTGTGGAGTTCTGGGAGTGGTTCTGTATGTGCTTGCACTTGTTGCTCTGCCCTGCTCTGGTTGTCCTCAGCAGATTCTGTCCTTGCCTCTCCTCCTAGCTTCTTTCACTTTTGCATCCTCTTCCTCAGCTGCTGTCATTCTGTTTTAGTTCTGTCTCAGTCTAGGAACACCCTGTTGCATGCTGCCCAGTCCTCCAACCTTGGTTTCTCTTGGAGGATCCTGTTTCACATTGTGTCTGTCAACATCATCGGTCATTTTCTCCCCTTCAAATACCCCCTATTATCTGAAAATTTACTATCTCAGGCATTTCCTCTTCACCTGTTTCTTTGATGATGTTCTCACTCTCCTGCCTTTCTGCCTGCCATCTTTCAGTGTGTGTCCTACCCTCACTCTCCTGAAGCCCATGAATAAACACTGACTTCGCCCTCTCCTTCACCCATTTCCTTTTCCTCTGTGTCTTTGATTCCTGTATGTACATGGCCATTTTCTCCCTTATTTTCTTCCTCTAGTTCTTGGTGGCATGTTTGGGCCTCTGCATATGACCTGTCCTCCTCATCACTCACACCCAGCTGCTCTCCCCCTTCATTCTTTGGCTCTGCTTGGTGGGCTGAAAGGGCCTTATTGTGTCTCATGTCTCCTTCCTTCCTTCCCATTGAGCCCCTCATTCAGTAGGGTTGTACCAGCTTCAGTTGCTGTGCCTCCTCTGGTCAATACCCCTGTAGCTCGCTTCAGCCTATTTACCTCATCTTCTTGGACCCTTATCCTGGCTACTGCTGCTTCGAGTTAGGACTCACAATTCTTCTTCTCCTCTCTCCAACCTCTTTTCCAATTTCACAGAAAACTGTGTCTCAATTTTTGCAGAAAGCTCTTCTAGTTTTCCCCTCCAACTCTTGTTCCATCCTCTTGCAGAGCTCTTCCATCAATTCTTCCTTACCAGAACTATTCCCCACTGATACCCGGGATCCTAGAGTCCCCCTCTAAGCAAATATTTTTTTTCTTGAGGGAAACGGTGGCAGAAGGGAGGAAGGGAAAGAGTGGTGGGATGGGGGAAGGGGGAGAAAAAAGTGAGAGAGGGGGGTAGGGGGGGAGGGGGAATGCCTGAATGGGTGGAGTGGAAGGGAGAGACAGAGAGAATGGTAGGTAGGTGGGTGTGGGTAGGGGTAAGGGGGAATGCCTGAGTGGGTGGAAGTGGGAGAGGGAGAGAGAGAGAGAGAGAGAGAGAGAGAGAGAGGAGAGAGAGAGAGAGAGAGAGAGAGAGAGAGAGAGAGGGGAAGAGAGAGAGAGAGAGAGAGAGAGAAAGAGAGAGAGAGAGAGAGAGAGAGAGAGAGAGAGAGAGAGAGGAGAGAGAGAGAGAGAGAGAGAGAGGAGAGGGGGAGGGAGAGATAGGTCAGGAGAGTGGAAGAGAGAGAGAGAGAGAGAGAGAGAGAGAGAGGAGAGGGGAGAGAGATAGGTCAGGAGAGTGGAAGAGAGAGAGAGAGAGAGAGAGAGAGAGAGAGAGAGAGAGAGAGAGAGAGAGAGAGAGAGAGAGAGAGAGAGAGAGAGAGAGAGAGAGAGAGAGAGAGACCAATATTGTCAAGTACCACACTTGAATCCACTTCGAGGACAGCGAGAAGCAAGCTTCTATACCACAAGACGGGCAGCCAACAGCAACTTCACTCTGGCTGTACCCTTCTCCAGAACATCACTTCATCTGAGATCATTTATCCCGAGGATGACTCGAGTCTGGAACACATTTGCACAGCATTATGATGTCAATGAGATAAAGTCAGTTGATCAAATGAGAATGCTGGCCCTCAGATGACTCCAACTTCATCCTGTTCCCTACTTGTATGTTTCATAACAATAAAAATACTTGTATGTTCCATAACAATAAAAATGCTTTAAAATGAGCTAATGTAGTTAACAGCTCTTAGCTTGTCATTAAAGTTAGGAATCCTGAACCTGTATAGAGCTTGCTAATAAAGCTAGGTATCCTTGACCTAACCTTGCCAAACTATGTGTAAAAGAGAGAGAGAGAGAATGAGAGAGAGAGGTGGTTGGGGTGTAGGGGGTGAGGGGGGAATGCCTGAGTGGGTGGAGTGGGAAGGAGGGAGAGAGACAGAGAGAGTGGTCGGTAGTTGGGGATTACGGGGGTGAGGGGGAATGCCTGAGTGGGTTGAGAGGGAGGAGAGAGAAAGAGAGAGAGTGTGACAGAGAGTGAATGTGTGCACCCGTGTCCTCTTGGTGTCAGAGGGCCAAGCGGTGTAGAGTGGTTGGTAGGTTGGTGGGAGTAGGGGTGAGGGGGAATGCCAGAGTGGGTGGAGTGGGGGTCTCTGTGGGCCAGAGTAGGGGTTATGGGGGGAGACTGTGAGGAAGGGAAGCCTAATAGTAACGCTAATAATAATACTAACAATAACAATATGCTAATAGTTCCAATACTCAGCTTCCACAAGCATGAACACTGCACTGTGTACGTATTACCTGGAGTTTACCTGGAGAGAGTTCCAGGGGTCAACGCCCCCGCGGCCAGGTCTGTGACCAGGCCTCCTGGTGGATCAGAGCCTGATCAACCAGGCTGTTACTGCTGGCTGCACGCAACCCAACGTACAAGCCACTTCCCGGCTGGTCAGGTACCGACTTTAGGTGCTTGTCCAGTGCCAGCTTGAAGACTGCCAGGGGTTTGTTGGTAATCCCCCTTATGTTTGCTGGGAGGCAGTTGAACAGTCTCGGGCCCCCTGACACTTATTGTGTTGTCTCTTAACGTGCTAGTGGCACCCCTGCTTTTCATTGGGGAGATGTTGCATCGTCTGCCAAGTCTTTTGCTTTCGTTGTGAGTGATTTTCGTGTGCAAGTTTGTAACTAGTCCCTCTAGGATTTTCCAGGTGTATATAATCATGTATCTCTCCCACATGCGTTCCAGAGAATACAGGTTAAGGAACTTTAAGTATTCCCAGTAACTGAGGTGTTTTATCTCCACTATGAGCGCCATGAAGGTTCACTGTACATTTTCTAGGTCAGCAATTTCACCTGCCTTGAAAGGTGCTGTTAGTGTGCAGCAATATTCCAGCCTAGATAGAACAAGCGACCTGAAGAGTGTCATCATGGGCTTGGCATTCCTAGTTTTGAAGGTTCTCATTATCCATCCTGTCGTTTTTCTAGCAGATGTGATTGATTCAATGTTATGGTCCTTGAAGGAGATCCTCCGACATGATCACTCCCAGGTCTTTGACGTTGGTTTTTCGCTCTATTTTGTGGCCGGAATTTGTTTTGTACTCTGCTGAAGTTTTAATTTCCTCGTGTTTACTATATCGAAGTAATTGAAATTTCTCATCGTTGAACTTCATATTGTTTTCTGCAGCCCATTGAAAGATTTGGTTGATATCCGCCTGGAGCCTTGCAGTGTCTGCAATGGAAGACGCTGTCATGCAGATTCACATGTCATCAGCAAAGGAAGACACGGTGCTGTGGCTGACATCCTTGTTTATGTCAGATATGAGGATGAGACACAAGATGGGATCGAGTAGTGTGCCTTGTGGAACAGAGCTTTTCACCGTAGCTGCCTCAGACTTTACTCTGTTGACTACTACTCTTTGTGTTCTGTTTGTGAGGAAATTATAGATCCATCTACCAACTTTTCCTGTTATTCCTTTAGCATGCATTTTTGCAAAGTCTGTATATATTACATCTGCATTCTTTTTGTCTTCTAGTGCATCTAGGACCTTGTCATAGTGATCCAATAGTTGAGACAGACAGGAGCGACCTGTTATAAACCCATGTTGCCCTGGGTTGTGCAACTGATGGCTTTCTAGATGAGTGGGAATCTTGCTTCTTAGGACACTTTCAAAAATTTTTATGATATGGGATGTTAGTGCCATCGGTGTGTAGTTCTTTGCTATTGCTTTACTGCCCCCTTTGTGGAGTGGGGCTATGTCTGTTGTTTTTAGTAACTGTGGGACGACCCCCGTATCCATGTTCCCTCTCCATAGGATGGTTAAAGCTCGTGATAGGGGCTTCTTGCAGTTCTTGATGAACACGGAGTTCCATGAGTGCATGGGCTTGTCATTTATCTCCTGTTCGGAGTCATTTGGCGTCAGGATAACATCAGATAGGCTTGTGTTAACCAAATTATGTGGCTCTCATAAAAAATTAATTTTGATCTTCGACTCTCAGTCTGGTTAGCGGCTTGCTAAAAACTGAGTCATATTGGGACTTGAGTAGCTCACTCATTTCCTTGCTGTCATCTGTGTAGGACCCATCTTGTTTAAGTAGGGGCCCAATACTAGACGTTCATTCATTCATTAGAGGTTTGTCTTTACTTCCGGCCCGGGTCTTCTCCATATGGTGACCCGGATGAACTAGACGTTGTTCTCGACTTTGATTTGGCATAGGAAAATAAATACTTTAGGTTTCTTTCGATTTCATTTATGGCTTTTAGTTCTTCCCACGATTCTTGACTCGTATAAGATTCCTTTAGCTTAAGTTCGATGTTTCCTATTTCTCTGACCAGTGACTCCCTACGCATTTCAGATATATTGGCCTCTTTTAGCTGCTCTGTTATTCTTTTTCATCGCCTGTAAAGGGAGCGCCTTCCTCTTTCTATTTTATATCTACTCCTCCTTTTTCCTAAAGGAATAAGCCTTGAGCATACATCGAGTGCCACCGAGTTAATCTGGTCAAGGCATAAGTTGGGGGTCTGTGTTGCTTAGTCTACCTTCCCAACTTATATCGGTTAATACTTGGTTTACTTGGCCCCACTTTATGTTCTTGTTTTTGAAGATGAATTTAGTGAAGGCTCCCTGGTGACTAATCTCATTATGTCGGTCTGGGGCTCCGCGTATACATGTCTGAACCTCGATTATGTTGTGATCTGAGTACGTATATTGTTTTTGATATGGTGACATTTCGTATCAGATCATTATTGTTAGTGAAGATGAGGTCTAGTGTATTCTCCAGTCTAGTAGGCTCTATTATTTGCTGGTTTAAGTTGAATTTTGTGCAGAGATTTAAAAGCTCGTGTGTGTCTGAGTTTTAGTCAAAGCTGCCTGCTTGTGCTATCACTGCAACAACATTATTTGTAATAAAGTTGGTAGAATTACCGACAATATGTAAAGTAAAAGGACACAAGTGCAACTAATGTGATATTTTATTGTGGCAACGTTTCGCTCTCATGTACGAATTGGTTGCTCTACCATATTGCATTGCTTTTGTCACTACTACTTCTACTACTACCACCACTAGTGAACATCGAAATGGTTCCTCACTAGTATTGCTCCTCACTCTGATCCTTTATATACCCTCTGTGTCCATGTATTGTTTGTAATGGCTTGATAAAGCTCCTGGAGAGCGAAACGTTGCCACAATAAAATATCTCATAAGTTGCACTTGTGTCCTTTTACTTAACAACATTATTTGCTATATTCCTCCATTTTAGGTGCCTTAAGTTGAAATCCCCCAGGAGCAAGATGTTGGGGGCAGGAGCTGGCAGATTTTCCAGACAGTGGTCAATTTTTAACAGCTGTTCCTGGAATTGCTGGGACGTTGCATCCAGAGGCTTGTAGACTACCGCAATGACTAGGTTTTGGTTCTCGATCTTTACTGCTAAAACTTCCACTACATGATATGAGGCATTAAGCAGTTCTGTGCAAACAAGTGACTCTGACTCTGATTATGTTCATAGTCCGTCTTATACCTACGTGTATCGCTATATTAACAACATACTAATATTAATACTAGTAGTACTAACATTGACATTAGCAATGTTTGCGTGTGTGGGGGGGAGAGATAAGACCTGTAGTGATTGACAGTGTTCACTGTTGTGCAGGAGTTCCAGGCAGTAGGTGAGGGTGAGAGGTGCGACACTGGAGGAGGACAGTGTGTGAGGATCCAGGCTGACTGTCTCAGCTACCTCACTAACTACAATGACTGTCCTCGTGGCTCCCACTGTTGCCTCAGTAAGTATAATCTTCTCTGAGAGATTAAGCTTTGATTATAATCATGATATACAATACCTATAATTATTTTCCTCAGTAAGATACCTGTGCAACAGCTGCGTATCTTTATTGTTGGAAAGTTTTGCTTGATCAGTAGGCTTCTTCTGTCGAAGAAAGAGGAGAGAGCAGAAGCAGTGGAGAGATGAAGATGATGTGATCAGTCCATAAACCGTAAAGAAGTAATTTTGAGTAGGTCAGTCCCTCAGTCTACAGAGGTATTCAGCTTCATATTTCTGAAGAGTATAAAACTGAAACATGAGACTAGAGCCTTTTATACTTGTGAAGGTGAGTCATGGATAATCTGGATGAAGTCATTAAAGGCGGGACCTACTAGTATAAGCAGGAACGAAATAAAGATTCCCAAAGTTGCACAAGTGTCTTATTTCTCAAGTTATCGTTTTCCAAACAAATTCCATCAGTCCTGTCTTGCTTAGATTTATTTAGTTCTTTATTTGTATCCCCAATATTTATAACAGTCTTCCATTTAAACACTTTAATAATCTAACCCCTGAGACTACACCTTCCTTTAGAATTTCATCATGAGTCTTAAGCAGAGAAGGATAACCTAACTATTTTAAATACCCAAGTCATTTGGTGTCTTTTTCATTATTATTTCTTCATAATTGTCGAATGTTTAAAAAATCAACATCTTGCATAGCTTATATCAACACCTGAAATTACCACAGGAAATGGATCACTTGAAGCATCACTCACTGGCAACAGAAGTATAGCAAGTAAAGGTGGAGAACCAGAGAACCTTGACACAGGCAGCAGAAGTACAGCAAGTGAAGGTGGAGCCCCAGAGAACCTTGACACAGGCAGCAGAAGTACAGCACATAAAGGTGGAGCCCCAGAGAACCTTGACACAGGCAGCAGAAGTACAACAAGTGAAGGTGGAGCCCCAGAGAACCTTGACACAGGCAGCAGAAGTACAGCAAGTGAAGGTGGAGCCCCAGAGAAACTTGACACAGGCAGCAGAAGTACAACAAATGAAGGTGGAGCTCCAGAGAACCTTGACACAGGCAGCAGAAGTACAGCAAGTGAAGGTGGAGCCCCAGAGAACCTTGACACAGGCAGCAGAAGTACAGTAAATGGGTGGAGCCCCAGAGAACCTTGACACAGGCAGCAGAAGTACAAGTGAAGGTGGAGCCCCAGAGAACCTTGACACAGGCAGCAGAAGCACATCAAGTAAAGATGGAGCCCCAGAGAACCTTGGCACAGGCAGCAGAAGCAGAGCAAGTGAAGGTGGAGCCCCAGAGAACCTTGACACAGGCAGCAGAAGTACAACAAGTAAAGATGGAGCTCCAGAGAACCTTGACACAGGCAGCAGAAGTACAACAAGTGAAGGTGGAGCCCCAGAGAACCTTGACACAGGCAGAGAACAACACAGCAGTAACACAGAAGAACATCAAACAATGTATTACAGGAAACACCATAAAGTAAATCAAAGTAAGAGAAAGAGGAAGAAGGTAATAAAGAACAAAGATGGTGTCAGTGGACAACCCAGCAGTGGTAAAGATGTTCAAGACGCAACAAGGATCACCAACAAAAAAACAAGAAAGCAAATATTTACCAAACAACATTATATGAATGACAGCAAAGAAATAAAAGATGATAAACAAAACTATAAAAATAATAAAAATATGAAAGTAAATGAAGAGAATAAAAAGCTTGATAGAAAAGAAAATAAGAGAAAGGATAAGAAAATAATGGAGAGAAAAAGTTACAAACATGGCAGGAAGATGATAATGAAGAGACAGAAGGAAGGTCAGAAGAAATATCTCAATAAAAAAAGAAAACCTGAGTATAAGAGAAATAACAGCCAAAAGCGACGCAAAAATATACAAGACGAAAACCGAAAACGACATAATAAAATAAACAAAATATACAAGAAGAATGAAGAACAAAGAAAAAAGGAAAAGGACAAAGGAAAGAACAGGACCAAAAGAGAAAACGAAAAGGCTGAAAATATAACCCACAGAGGAATAAATAAAAGTAGGAGATATAGAGGAAATAGGAGAAATAAAGCACACACGGAATTAGACAAAGTAAACATTAAAAAAGAACAGGAAAATAATAAAAGTAATAAAAGTATTGATAAGAAGAAGATGAGGGAAATTCTTGTAGAAAATAAAAGCCAGAAGGAAAGTAAAGAAGACAAGAGTTACAACGGAGAGAGAATAAATAAAAACAGCAAAAAGATAAACAAGAAGACAAACAAAAATGTGATAAATAACAAACTGCAGAAAAGAATAGGCAAAGGTAGACTAAGAGATAAAGAAACAGAGAAGAACGACACAGACAAAGAACATCAAAGAAGAAGAGGAAAAAACGTTTGAAAACCAACAGAAAAAAACATGAAGAATAGTAAACAGAAGAAGAAAAGCGGGAGTAGAAACACCGCAACAAAGATGAACAATGAAAAAAATACAAGAAAGACTATAAAGAAGATAATGAAGAATAAGAGGAAGAATAACAATAATAAGATAAAGAATTTGAGTAAGAAAAAGAAAAATCAAAGTAACAAGAATATGAAAAATAATGAGAAAGAAGGAATAATGAAGATAGAGAGAACATCTAAGAATAAGAAGCGTAACAGAAAGATGGTTAACAGAGTAATGAAGAATAAGAAAAGGAACAAAGAAGGTTAGTGAAAAATTCAAGAATAAGAAAAGTGACAAAGAATTCAAGAAGCAGACTGGCAATAAATACAAGATAAAGAAGAAGATTGGTAAAAAATCTAATATAAAAGATGGAAAACAACAAGTTAAAAGAAAATCCAGGAATAAGAAGAAAAGAAAACAGGAAGTTGATAAAAAATCCAGAAAATGGAATAATGGAAAAAAATCTAAGAGCAAGAAGAGAAGAAAGAAGAAAATTAACCAAAAAATCAGAAATACGAAAACATGGAAGCAAAAGGTAAGAAAAAATACAAGGAATAAGAAAAGAGGGAAAGAGAAGAAAGGTAAGAAAGCTGGAAATAAGAAGATTGACAGTAAATCCAAGAATTTCAAGAAAGGCAAAAAATCCAAATATATGAAGAGAGGCAGTATGACTAAGAAAATGAAGACTGGCAATAAATCCAAGAATAAGAAGACTGGAAATAAGTCCAAGAAAAAGAAGAGTGGCAATAAATTCAAGAATAAGAAGACTGGCAATAATTCGAAGAATAAGAAGACTGGCAATAAATCCAAGAATAAGAAGGTCGGCAGTAAATCCAAGAATAAGAAAATTGGCAATAAATCCAAGAATAAGAAGACTTTCAATAATTCCAAGAATAAGAAGACTGGCAATAAATCCAAGAATAAGAAGACTGGCAGTAAATCCAATAATAAGAAGACTGGCAATAAATCCAAGAATAAGAAGATTGGCAATAATTCCAAGAATAAGAAGACTGGCAGTAATTCCAAGAATAAGAAGACTGGCAATAAATCCAAAAACAAGAAGATTAGAAATATATCCAAGAATACGAAGATTGACAATAAATCCAAGAATAAGAAGACTGGAAATAAATCCAAGAATAAGAAGACTGGCAATAAATCAAAGAATAAGAAGGCTGGCAGTAAATCCAAGAATAAGATTGGCAGTAAACTTAAAGATAAGAAGATTGGCAGTAAATCCAAGAATAAGAAGGGTAGCAGTAATTTCAGGAAAAATAAGAAAACGAAACAAGTTAGAAAGAAATCTAAGAATATGAAGAGAAGGAAGCAGAAATCAAGGAAAAATAAGAAATGGAAACAAGTTAGAAGAAAGACTAAGAATAGGAAAGTAAAGAAGCAGAAATCCAGGAAAAATAAGGTTGAGAGAAAATCCAAGAAAGGACACTATGTGGTAGACCCTGCAAGAAGCTTCTGCAAGATTGCAAGAACTTTGGTGGGCGTTGTGTCAGTCCAGATAAGAAATGTTCAACTGTACACAAGACTTACACAGAGGCTCCTGTCAGTCTTGCAAATGTTGCAAACAACGTGAGTCACCTCTCATTTTATTATATAATTTGTCAGGTATCCTTAATTTTTATTGACTTTTTGTGTGATGACCAAAGTATTTTTATTGTGCTGATATATAAAAACATTTTGCTATTTATGTTGCTTATTTTTGCTATTTGTTTAGCTATTTTGTTTTAGTTTTTATTGTAAACACAACACTTCACTTGAAATCTTCATCATTTCTGATTACTAATAAAGTGCAAAATTTTATAAATAATTAGACCATGGAAAAATTAAATGTGCATATTTTAAAACAAAAATCAGAGAGAATTTATTTCGAGGATATTTAAAGTCATAATATTACTACAAGAGTTTGAACTCTTGCAGTGACACTTTGAATGACTTCAGTAACTAACATCATGATAGGCCTTCAAGTGAAAGAAATATTAAATCATGTATAAAACTTGTCAGAATGCAAGACCAAGAAGAAGTGCAAGAAGCGTGGAGGGAAGTGCAAGAAGACGTGTTCGGCGAGTGAGAGCGAGTTTATTGAAAGGTTGTAAAGGAAAGAAGTGCAAGTGTTGTGTGTTGGGCTACAGTAAAGGTAGGAACCACACCAGGTGTTGTCTACAGTGCACACAGGTGTGCTCTAAATTCTGAATATAAAACACCTGTACTAGCATGCAACAATACACTTAAACAAACACACACCACACACACTCACACACACACACACACACACACACACACAACACACACACACACACACACACACACACACCACACACATACACATACACACACACAACACACACACACACACACACACACACACACACACACACACACACATACACACACACACACACAAACACACACAACCAGAGAGAGAGGGGAGGATGAGCCAGCAAGACTGGATCTTGTGTTCACCCTGAGCAGTTCAGAGTTCAGACATTGAGGACATAACTTACGAGAGGCCCCTTGGAGCTAGCGATCACATGGTTCTGAGTTTTGATTATATAGTAGAGTTACAAGTAGAGAAGGTAACAGGAACTGAAGGGGACAGGCCAAACTATAAAAGGGGGGACTACACAGGTATGAGAAACTTCCTGCAGGAGGTTCAGTGGGACAGAGAAATGGTAGGAAAATCAGTAAACGAGATGGTGGAATATGTGGCAACAAAGTGCAAGGAGGCAGAGGAAAGGTTTGTTCCCAATATAAACAGAAATAATAGGAAGACCAAAACGAGTCCTTGGTTTACCCGAAGGTGTAGGGAGGCAAAAACTAAGTGCAACAGAGAATGGAAAAGGTACAGGAGGCATAGGACCCAGGAAAACAAGGAGATTAGTAGAAGAGCCAGAAACGAGTATGTACAGATAAGGAGGGAGGCCCAGCGACAGTATGAAAACGACATAGCATCGAAAGTCAAATCTGACCCGAAACTGCTGTATAGCCACATTAGGAGGAAGACAACAGTCAATGACCAGGTGATAAGGCTGAGGAAAGAAGGTGGAGAACTCACAAGAAACGATCAAGAGGTATGTGAGGAGCTCAACACGAGATTTAAGGAAGTATTTACAGTAGAGACAGGAAGGACTCTGGGGGGACAGACCAGATGGGGACACCAAGAAAGTGTTTTAGGTCAAGGTTAATATTGGAATTGAAGGTTCTGTAGATGTAGATTGCACGGTAGTAAGTGTGGATGTACTGAACAGGGAGTAAGTTTAGATCCCTGAAGAGTGCGGGGGGATTTAGTGATTATTCTTACTGTGGCTTTTTGTTGGGTTATTATTGGCTTTAGGTGTGTTGCTGCAGTTGATCCCCAAGCACAAATAGCATAGGTGTGGTATGGATAAATAAGTAAGTGGTATAGTGTGAGAAGGGCATTTTGCGGCACGTAGTATCCTATCTTGGAGAGGATCCCATCTGTTTTGGATACTTTTTCGGTTTTGCGTTGGATATGGGTGCTGAAATTCAGGTTGTTTTCAAGGTATATGCCTAAAAATTTGCCTCATTATGTCTGGCAATTAGAGTGTTGTCGATCTTAATGTTAATTTGTGCAACTCCTGCTCTGCTACAAACATAATACAGTAGGTTTTGTCAGTGTTTAGCATAAGTTTATTGGATGTCATCCAAGCCGATATTTTGAGCAGCTCATCGTTAACAATGGTGTTGAGGGTGGCAAGATTAAGGTGAGAGATGACATAAGTCGTGTCATAAGCAAAGAGAATGGGGTTCAGGTGTTGGGATACGTTTGGAAGATCATTGATACGAATGCGGAAGAGCAGGGGACCAAGGACACTTCCATGCAGAACCCAGTATCAAGTGGCCGTGTTGATGATACTGTGTCTTTAATGGTAGGATTTGAAATATGCAAGCGCATGGCCTCTTATACCATAATGGTCAAGTTTGTGGAGTAGGATGCCGTGGTCTACTGTGTCAAAAGCTTTTCTTAGGTCAATAAAAATTCCTAGCGGATATTCCTTATTTTCCAATGTGGTGTAAAGCAGATCTAGCATTTTTATAATTGCATCATTAGTGCTTTTATTTTTCCTGAATCCAAATTGGCAGGGGTTGAGTATGTTTTGTGCCGTTATAAATGAATATAGTCTCCTGTGCACGAGTTTCTCAAAGATTTTGGATAGAAATGGTAAGTTTGATATTGGCCTATAGTTGTTTAAATCTGTAGGGTCACCACCTCTTGAGTAGTTTCAGGGACGTGCTAGTGTCTAGTGACTTGTTAAAAAGTAATGAAATAGCATGCAAAAGGACATGGGCTGCTCGCTTGTACAATAATGGTGGGACATGAGACAGATTCTCTGAGTTATTTTTAAGTGACTTCCGCGGGCTCAGTTGGTACAAGATAGAAGGAATTTGGGAAATTCCCATCTAGGTAGTCCCCGGCATGGGCATTGGTACTTGGGATTTTATTGGCGAGATTAGATCCTATGGTTGAGAAGAAGTCGTTTATCTCGTTAGCTGAGTCAGTGCGATGCAGTGGTGTTTTATTAGGTTTAGTTAGGACAATATTCTTTGTTTTATTCAGTTTGTGGGTCACTAGAATCTGGGAAAGTATTTCCAGGTCTTTTTTATATGTCCTCTTGAGTCAGTGAATCTACTGGAGTAGTATAGTTGTTTGGCTTTCTTTATTACTTTGGTGAGAACTGATGAATAGTGTTTAAGAAAATCTTTGTGTATTAGGCCCTGTCTATATTGCTTTTCATATTGGTGTTTCTTATCAATGGATTTCAGAATGCTGCTGGTTAGCCATGGGCAACCGAGCCGTTTATTCGTGATCTGTTTTGTTTTTATAGGACAATGTTTGTTGTATAGTCTAAGTAATTTGTTAAGAAAAATGTTTGTCCAGTCATCATCCAGGAATAAGAAGAAATGAAAACAGAAAGTTGATAAAAAATCAAAAAAAGAGAATAATGGAAAAAATCTAAGAGCAAGAAGAGAAGAAAGAAGAAAATTAACAAAAAAATCAGAAATACGAAAACATGGAAGCAAAAGGTAAGAAAAAATACAAGGAATAAGAAAAGAGGAAAAGATAAGAAAGGTAAGAACGCTGAAAATAAGAAGATTGACAGTAAATCCAAGAATTTCAAGAAAGGCAAAAAATCCAAATATATGGAGAGAGGAAATATGACTAAGAAAAAGAAGACTGGAAATAAATCCAAGAATAAGAAGAGTGGCAATAAATTCAAGAATAAGAAGACTGGCAATAATTCCAAGAATAATAAGACTGGCAATAAATCCAAGAATAAGAAGGTCGGCAGTAAATCCAAGAATAAGAAAATTGGCAATAAATCCAAGAATAGGAAGACTTTCAATAATTCCAAGAATAAGAAGACAGGCAATAAATCCAAGAATAAGAAGACTGGCAGTAAATCCAATAATAAGAAGACTGGCAATAAATCCAAGAATAAGAAGATTGGCAATAATTCCAAGAATAAGAAGACTGGCAGTAATTCCAAGAATAAAAAGACTGGCAATAAATCCAAAAACAAGAAGATTAGAAATATATCCAAGAATACAAAGATTGACAATAAATCCAAGAATAAGAAGATTAGAAATAAATCCAAGAATAAGAAGACTGGCAATAAATCAAAGAGTAGGAAGGCTGGCAATAAATCCAAGAATAAGATTGGCAGTAAACTTAAAAATAAGAAGATTGGCAGTAAATCCAAGAATAAGGTTGGCAGTAAATTCAAAAAGAAGAAGGTTGGCAGTAAATCCAAGAATAAAAAGACTGGCAATAAATCCAAGAATAAGAAGACTGGAAGTAAATCCAAGAATAAGAAGGTTGGCAGGAAATCCAAGAATAAGAAGGGTAGCAGTAATTTCAGGAAAAATAAGAAAACGAAACAAGTTAGAAAGAAGTCTAAGAATATGAAGAGAAGGAAGCATAAATCAAGGAAAAATAAGAAATGGAAACAAGTTAGAAGAAAGACTAAGAATAGGAAAGTAAAGAAGCAGAAATCCAGGAAAAATAAGGTTGAGAGAAAATCCAAGAAAGGACAATATGTGGTAGACCCTTGCAAGAAGCTTCTGCAAGATTGCAAGAACTTTGGTGGTCGTTGTGTCAGTCCAGATAAGAAATGTTCAACTGTACACAAGACTTACACCAGAGGCTCCTGTCAGTCTTGCAAATGTTGCAAACAACGTGAGTCACCTCTCATTTTATTATATAATTTGTCAGGTATCCTTAATTTTTATTGACTATTTTGTTGATGACCCAAAGTATTTTTATGTTGCTGATATATAAAAACATTTTGCTATTTATGTTGCTTATTATTGCTATTTGTTTAGCTTATTTTGTTTTAGTTTTTATTGTAAACACAAACACTTCACTTGAAATCTTCCTCATTTCTGATTACTAATAAAGTGCAAAATTTTATAAATAATTAGACCATGGAAAAATTAAATGTGCATATTTTAAAACAAAAATCAGAGAGAATTTATTTCGAGGATATTTAAAGTCATAATATTACTACAAGAGTTTGAACTCTTGTAGTGACTACTTTGAATGACTTCAGTAACTAACATCATGATAGGCCTTCAAGTGAAAGAAATATTAAATCATGTATAAAACCCGTCAGAATGCAAGACCAAGAAGAAGTGCAAGAAGCGTGGAGGGACGTGCAAGAAGACGTGTTCGGAGAGTGAGAGCGAGTTATTGAAAGGTTGTAAAGGAAAGAAGTGCAAGTGTTGTGTGTTGGGCTACAGTAAAGGTAGGAACCACACCAGGTGTTGTCTACAGTGCACACAGGTGTGCTCTAAATTCTGAATATAAAACACCTGTACTAGCATGCAACAATACACTTAAACAAACACACACACACACACACACACACACACACACACACACACACACACACACACACACACACACACACACACAAACACATACACACACACACACACAAACACACACACAACCAGAGAGAGAGGGGAGGATGAGCCAGCAAGACTGGATCTTGTGTTCACCCTGAGCAGTTCAGACATTGAGGACATAACTTACGAGAGGCCCCTTGGAGCTAGCGATCATGTGGTTCTGAGTTTTGATTATATAGTAGTGTTACAAGTGGAGAAGGTAACAGGAACTGAAGGGAACAGGCCAAACTATAAAAGTGGGGACTACACAGGTATGAGAAACTTCCTGCAGGAGGTTCAGTGGGACATAGAAATGGTAGGAAAATCAGTAAACAAGATGATGGAATATGTGGCAACAAAGTGCAAGGAGGCAGAGGAAAGTTTTGTTCCCAAGGGAAACAGAAATAATAGGAAGACCAAAACGAGTCCTTGGTTTACCCGAAGGTGTAGGGAGGCAAAAACTAAGTGCAACAGAGAATGGAAAAGGTACAGGAGGCATAGGACCCAGGAAAACAAGGAGATTAGTAGAAGAGCCAGAAACGAGTATGCACAGATAAGGAGGGAGGCCCAGCGACAGTATGAAAACGACATTGCATCGAAAGTCAAATCTGACCCGAAACTGCTGTATAGCCACATTAGGAGGAAGACAACAGTCAAGGACCAGGTGATAAGGCTGAGGAAAGAAGGTGGAGAACTCACAAGAAACGATCAAGAGGTATGTGAGGAGCTCAACACGAGATTTAAGGAAGTATTTACAGTAGAGACAGGAAGGACTCTGGGGGGACAGACCAGATGGGGACACCAGCAAGGAATACACCAACAAGTGTTGGACGACATACATACAGATGAGGAGGAGGTGAAGAAACTGCTAAGGGACATAGATACCTCAAAGGCAATGGGACCGGACAACATCTCCCCGTGGGTCCTTAGAGAGGGAGGAGATATGTTGTGCGTGCCACTTACCACAATCTTCAACACGTCCCTGGAAACTGGGCAACTACATGAGGTATGGAAGACGGCAAATGTAGTTCCCATTTTTTAAAAAAGGAGACAGAAAAGAGGCACTAAACTATAGACCTGTGTCATTGACGTGTATATTATGCAAAATTATGGAGAAGATTATCAGGAGGAGAGTGGTGGAGCACCTAGAACGGAACAAGAGTATAAATGCCAACCAGCACAGATTCACGGAAGGCAAATCCTGTGTCACAAACCTTCTGGAGTTTTATGATAAAATAACAGAAGTAAGACACGAGAGAGAGGGGTGGGTTGATTGCATCTTCTTGGACTGCAAGAAGGCCTTTGACACAGTTCCTCACAAGAGATTAGTGCAGAAGCTAGAGCATCAGGTGCATATAACAGGAAGGGCACTGCAATGGATCAGAGAATACCTGACAGGGAGGCAACAACGAGTCATGGTACGTAATGATGTATCACATGGGGCACCTGTGACGAGCGGGGTCCCACAGGGGTCGGTCCTAGGACCAGTGCTATTTTTGGTATATGTGAACGACATGATGGAAGGGTTAGACTCAAAAGTGTCCCTGTTTGCAGATGATGTGAAGTTAATGAGGAGAATTAAATCTGATGAGGACCAGGCAGGACTTCAAAGAGACCTGGACAGACTGGACACCTGGTCCAGCAAATGGCTTCTCGAATTTAATCCTGCCAAATGCAAAGTCATGAAGATAGGGGAAGGACACAGAAGACCACAGACAGAGTATAGGCTAGGTGGCCAAAGACTGCAAACCTCACTCAAGGAGAAAGATTTTGGGGTGAGTATAACATCGAGCATGTCTCTGGAAGCACACATCAATCAGATAACTGCTGCAGCATATGAGCGCCTGGCAAACCTGAGAACAGCATTCCGATACCTTAGTAAGGAATCGTTCAAGACACTGTACACCGTGTATGTCAGGCCCATACTGGAGTATGCAGCACCTGTTTGGAACCTGCACTTGATAAAGCACGTCGAGAAACTAGAGAAAGTACAAAGGTTTGCCACAAGGTTAGTTCCAGAGCTAAGGGGAATGTCCTATGAAGAAAGATTAAGGGAAATCGGAATGACGACACTGGAGGACAGGAGGGTCAGGGGAGACATGATAACGACATATAAAATACTGTGTGGAATAGACAAGGTGGACAAAGACAGGATGTTCCAGGAGGGGACACAGAAACAAGAGGCCAACAATTGGAAGTTGAAGACACAAATGAGTCAGAGAGATATTAGGAAGTATTTCTTCAGTCATAGAGTTGTAAGGCATTGGAATAGCCTAGAAAATGACGTAGTGGATGCAGGAACCATTCACAGTTTTAAGACGAGGTTTGATAAAGCTCATGGAGCGGGGAGAGAGAGGGCCCAGTAGCAACCGGTGAAGAGGCGGGGCCAGGAGCTAAGAATCGACCCCTGCAACCACAAATAGGTGAGTGAGTAAACACACACACACACACACACACACACACACACACACATTATCAGGAGAAGAGTGGTGGAACACCTAGAAAGGAATGATCTCATCAACAGCAGCCAGCATGGTTTCAGGGACGGGAAATCCTGTGTCACAAACCTACTGGAGTTCTATGACATGGTGACAGCAGTAAGACAAGAGAGAGAGGGGTGGGTGGATTGCATTTTCTTGGACTGCAAGAAGGCGTTTGACACAGTTCCACACAAGAGATTGGTGCAAAAACTGGAGGACCAAGCAGGGATAACAGGGAAGGCACTACAATGGATCAGGGAATACTTGTCAGGAAGACAGCAGCGAGTCATGGTACGTGGCGAGGTGTCAGAGTGGGCACCTGTGACCAGCGGGGTCCCGCAGGGGTCAGTCCTAGGACCAGTGCTGTTTTTTGGTATTTGTGAACGACATGACGGAAGGAATAGACTCTGAGGTGTCCCTGTTTGCAGATGACGTGAAGTTGATGAGAAGAATACACTCGATCGAAGACCAGGCAGAACTACAAAGGGATCTGGACAGGCTGCAGAACTGGTCCAGCAATTGGCTCCTGGAGTTCAATCCCACCAAGTGCAAAGTCATGAAGATTGGGGAAGGCAAAGAAGGCCGCAGACGGAGTACAGTCTAGGGGGTCAGAGACTACAAACCTCACTCAAGGAAAAAGATCTTGGGGTGAGTATAACACCAGGCACATCTCCTGAAGCGCACATCAACCAAATAACTGCTGCAGCATATGGCGCCTAGCAAACCTCAGAACAGCATTCCGACATCTTAATAAGGAATCGTTTCAGGACCCTGTACACCGTATACGTTAGGCCCATATTGGAGTATGCGGCACCAGTTTGGAACCCACACCTAGCCAAGCACGTAAAGAAACTAGAGAAAGTGCAAAGGTTTGCAACAAGACTAGTCCCAGAGCTAAGAGGTATGTCCTACGAGGAGAGGTTAAGGGAAATCAAACCTGACGACACTGGAGGACAGGAGAGATAGGGGGGACATGATAACGACATACAAAATACTGAGAGGAATTGACAAGGTGGACAAAAACAGGATGTTCCAGAGATGGACACAGAACAAGGGGACACACAGTTGGAAGCTAAAGACACAGATGAATCACAGGGATGTTAGGAAGTATTTCTTCAGCCACAGAGTAGTCAGTAAGTGGAATGTTTGGGAAGCGATGTAGTGGAGGCAGGATCCATACATAGCTTTAAGCAGAGGTACGATAAAGCTCACGGCTCAGGGAGAGTGACCTAGTAGCGATCAGTGAAGAGGGGGCCAGGAGCTCGGACTCGACCCCCGCAACCTCAACTAGGTGAGTACACACACACACACACACACACACACACACACACACACACACAAACACACACACACACACACACACACACACACATACACACACACACATACACTCACACACACACATGTACGTATATACAACAGGCCTAGTGTCTAATCGACATGTGCCTAGGACAAAATGGTAACTAACACACATACACACACACACAAGAAGCAAGAAGACAAGGGGAAAAATGTGATTGAAAGCATCATGAAGGCAATAGGAGAAGATGACATGAGCCAGTTGGTAAATTTTCGGAGAATAGGGGGGTTTGCAAGAGAGCCCGGCCAGTGAAAGTGACTTTCAAGACAGAATCAACTCAGAACAGGATCCTGCAGGAGAAATCGACCGCGACAGAACACAGGAAGAAAGGAAGAAACTGAGAGAGATGATACAAAGACGAAAGGAGGAAAGAGAGGTGAGGATGGAGATGGACATGAGAACCCAGAATCAGGAGGAAGATCAAACACAGCCTCCCTCACAGCCACCTACAGAAGCCCCCCAACCAGGACTACCCAAATGCAACCAAACATTATAACCCAAGTCACACATGCCATATCCAATGCCCCCACCCACCTCATTACAAACTCCACCCCCACAGCAACCACCCATAGTTCCTTATCAGGTCTTCCACTTCCCCCACCCCAATGTACCCACTAAACCACAGTTTTAGAAAAGAAGTTGAAGTTGTGGTACACAAATGCAGATGGGATAACAAATAAGTGTGAGGAGTGGCATGAAAGAATCAAGGAGACATCCCCAGACATAATATATCACTATCAGTATCAAGTTTATTCTCTATAAGGATTACAATGCTGAATTTACAGAATTTAGTTATTCTGTGGTTTACATGTAGGAAAATACTAATTACAGAGGGGGCCACTAGAACACCTAGCATGGCTAGGCATTTCGAGCAGACTTAGATTATTTCTTAACTTCAAAATATTACAAATTATGAGGTAAGTTGGTATTATGGCTAAGTGACTAAATACTAGTTTGTGAGTTTAGCAATGTGAATGCTTTTCTTTTGGCACAATACATATTTTCAGTATTGGAGTATCACAGGCCAACTTATGACTAGTTAGGATTCATTATTTTAAGATTAAGATTTATATTTCTGTGTTTGTGGTCAAATGGTTGAGTGAGTGTCAGTGTGAACCACCAGGTGGTATTCATGTAATTAGTTGATGGTGTGTATCAGGGAGATAAGATGTTTTCTAATGGTAGTTTTGAAGGTGATGAATGTGTCTGCAGTTGTAGAGTTTTCAGGTAGGGTGTTCCAGATTTTAGAACCTTTGACATTGAATTTTTGTAAAGGTTTAGTCGGACACGGGAATGTCATAGAGATGTTTGTGTCAGGTGTTATGCCTGTGTGTTCTGTCACAACTATCAAGAAAGTGTTTTAGGTCAAGGTTAATATTGGAATTGAAGGTCCTGTAGATGTAGATTGCACGGTAGTAACTGTGGATGTACTGAACAGGGAGTAAGTTTAGATCCATGAAGAGTGGGGGGTGTTGCCAGGGATGGGATTTAGTGATTATTCTTACTGCTGCTTTTTGTTGGGTTATTATTGGCTTTAGGTGTGTTGCTGCAGTTGATCCCCAAGCACAAATAGCATAGGTGTGGTATGGATAAATAAGTAAGTGGTATAGTGTGAGAAGGGCATTTTGCGGCACGTAGTATCGTATCTTGGAGAGGATCCCATCTGTTTTGGATACTTTTTCGGTTATGCGTTGGATATGGGTGCTGAAATTCAGGTTGTTTTCGAGGTATACGCCTAAAAATTTGCCCTCATTATGTCTGGCAATTAGAGTGTTGTCGATCTAATGTTATTTTGTGCAACTCCTGCTCTGCAACAAACATAATACAGTAGGTTTTGTCAGTGTTTAGCATAAGTTTATTGGATGTCATCCAAGCCGATATTTTGAGCAGCTCCTCGTTAACAATGGTGTTGAGGGTGGCAAGATTAAGGTGAGAGATGACATAAGTCGTGTCATAAGCAAAGAGAATGGGGTTCAGGTGTTGGGATACGTTTGGAAGATCATTAATATAAATGCGGAAGAGCAGGGGACCAAGGACACTTCCCTGCAGAACCCTGTATCAAGTGGCCGTGTTGATGATACTGTGTCTTTAATGATGACATACTGATACCTATTAGTATGGTAGGATTTGAAATATGCAAACGCATGGCCTCTTATACCATAATGGTCAAGTTTGTGGAGTAGGATGCTGTGGTCTACTGTGTCAAAAGCTTTTCTTAGGTCAATAAAAATTCCTAGCGGATATTCCTTATTTTCCAATGTGGTGTAAAGCAGATCTAGCATTTTTATAATTACATCATTAGTGCTTTTATTTTTCCTGAAACCAAATTGGCAGGGGTTGAGTATGTTTTGTGCCATTATAAATGAATACAGTTCCTGTGCACGAGTTTCTCAAAGATTTTGGATAGCAATGGTAAGTTTGATATTGGCCTATAGTTGTTTAAATCTGTAGGGTCACCACCTCTTGAGTAGTTTCAGGGACGTGCTAGTGTCTAGTGACTTGTTAAAAAGTAATGAAATAGCATGCAAAAGGACATGAGCTGCACGCTTGTACAATAATGGTGGGACATGAGACAGATTCTCTGAGTTATTTTTAAGTGACTTCCGTGGGCTCAGTTGGTACAAGATAGAAGGAATTTGGGAAATTCCCATCTAGGTAGTCCCCGGCATGGGCATTGATACGTGGGATTTTATTGGCGAGATTAGATCCTATGGTTGATAAGAAGTCGTTTATCTCGTTAGCTGAGTCAGTGGGATGCAGTGGTGTTTTATTAGGTTTAGTTAGGTCAATATTCTTTGTTTATTCAGTTTGTGGGTCACTAGAATCTGGGAAAGTGTTTTCCAGGTCTTTTTCATATGTCCTCTTGTGTCAGTGAATCTGCTGGAGTAGTATAGTTGTTTGGCTTTCTTTATTACTTTGGTGAGAACTGATGAATAGTGTTTAAGAAAATCTTTGTGTATTAGGCCCTGTCTATATTGCTTTTCATATTGGTGTTTCTCATCAATGGATTTCAGACTGCTGCTGGTTAGCCATGGGCAACCGAGCCGTTTATTCGTGATCTGTTTTGTTTTTATAGGACAATGTTTGTTGTATAGTCTAAGTAATTTGTTAAGAAAATTGTCTGTCCAGTCATCATTACCATTGGCCTCGGAGAATTCTGTAGGCCTATCAACAGTCTCTAGGTCAGCCGTGAAATTCCTTATTTGGGGTCATCATGGGGTCTAAAAGAAATTTTTTTGTATTCCCCTGGGGTTTACTAAAGTTTGTCAAGAAAGGGAGGGTAGGGATCTGTATCTCTCGTGATTATCCCTGATTTTTAAAGGGGGCTAGTATATTGGTCCATTTGTGGTCTATTTTGGTTGCACTTGTCTCAGAGCCTGGTTGGTTTAGTTATTGTTGGTATGAAAGTGTGTTGTTTATATTGTTGATAAAATCAGTTACAGGCTGATCATCTAGTAAGCCAAGGTTGATATTGAAGTCTCCAGCTAAGAGAAGGTGGTGCTTGTTCATTTGTCTGTTTGTTATTAGTACCTTTAATTTCTCACTGAAATTTGGGATGTTTGTGTGTGGTATCCGGTAAATGGCACCGATTGTTATAGGCGTCTTAAGGTTTTTTACAGTCAAATTAGCAAAAATGTATTCCCCATATTCATTACTAAAGCAAGTGGTGCTAATACAAGATAATTGGCTCCAGTAATAGATTGCAATACCACCCCTAACTTAGTATGATCTGCAGTTGAGGATTGCTGAGTATCCTGGTTGAGGGTAGATATCTATTGTGTCCTGCTTAAGCCAGGTCTCAGTAAGAATAATGCAGGAGAAGGGTGTTCTTAGCAACTCAAGGAGTGCCAGGAGGTCATCATAGTGTTTGCTTAAGGACCTGATGTTGTAGTTAAAAACTGATAGACCTTTAGCATTGTTTAGGATAGTGCTGGCTTGTTATGCTGTGTAATAAAGGCAGTTACTTTCCAATTGGTTTCAATTGTGGTTATTTATATTCTGAGTTGTGTGTTGAGTTATAGCACTGATAACTGTAGTGGTGGGAAGTTTGGACAAGTATATAGCTAAAGCATTTTGGTCATATAGAGTATAGTCACTAATACACATAATAAAGTTGATGTTGTCTATGTGTTGTGCTGGAATGAGCTGTAGTACAACTAGGTTTAATCTAATAATAAAAATACAAATTAGAAATAGCACCAGACTCTCACTTGTAAATGCACTAAGGTGTTATATAAGTTGTTTACAAGAACTGGAGTATAACTAGATTTAAATTGACAAGATAAAATACACAAGTTAAGGTAGCAAAAGAATAATAAAAAATAATAAAAATAAAAATGACAATGACTTGGTTATAATATGCTAGTAAGATGGTAGACAGGATAATATAAAAGTTGTAGTTGAAAATACTAGTTTAAAAAAGAATTGGTTAAAAAAGGTTAAGAAAAGTAAAATAAAGTTGGGTGGTAAAGTTTAAAATAGAATAGGGCAATTATAAAAAGTTTATAACAAAATTGGGTAATAAGTTTTACAAATAAAAAAAGGGTCAATAAAAATTTTAAATAAATAGGGCAATAAAGTATAAATTAAAACTGGGCAAGTAAAGATTGGGTAATTAACACTAGATTAGAATAGTGCAATAATAAGATGAAAAGTTTACAATAAGGTTGGGCACTAAAAAAATGGGCACTAAAAATGGGCAATAATAAAAGTTTACAATAAGATTGGTCAATATAGTTTAAAGTAAAATTGGGCAATAATTGAGATTTTAAAATGAAATTGGGCAATAGAGTATTTCTTAAAGTGAGGTAGAATAATTGAGGACAAGCTATGGTTAGTTTCAAATAAAATAAGATAGAACAGTGAAGTGGTAAGATGTAAAAAAGGAGATAGATTCTGTAGATATTAAACACAATTAAGACTATGAGGTAGAATGGTCATTGAATACAACAGTGACATTCAAAAGTAGTTGCGGTATTGGAAATTTAGGGGGGAACAAATTTATGACAATATAACACTAACGGTGGACTATGAGTATTATCTGCACTTTACTCTGATTCAGTTAGTCCAGCCTCACTTAGGAATGTTTTAAGGTCATGTTCTGTTGAGATGAAGTATCTCTTCCCAGTGGGCTGTTTCCTAACTGCGATTTTCTGTCCCTCACAAATTACTGGTGGATTTTGGGGGCATAGCGTAATTTTCTTAGCTGATAAAGGAGATTTTGTCTTGTTTTGGTAAGGCACTCATTGACGTAAACACCAGTTTTCATAGAAATAGATCTTTTCAGTACGGTGCTTCTTTGTAGGCTAGTTTGGAATTTTAACAGCACTGTTTTTTTACCCGCTTGGTAGCCCATCAGTTTGCAATCCTTTAGGTCATCACTACGTATGTTAAGGCGAAGGTGGTCCTTGATAAGTTGTAAGGTGGTCTCCATGCAGGTCTCTTGGGTGACTGTGGGTGGGAGATGTTTGCTGTTAACTACAACAGCGTCAGCTAGCTGTTGTTGGTCATTATGGTCTTGGAAGTTGGTGACGACATTGGCATGTTGTTGGTCCACTCTTGATCTTTCCTCTATAATATTGGTAGTAAGCAGGGTGTCTTGGTCTTTTAGAGTGTTTATAGTGTCTAGGGACTGGGTGTGGGTGTTGCTTTGTTGTTCCAGAGTGTCTAGTTTATGTTCTAGAGCAGTGATCTTGCTGAGGTACTGTGCATTGGAAGCTTTTAGTTCCTGCATTTCCTGGGTTAATTTGGTGATCGTTTGGTTCTGAATCGTAAGGAGTTAGCTATTTCTGGGTCGGTGATCTTCTTGACATCAAATCCTAGGAAGTACTTATCTTGGACTGTGGTGGTGGCCATGTTTGTTGTTGTCTGTCGTGTGTTGTGGTGATGCTGGTGGGTGATGAGGGTTGTGTCCTGGCTGGCAGTACCACAAGATTTCCTCGTGGTATTACTGCTCTCACCTTTGATGTTAGGAGTCCTTAGCTGGTTACTGGATCTTCTTTTATTGCTCTGACCCTTGTCCATTGGCTGTGACTTCGGATGAATAGTAGGGAATGGGTGATGGGTGAATGTTGTGGGGTATCACTTCAGTGGCAGAGGGGTAGGAGGTGGTAATACGAGTCCTATTAGTTGGTAATTTGTGTACTTTCAGGTGATTTCTGCAGTTGATTTATATCATTCTGGGTATCCACACATGTTAGTGTTATATGGGTCTTGATTAGGCCATCACAAAGCTGCTGGGAACCACAGGTAGAAGTAAAAATAGAGGACAAGGTTCCTGTTGCTGGCGCTGCTGCCGCTTGGGACCAACTATAGCATAACGGCACTCACAGAAACAAAGCTCACCAGGATGATAACAGATGCAATCTCTCCACCCGGATATCAAATCCTCTGAAAAAATAGAGGGAGGAGAGGGGGAGGAGTAGCACTGCTCATTAAAAACAGGTGGGGATTTGAGATAGTGGAAGAAATGGGTGGCATAGGCGAAAGGGACTACTTAGTACGAACAATTAAGTCTGAGGGCCAACAGATGGTAATTGCAGTAATGTACAACCCACCACAAAACTGCAGGAGGCCAAGAGAAGATTATGATGTGAGCATCAGAACAATGGTCGGCACACTAGCAGAGGTGGCCAGAAGAGCTCACATGGGGGGAGCAAAGTTTCTAGACATGGGTGATTTCAATCACAAGGAGATTGACTGGGAAAACCTCGAGCCCCATGTGGGTCCCAAAACATGGAGAGCCAAGAAGATGGATGTGGTACTGAAAAACCTCATGCATAAACATGTTAAAGACACTACCAGAGAGACAGGCGAGGACGATCCAGCAAGACTGGACCTTGTATTCACCTTGAGTAGTTCGGACATCGAGGATATCATGTATGAAAGGCCCCTAGGAGCTAGCGATCATGTGGTTCTGCGCTTTGATTACATACTTGAGCTACATGTCGAGAGAGTAGCAGGAATTGGATGAGAAAAACCAAACTACAAAAGGGGGGACTACACAGGCATGAGGAACTTCCTGCAAGGTGTTCAGTGGGAGAGAGAACTGACAGAAAAACCAGTACAAGAAATGATGGATTATATGACAACAAAATGCAAGGAGGCAGAGGAGAGGCTTGTTCCCCAGGGAAACAGAAATTTAGATGCATTCTTTCCCCATGAGCCGAGGGTCTCTGAGCCTATGGGAACAAACATATAATGATGGGCAAGTTCTCCATATTTTCTAGACTTTTGGGACTCCCTGAAACTGGCAGCTGCTCCTCCTTCTTCCCTGGTATATTGGAGATAGGTATCAGCCAAGGTAGATGCACATGTATAGTCCCACAGCACCTGCTTCCCATCTGTCCAGGCTTGAAGGGTGATACCATCTGGATGCTTCTGGCTGCCATCAGATCTGCATAGCTGGGGTGGCTCCCTTACTGCTGGGCATCCAGCTGTTGTGAGGCTCCTCTTGATAATGTTATTAACCTCCTCTGTTATTGCTGTTCTTGCTGCTGAACAGCAGTTTAGTGCTGATGAAGGTAGCGTAGGTAGCAATGATATGGCCGTGGACTAGTTTGGCTTTAATTGGATAGAAGTGAGTACACAATGGGCAGTGTGAGGAAATGACCGCAAGCAAGTCCATGGAGGGGGAGCACTTGTGCCTATCAAGTCGGTCGGCCTAGGAATGAGAGCGAATGGGCTCAGCCTCCCACTGACCTGGGTGAGCCTACAGAGGGCACCACTTAAATGCCGCGAAATATGAACTAGTCAGAACAGACGGCTAGGCTGTGTGTTCTGACAGTACAGGCTGTCTACATTTGCTTGGCCATGCACCTCACGTCGTCCCAACGCGACAATACTGGTGGGCCCATAGGTGTAAAGGAACTACTTACACTAGCTACCCCAGAAAGGGACTGGCTTTCGCTCACTTTTGAATCAAAAATGGACATAAAAATGAAACAGGCAAAAAAAAAAAAACTCTCCTATCCAGGGGAAGAGAAAACTGGCTTTCCCGTGCTGGTTCATTGAGGAGAGAGTCCGGAGACGTCAGCACTGGGTCCACATACTTCATGTGATCAAGGTGGGCTTCCTTGATAGTTCCAGTAGCAATCTCCCTCACCTCGAACTTATTGCCACAGAGCTGTGGGAGAACACGGTAAGGACCCACGAGTTTTGGGACAAGTTTGTGCATAACTGGGGTCTGTGCTGGGTTGAGCAACATAACTTTGCAACCTGGTTCCACTTTGCTTTCCTTGGCGCGGGCATTGCGCTCAGACGTGAATCTATCATAGCTTTCATAAGGTTCTCTCGTACCCGTTGGAAGACAAGTTGCGTTGTCTGCATCTTTACTACACTGGGGTTATCACTATCGTAAGTAGGTCGAGGTGGAGCAAACATAATTTCATATGGTAAGCGCTTGTCATAGCCATACAAAGCAAAATGAGGTGTCTCACTGATCGAGCTCTTGAGGGAGGAGTTTAATGCACACTGAACATCTGGGATAGCCTAATCCCATGTAGTACAACTTGGGTTAACGGTTACCCTGAGCACCTCCAGGACTTTGCGATTTGTACGTTCAGCAAGACCATTACTCGCAGGGTGGCGTGGAGCTACTGGCACTTGGTGAATGTTAAATCTGGAGCAAAGATCCTGCATTATGGCATTTATGAACTCAGACCCATTGTCTGACAGAAGGACACGTGGGCAGGTATGATGGAGGGCAACATGCTCACGGAAAGCATTAGCGACCGTTTCGGCGGTTTTATCAGGAATGGGTACTAATTCACTGTACCGCATCAAGTTATCTACCATTACAAGCAGGTGTTTATTTCCCTTCTCCGGGGTCGAGAAGTTTGTCAACAGGTCGACAGAAGTTCTCTCCCAGGGCTCCTTTGTAATGGGATACTTTAGAATGGGGTTAGAACCTGTAATGGTACCCTTGTGCTGTAGGCAAACAACACACTGGTGTACATGCTTGGCAATGTCTGCTGCCACCTTAGGCCAGAAATATTTCATTCGTGCCTGTTTGATACTGCGGTCCTTCCCGGGGTGCGCTACACCTGGGACATCGTGGATCAACCTAAGAGTAGCTGGTATCATGGACTCCGGTATCACCAGTTGGTATATGGTCCTGCCGTGGTCCACCAGCTGTGCAACACACCACAGTACTCCTTGGTTGACCACCAAATCCTTCAGTGGAACGGGAGACTTGACCTGTAAGTCAACATCCTCCATGGTCAGAAAACGAAGGACTGGAGACCACACAGGGTCCTGTGGTTGGGCTCTCTCAAGATCCTCAACAGAGAA
>NC_069489.1:6149289-6242625 GCF_026875155.1 Cherax quadricarinatus | reverse complement strand
TCCCCCCCAAAGAATAGGTGAATGTTACCCCCCAAATGGTGCTCAGTTACCCCAGCATGGGTCATTTTACCCCCCGGGGAAGGGGGTTATTACCCCCCAAAGCATGGGGGTCTTGTTCACCCCAGATGGTGCCATTTTAAACCCCCGCTTGGGGGGCCCCTTTTTCCCCCCAAAGCATGGTCTAATAAAAACCCCCAAAACCATGGTGCTCATGTTACCCCCCAGCTTTGGTGTTTCTGTTAACCACTTTTGGGTTCATGTTACACCCAGCAGGGGTTTAATGTTAACCCAGCATGGGCTCATTTTAACCCCCCCAAAGCATGGTGCTATGTTCACCCCACCCATGGTTGCCATGTTACCCCCCCCCCCGCATGGGGTTTTTTTAAAACCCCAGCTGGGCTCTTTGTTACCCCCCCGCTTTGGGGTTATTTTTACCCCAAAAGGCAGGGGTAGTTACACCCCCGATGGGGTTCATTTTTAAAACCCCAGAAAGGGGGGATTTTTCCCACCCGCATGGGGGGTTCTTTTACACCCCAGCGGGGGTTGATTGTTAAACCCAGGAAGGGTAAAAGGGTTTACACCCCAGCAGGGGGGGTGATTTTACACCCAGATGGGGTAGGGTTACACCCCAGCTTTGGGGTTTTGTTACACCCCAGCATGGAGGTGTTTGTTTAAACCCCCCAAAGCATGGAGGTGTTGTTCCCCCCCCAAGCAGGGGGAGGTGTTTTTTCACCCCAGCATGGGGAGAATTTTTAACCCCACGGGAGGTGTGTTCAAAATTTTTTTGGATAAAGACCCCAGGCGGGAGGTGATGTTTTCCAAAAAAGGGAGGGGGAAAGGGTGTTAAAAAGTGGAGAGGGTTCCCCCCCGGGGAGGTAATTTCCAAGTTTTGGGGGTATTTAAACCCCAAGGGATGTTTCCCCAGGGGGTTGGAAAAAACTTCCCTTTAGGGGTTGGGTTGTAATTCCCTTTTTTGGCCCCTTTGGAATCCCTTTTTTTTTTAAATTAAAACCTTTTTTTTTCTCTTATTTTTTTTCAATTTTTTTTTTTTTTTGGGGGGTTTTTCCTTTTTCTTCCCTTTTTTTCTTTTTTTTTTTTTTTTCTAAAAATTTTGCATTTGGGATGTAGGGGAATTTGCTTTACGAAAAACCCAAATGAAAACCCCATTTTTAAAGGGGAAATTCATTGTGTGAGTGAAATTATTTGGGTTTTCCCCATTTTAAAGAGTGATGTAAAGAGTTTTTTTAAGGGAGTGCATGTGGAGTTGTTTAAAAAGTGCAGGTGAGAGTTTTTTAAGAGGCATGTGAGGGGTTTTTTTAAAGAGGCATTTTGGAGAGTTTTTTAAAGTGAAGTGAGATTTTTTTTAAAGATTGCATGTGAGAGTTGTTTAAGAGTGCTTTGTGATTTTTGGGTTTAAGAGTGCTTTTGTGGAGATTTTTAAAGAGTGCATGTGAGGGGTTTTTTAAAGGGAAGTGATGGGGGAGAGTTTTTTTTAAAGAGGCATGTGAGAGTTGTTTAAGAGTGCTTGTGAGGTTGTTTAAGGGGTATGTGTAAGTTTTTAAAGAGGGAAATGTGGGTTTTGTTTAAGAGTGAAAGTAAAAGTTTTTAAAAAGAGTGCATTGGGGAGTTTTTTAAAGAGTGCATGTGGGAGTTGTTTAAAAAGTGTATGGAGAGTTTTTTAAAGAGGGGCATGTGGGGTTTTTTTTAAGAGTGATGTGAGAGTTTTTTAAAGAGTTTTTATGTGGGGGTTTTTGGTTTAAGGGGGCATGGGGAGAGTTTTTTAAAGAGTGCATGTGAAAAATATTTTAAGAGTGATGTGGGGAGTTTTTTAAGGGGCCCAGTGGAGTTTTTTAAAAGATTTGCATGTGAGAGTTTTTTTAAGGAGGGGCCATTTTGAGAGTTGTTTAAGAGTGCATGTGAGGATTTTTAAAGGTCCCTTTTTTGAGGTTGTTTAAGGTTTTGGGTGAGAGTTTTTTTAAGGGAGTGATGTAAAGGATTTTTGTTTAAGTGTGGGTGGAGAGTTTTTTAAAGAGTGATATGAGAGTTGTTTAAAGGCATGTGGGATTTTTTTAAGGGAGTGCATGTGAGGTTTTTTAAGTTTTGCATGTGAGAGTTGTTTAAGAGTGTATGGGGAAGTTTTTAAGAGTGAAAAATGTGAGAGTTGTTTAAGAGTGCATGTGGGGAGTTTTTTAAAGAGTCCCCCATGTGAAAATTTTGTTTAGGATTTGATGGGGAAGGTTGTTTTAAGAGTCCCTGGGGAGAGTTTTTAAAGAGGCATGTGAGATTTTTTTTAAAGAGTGAAAGTGAGAGTTGTATAAGAATGATGTGGGAGTTGTTTAAGAGTGAAATGTGAGAGTTTTTTAAAAGAGGGATGTGAGGCTGTTTAAAAAGTGATTTGAGATTTTTGTTTAAGATTTGCAAGTGAGAGTTTTTTAAGAGGTGTGGGTTTTGGGTTTAAGAGTGTATATGAGGTTTTTTAAGAGTGAAAGTAAAGAGTTGTTTAAGAGTGCATTGAGAGTTTTTTAAGGTGCATGGAGAGTTTTTTTAAAAGTCCCTGTGACGTTTTTAAAGGGGGAAAAGTGAGGGGTTGTTTAAGCGTGCATGTGAGAGTTTTTTTTAAGATTTTGAATGTGAGAGTTGTTTAAGAGTGGATGGAGAGTTTTTTTAAGAGTGCGGGGGAAAAGTTTTTTTTAAGAGGCATGTAGGTTGTTTAAGAGTGCATGTGAGAGTTTTTTAAAAGATTTGTATTGAGAGTTTTTTTTAAGGGGTTTGAATGTGAGGGGTTGTTTAAGAGTGCATGTGAGAGTTGTTTAAGAGTGCATGTGAGAGTTGTTTAAGAGGGCCATGTGGGGGAGTTGTTTTAAGAGGCATGTGAGATTTGGGTTAAAAAGTGCATGTGAGAGTTTTTTTTAAGAGTGTATGTGAAAAGTTTTTTTTTAAGGGCTTGAGGTTTTTTAAAGAGTGCATGTGAGAGTTGTTTAAGAGTGCATGTGAGAGTTGTTTAAGAGTGCATGTGAGAGTTGTTTAAGAGTGCATGTGAGAGTTGTTTAAGAGTGCATGTGAGAGTTGTTTAAGAGTGTATGTGAGAGTTGTTTAAGAGTGCATGTGAGAGTTGTTTAAGAGTGCATGTGAGGGTTTTTTAAAGGTGCATGTGAGAGTTTTTTTAAAGGATGGAGGTTTTTAAAGAGTGCATGTGAGAGTTTTTTAAAGAGTGCATATGAGAGTTTTTTAAGCGGCTTGTGAGATTTGTTTAAAAAGGCATGGGGGTTTTTGTTTAAGAGTCCCATGGGGAGATTTGTTTAAGGTGCATGTGAGAGTTTTTTTAAAGGGAATGCATGTGAGAGTTGTTTAAGAGGCATGTAAAGGGGTTTTTTAAAAGATTTGCAATTTGGGGGTTTTTTAAAGAGTGCTTGTGAGAGTTTTTTAAAGAGTGCATGTGAGGTTTTTTAAAGATTTGATGTGAGAGTTGTTTAAGAGTGCATGTGAGAGTTGTTTAAGAGTGCATGTGAAAATTTGGGTTTAAAGAGTGCATTTTGGAGAGTTTTTTTTAAGAGGGGAGTGAGGTTTTTTTTAAAGAGTGCATGTGAGATTTGTTTAAGGTGTATGGTAAGTTGTTTAAGAAGGTGCATGTGGGGGAGTTTTTTTAAAGGGGTGCATGGGGACATTTGTTTAAGAGTGCATTTGAGAGTTGTTTAAGATTTGTTGTGAGAGTTTTTTAAGGGGGTAGGGGGAGAGTTGTTTAAGAGTGCATGTAAAGATTTGTTTGGGAGTGCATGGGGAGAGTTGTTTAAGGTTTTATGTGAGAGTTTTTTATTTAAGAGTGCATGTGAGAGTTTTTTAAAGAGTGCATGTGCAGTAGTTTAAGAGTGCATGTGGGTTTTAAGATTTTAAGGGGAGGAGAGTTTTTTAAGAGTGATGTGAGGTTTTTTAAAAGAGTGATGTGAGGGGGTTTAAGAGTGCAGTGAGGATTTTTAAAAAGATTTGCATGTGAGAGTTGTTTAAGGTGAAATTGAGAGTTGTTTAAGATTTGCATGTGAGAGTTTTTTAAGAGTGCAGTGAGGTTGTTTAAAAAGTCCCCTATGAGAGTTTTTTAAAGAGTGCAGGGCAAAAAATTTTTTTAAGAGTGTTTGTGGGGAGTTTTTTTAAGGGGGCATGTGAGAGTTGTTTTAAGAGTGATTTGAATTTTGGTTTAAGAGGCATGTGAGAGTTTTTTAAAGGGTGCTGTGAGATTTTTTTTAAAGGGTTTGCATGTGGGGAGTTGTTTAGGAGGTGCATGGAGGTTTTTAAGAGTGCATGTGAGATTTGTTTAAGCGGGGCATGGGGAAAAGTTGTTTAAGAGTGCATGTGAGAGTTGAATAAGAATGCATGTGAGAGTTGTTTAAGAGTGATGTGAGAGTTTTTTAAAAGGGAGGGCTTTGTGGGCGGGTTTAAGAGTGCATGTAAAGAGTTTTTTTAAGAGTGCAAGGGGGGGTTTTTTAAAGAGTGCAGTGGGGAGTTTTTAAAGAGTGTATATGGGTTGTTTAAGGTGCATGTGAGGGGTTTTTTAAGAGTGCATGGGGAGAGTTTTTTAAAAGAGTGCATGTGAGAGTTTTTTTTAAAAGTGAAAGGGGAAACCAGTTTTAAAGGGAGTGCATGTGAGAGTTTTTTTAAGGGCATGTGAAAAGTTTTTTAAAGGGTGCATGGGAGAGTTGTTTAAGAGTGGATTTTGAGAGTTGAAAAAGAGTGCATGTGAAAGTTTTTTAAAGAGTGCAGGGTGGAGTTGTTTAAAGGGGGCATGTGGAGGTTTTTTAAAGGGGTGTATTTTGAGAGTTGTTTAAGGAGGGCATGTGAGAGTTTTTTAAAGATTTGCATGGGGGAAAATTTTTTTGGGGGGAAGGCAGGGGATGACAGTAGTTTAAGAGGAAAATTTTGGGAGTTGTTTAAGAGTGCTTTGTGAGATTTGTTTAAGGGTCCCTTTGTGAGAGTTGTTTAAGAGTGCATGTGAGAGTTGTTTAAGAGTGCATGGGGGGGGTTTTTTAAAGAGGCATGTGAGATTTGGGTTTAAAGGTGATGTGAGAGGGTTTTTTAAGGTGCATGTGAGAGTTTTTTAAAGAGGTGCTGTGAGGATTTTTTTAAGAGTCCCATGTGAGAGTTGTTTAAATTTTCCCATGGGGAGAGTTTTTAAAAGGGTGAATGTGAGAGTTTTTTAAAGAATGCTTTTTGTAGATTTTGTTTAAAGGGGTCCCATGTGGGGAGTTGTTTAAAAAGTGCATGTGAGGTTGGTTTAAGGTTGTGGGATTTGTTTAAGAGTGCATTTTGGAGTTTTTTTAAGAGTGCATGGAGAGTTGTTTAAAAAGGTAAATGTGGGGTTTTTTTAAAGAGTGCATGTGAGAGTTGTTTTAAGATTTGAAAGGGAGTTTTTTAAAAGGTGCATGGGGAGATTTGGGTTTAAAGAGTGCATTTGAGATTTGGGTTTAAAGGGTGCAGGGGGAGAGTTGTTTAAAGTGAAAGTAGAGTTGAAAAGGTGCATGGGGAGGTTTTTTTAAGGTGCATTTTGAGGTTTTTTAAAGAGGCGTGAGAGTTGTTTAAGAGTGATGGAGAGTTGTTTAAGAGTGCATGTAAAGGGTTTTTTAAGGTGCATGTGTGGGTTTGTTTAAGAGTGTATTTTAAAGGAGTTTTTTAAAGAGTGAAGTGAGAGTTTTTTTAAAGAGTGCATGTGAGTTTTTGTTTAAGAGGAAATTTTGGAAGAGTTTTTTTAAAGAGTGATGTGAGAGTTGTTTAAGGTGCTTTGTGAGAGTTTTTTTTAAGAGTGCATGTGGGTAGTTTAAGCTGTTTTGTGGAGTTTTTTTAAGATTTGCATGTGAAAAGTATTTTAAGAGTATGTGAGAGTTGTTTAAGATTGCTTTGGGGTTGTTTAAGATTTGCATGTGAGAGTTGTTAAGAGTGCATGTGAGAGTTGTTTAAGAGTGCTTGTGAGAGTTGTTTAAGATTTGTTTATGAGGTTTTTTTAAGAATGAAAGGTTGGGGGTTGTTTAAGAAATGCATGTGAGGTTTTTTAAAAGATTTGAATGTGAGAGTTTTTTAAAGGAAGTCCTGTGGAGTTGTTTAAGAGTGCATGTGGAGTTTTTTTAAAGAGTCCCTGTGAGAGTTTTTTTAAGAGTGTATGTAAATGATTTTTTAAAGGGAGTGCATGGAAGTTTTTTAAGATTTCATGTAGGTTTTTTAAAGAGTGATTTGAGAGTTTTTTAAAGAGTGCATGTGAGATTTTTTTAAGATTTGCATGGAGAGTTTTTAAAGGTGAATGTGAGGGGGGGGGTTGGGGTTTTAAAGTGTATGTGAGATTTGTTTAAGAGTGAAATGTGAATTTTTTAAAGAGTGATGTGAGTTTTTTTAATAGTGTAGTGAGAGTTTTTTAAAGAGTTATGTGAGGGGTTTTTTTAAGAGTGTAGTGAGATTTGTTTAAGAGCGGATGTGAGATTTGTTTAAGAGTGTTTGTGAGGGGTTTTTTAAAGAGTGCATGTGGATTTGGGTTTAAGAGTGCATGTGAGAGTTGTTTAAGAGTGCATGTGAGAGTTGTTTAAGAGTTCATGTGAGAGTTGTTTAAGAGTGCATGTGAGAGTTGTTTAAGAGTGCATGTGAGAGTTGTTTAAGAGTGCATGTGAGAGTTGTTTAAGAGTGCATATGAGAGTTTTTAAAAAGAGTGTGTGAAAAGTTTTTTTAAAGGGGTTCTGTGGAGTTTTTTTAAGATTTGCATGTGAGACTTTTTTAAGAGTGCATGTGAGAGTTGTTTAAGAGTGCATATGAGAGTTGTTTAAGAGTGCATGTGAGAGTTGTTTAAGAGTGCATGTGAGAGTTGTTTAAGAGTGTATTTTGAAAAGTTGTTGAAGATTTGCATTTTGAGAGTTTTTTAAAGGGATTTGTATGTGAGAGTTGTTTAAGAGTGCATGTGAGAGTTTTTTAAAGATTTGCATAAGAGATTTTTTTTTAGAGTGAATGTGAGTGTTGTTTAAGAGTGCTGTGGAGTTGTTTTAAGAGGCATGTGAGAGTTGTTTTTTAAAAGGTGCAGTGGAGTTTTTTTTTTAAGAGGTTTTGGGAGAGTTGTTTAAGGTGCATGTGAGAGTTGTTTAAAAAATGATGGGGAGAGTTTTTTTAAGGGAGTGTAGTGAGAGTTGTTTAAGATGTTTTGTGAGAGTTGTTTAAGATTTGCATGTGAGAGTTTTTTTAAGAGGTATGTGAAGTTGTTTTAAGGTGCATGTGGGGAGTTTTTTAAGAGTGTATGTGAGGTTTTTTAAAAATGAAATTGAGAGTTGTTTAAGAATGCATGTGAGAGTTTTTTAAAGGGAGTGCATGTGAGGGGTTGTTTCTATGTGCATGACATTAAAAAGGGTTTTTTTTATTAAAGGGGTTTGGGATATATGGCAAAGATGTTAACTTTTCAAAACCCAGACAAAATTAAGGTGTCATTTATAGTTTAAAATTTTTTCATTCTGTACGGCCCATCGAGGGGATTTTTAAAATTTGTTTTTTTTC
This sequence comes from Cherax quadricarinatus, assembly GCF_026875155.1. Classification (NCBI taxonomy): domain Eukaryota; kingdom Metazoa; phylum Arthropoda; class Malacostraca; order Decapoda; family Parastacidae; genus Cherax; species Cherax quadricarinatus. The sequence continues at coordinate 6,235,116 of NC_069489.1, read as the reverse complement.
TGCATAACACTTGGGCAGTCTCATAAATTTTGTGGGGGAATTTTTAAAACACAACCCTGTGCATAAATACAATAAAAAAAAGGGGGGATAAGTACTGCCCCGAGGGGGCGCTTTGTTCAAATGGGGGAATTTTGGTTTTCTTGTAACTTTTTTTTTTGATAAATCCGCTCTGTTTCGGGAAACCTGAAAAAGGTTGACTTTTTTTGGGTTTTGCGTAACATTGGGTTCTAAAATCACTTAAAAAAAGATCTGTTTTTAAGGTCCTTCCCAGTGGAATTTCAGAAAAAATATGTCATGTGCTTTCCCCGGTAAGAACACACAGATTTTTGGTAGAGTAAATGGTTTTCAAATGGAAAATTTCCTTTAAAAAGTCTTTACACAAGCGGGAAATTTTAATTTTAAAAGGGTTTGTGGAGGGTTTCTGGTAAGACGCCATCTCGCAGACGGGAAAACCCACCATAAAAGGAGAGCTTGAAGTAGTTTTGCCTTTTTAATGGAGCTTAAAGCAGGTATCATCTACGATTATGTTACAAGCAATAATGATTTTCAGTTTCCTGTTGTATATATGATTGTTTTGTCACGAACAGGTGAAGTTGCAGGTTCTGAGGCAAGCTTTGCAAACTTGTTATACATGTATGTTGGTTAATTAACATGTAAACACAAGTCAGCTGTGAGTAATATTTATCAGAGATGAGTTCGGGCTTGACTTCTTTCTTGAATTAGAAGTCTAAACATTTATGACTAGCAAGAACTGTTCTTAATAGTAAGAACATAAGAACGTAAGAAAGAAGGAACACTGCAACAGGTCCACTGACCAATGCGGAGGAGGAAGATGTCTCCCCCACAGATTAGCTCAATGATCCACCCCCTGGACTAGCCCAATTACCCACCCAGTGTGGCCACCTCCACTCAAGGAAGGAGCACTGCACCACACCCAGCAGCACAAGCTAGTCAGGTCCAACTCACACCCACCCACACCTACTCATGTATTTATCTAACCTATTTTTAAAACTACACAACGTTTCAACCTGAATAACTGTACTCGGGAGTTTATTCCACTCATCCACAACTCTATTACCAAACCAGTGCTTTCCTATATCCTTCCTGAATCTGAATTTTTCCAACTTGAAACCATTGCTGCGAGTCCTGTCTTGGCTGGAAATTTTCAGCACACTATTTACATCCCCTTTATTTATTCTTTGTCATCCTCCTCTGTTTGTTTTCCAGAGCATTTATATCCATTCTGTAATACAGTGACCAGAACTGAGCAGCACAGAGACTAATATCAGTATAAAAACTACTTGTCAGTATAGTACACTATTGTTTTATCTACAATTAAGGTATAGTAGGAGACTACGTAAAAAATAATAAGGATATTTTTAAAGAATATTTTAGTTCTAAGTAAGAGTATGATACAAAATATTATATGTAGTTGACCAGTTTTGTAAGGAAAGCATGACATATTATATATAGTTGACCAGTGTTGCAAGGGAAGCAATGATATATTATATGTAGTTGACCAGTGTTGTAAGGGAAGTATGATATATTATATATAGTTACCAGTGTTGCAAGGGAAACAATGATATATTATATGTAATTGACCAGTGTTGTAAGGGAAGCAATGATATATTATATGTAGTTGACCAGTGTTGCAAGGGAAACAATGATATATTATATGTAATTGACCAGTGTGTCAAGGGAAGCAATGATATATGTAGTTGACAAGTGTTGCAAGGGAAGCAATGTTATATGTAGTTGACAAGTGTTGCAAGAGAAGGAATGATATATTATATGTAGTCGACCAGTGTTGCAAGGGAAGCAATGATATATTACATGTAGTTGACCAGTGTTGCATGGGAAGCAATGATATATTATATTTAATTGACCAGTGTTGCAAGGGAAGCACTTATATATCATATATAGTTGACCAGTGTTGCATGCGAAGTATGATACATTATATGTAGTTGACCAGTGTTGCAAGGGAAGCAATTATGTATTATATGTAATTGACCAGTGTTGCAAGGGAAGCAATGATATATGTAGTTGACCAGTGTTGCAAGGGAAGCATGATATATGGAGTTGACCAGTATTGCAAGGGAAGCAGTGATATATTATATGTAGTTGACCAGTGTTGCAAGGGAAGCAGTGATATATTATATGTAGTTGACCAGTGTTGCAAGGGAATCAGTGATATATTATATGTAGTAAACTGTACATAGATTACAATAAATAATAATTAACTTTAGCTTCACTACCCAGTATACAAGAGTGAACATCTTAATAAGAGTAATTAGTCTTACCTCCAGTAGCCAACACACAACACTTGCAGGTTCCTTTACAAGCCTTCTTGACCTCTCTCTCACCCGCCCAACATGACGTCTTGCACCATCCTCCATGATTCTTACACTTCTTCTTTGGCTTGCACACTGTTGGATGAGCATACTATTGTATTCTGTTGTATTAACGTTTAAAGGTGGACCAGTAAGCCAGGGAAAGGTCTTTGTCGGAACACCGAATGCTCCAGCGACTGGTAATCATCTGACTAAGATCCGTGTAATGAAACACATGTCCTTTTTCCTGACAAACTTTACCTAACTTAACCTAACTGACAGTCAGCGCCTACACAACCATTCTCTGTCTCAGATTCGCACATAAAACACATCCTTGCAGATGCCGTCATTTCTAGTGCATTTTTTCGTTATGAGAAACATGGAATAATTGATACAGTTATAACCGTACATAAGAGTGGGGCCCCTCAAGAATCAGTATTATTATGGCTGCAATTCCTTTTTATAAAAATAACATTCCCTGGGTGTATACGAACCATATATACACGAAATGAAGATGTTGTAAGTTTCCTGAGACATAAACTCGTATGAACAAAGTATGCAAAAGAGGACTGCAATAGGGCTATGATAAATTGAAAGAATGGTAGGTCAGGTGTCCACTGGCTATCTGCTAGGAGAATTAAATCAGAGATTTTTAGACGTTGAACACAGCTTGGAAAGAAACAAATACTGAAGACATTAATCAAAGATAATGATGTAGAAGTAAGCATTGCACGCAGCATATCACCAGAGACTAACATCAACATAAAAACTACTTGTCAGTATGGTACACTATTGTTTTATCTACAATTAAGGTATAGTAGGAGACTACGTAAAAAATAATAACGATATTTTTAAAGAATATTTTAGTTATAAGTAAGAGTGTGATACAAAATATTAAAAAAAAATGAATTAGTCGTATTTATATAGTTATCACTTTGGAAATCTAAACAATAATTACGAGAAGGAATCCATTTTAGCTGTCTTGAGTTTGGAGATTTTATGTAGTTGACCAGTGTTGCAAGGGAAGCAATGATACATTATATGCGGTTGACCAGTGTTGCAATAGAAGCAATGATACATTATATGTAGTTGACCAGTGTTGCAAGGGAAGAAATGATATATTATATGTAGTTGACCAGTGTTGCAAGGGAAGCATGATATATTATATGTAGTTGACCAGTGTTGCAAGGGAAACATGATATATTATATGTAGTTGACCAGTGTTGCAAGGTAAGCAATGATATATGTAGGTGACCAGTGTTGCAAGGTAAGCATGATATATGTAGTTGACCAGTGTTGCAAGGGAAGAAATGATATATTATATGTAGTTGACCAGTGTTGCAAGGGGAAGCATGATATATTATATGTAGTTGACCAGTGTTGCAAGGAAGCATGATATATTATATGTAGTTGACCAGTGTTGCAAGGGAAGCATGATATATTATATGTAGTTGACCAGTGTTGCAAGGGAAGCATGATATATGTAGTTGACCAGTGTTGCAAGGGAAGCAATGATATATTATATGTAGTTGACCAGTGTTGCAAGGGAAGCATGATATATTATATGTAGTTGACCAGTGTTGCAAGGGAAGCATGATATATTATATGTAGTTGACCAGTGTTGCAAGGGAAGCATGATATATTATATGTAGTTGACCAGTGTTGCAAGGGAAGCATGATATATTATATGTAGTTGACCAGTGTTGCAAGGGAAGCATGATATATGTAGTTGACCAGTGTTGCAAGGGAAGCAATGATATATTATATGTAGTTGACCAGTGTTGCAAGGGAAGCATGATATATTATATGTAGTTGACCAGTGTTGCAAGGGAAGCATGATATATTATATGTAGTTGACCAGTGTTGCAAGGGAAGCATGATATATTATATGTAGTTGACCAGTGTTGCAAGGGAAGCATGATATATTATATGTAGTTGACCAGTGTTGCAAGGGAAGCATGATATATTATATGTAGTTGACCAGTGTTGCAAGGGAAGGAATGATACATTGCGTACTAAAGTGATTCTATACTTGAGTCATGTTCAATATTTATACTATTTTAGCTAATGAAATTTTTGGGTTGGTTTACCACCACATTTCTCATTATAGATGAACTCATATTGTATTTTTATTAACTGATGTCAGCAATCTTCCCAATAAATTTATATTTATCTTATATTTAATATTTAAAGTAAAAGGACACAAGTGCAACTAATGTGACATTTATTGTGGCAACGTTTCGCTCTCCAGGATCTTTATCAAGCCATTACAAACAATACATGGACACAGAGGGTATATAAAGGCTCAGAGTGAGGTGCAATACTAGTGAGGTACCATTTCGATGTTCACTAGTGGTAGTAGTAGTAGTAGTAGTAGTAGTAGTAGTAGTAGTAGTAGTAACAAAAATAATACAATAAGGTAGAGCAATTAATTCGTACATGAGTAAAAGGATATAAAAGCTATTTCTTGGGTAACATAAAAATAGGTTGGACAAATATAAACTGGAATGAGGCAGCTTGTTTCAGTGTTCACTCTCTGTGCTTTGTGTAGTATAACAGGAGAGACTATGTGATGGCAGGGTTTACTGTTTTCAGGAGGATTCTTGCTAAGACTTCGGAGATGGTGAAGCTGCCGTTGTTTTGTTTAATTGTATTCGAAACAGCGATCAGTGCTGATTCGAGGCACTTGCGTCTGCGGAAATTAGTTTCTTTGATCACTAATTGGGCGTCTCTGAATTTCATGAGATGATTGGTGGAATTTCGGTGTTGTACACAGGCGTTGTTCAAGTTATCGTTCCTACATGCGTAAATGTGTTCATTGAGGCGGGTGTCGAGGTTTCTGGCTGTTTCACCTACATAAAATCTTGTCACAGCCTCCACAGATTATAGTGTTAACTCCTGCATTGACTGTTCGTGGTGCTTGGATTGTGTCCTGGTTATATCCTTTATTGAAGTGCTAGAAGCGATGGCGACTCTGGTGTTAGCTTGTGAAAGTACTTTTGAGACGTTCAGTGCAACCTGGCTGTTGGAAGAATTAACTTGCTGGGAGTGGTGTTGATGCGTGGAGAATTTATGATCTGAAGAGCTCTTTTCTTGCAGTCTTTGATGAAAAAAGAAGGAAAATGAAACTCAGTGAATGTTTGGTGAATGTATGTATATTCCTCGTCAAGAACTCAGGACTACAAATTCGGTATGCTCTTAGGAAAAACCCGATGATGATGCCTCTTTTGGTCTTGGTATCTTGACTGGAATAGAAGTGTGTGAGATCATTTTTATTGGTGGGTTTCCGATAAACTTGAAATCTTAGGTTGTTGTCTACTTTGTGAATGAGGACGTCGAGGAAAGGTAGCTTGTCACTGGACTCTTCTTCTAGTGTAAACTGGATCGCCGGTTCAGCTGCGTTGAGCCTTGCCTGAAGATCCCGTACATCAAAACGTTTTGGAGTTATTACGAGGACATCGTCCACGTAACGTAACCAAGTGACGCTTGATTCTCCACGAATCAACACCACTCCCAGCAAAGTTATAATTCTTCCCAACAGCCAGGTTGCACTGAACGTCTCAAAAGTACTTTCACAAGCTAACACCAGAGTCGCCATCGCTTCTAGCACTTCAATAAAGGATATAACCAGGACAAAATCCAAGCACCACGAACCAGTCAATGCAGGAGTTAACACTATACCCTGTGGAGGCTGTGACAAGATTTACGTAGGTGAAACAGCCAGAAACCTCGACACCCGCCTCAATGAACACATTTACGCATGTAGGAACGATAACTTGAACAACGCCTGTGTACAACACCGAAATTCCACCAATCATCTCATGAAATTCAGAGACGCCCAATTAGTGATCAAAGAAACTAATTTCCGCAGACGCAAGTGCCTCGAATCAGCACTGATCGCTGTTTCGAATACAATTAAACAAAACAACGGCAGCTTCACCATCTCCGAAGTCTTAGCAGAATCCTCCTGAAAACAGTAAACCCTGCCATCACATAGTCTCTCCTGTTATACTACACAAAGCACAGAGAGTGAACACTGAAACAAGCTGCCTCATTCCAGTGTATATTTGTCCAACCTATTTTTATGTTACCCAAGTAATAGCTTTTATATCCTTTTACTCATGTACGAATTAATTGCTCTACCATATTGTATTACTTTTGTCACTACTACTACTACTACTACTACTACTACTACTACCACCACTAGTGAACATCGAAATGGTACCTCATTAGTATTGCACCTCACTCTGAGCCTTTATATACCCTCTGTGTCCATGTATTGTTTGTAATGGCTTGATAAAGCTCCTGGAGAGCGAAACGTTGCCACAATAAATGTCACATTAGTTGCACTTGTGTCCTTTTACTTTACATATTGTCGGTAATTCTACCAACTTTATTACAATCTTTAATATTCTTTACACAATGTAAATTGAAGTTTATAAGAACACTCAGATATTGATGTTGGTATCTCATAAAGGAATAATGTAGTAAACTGTGCATAGATTATAATAAATAATAATTAACTTTAGCTTCACTACCCAGTATACAAGAGTGAACATCTTAATAAGAGTAATTAGTCTTACCTCCAGTAGCCAACACACAACACTTGCAGGTTCCTTTACAAGCCTTCTTGACCTCTCTCTCACCCGCCCAACATGACGTCTTGCACCATCCTCCATGATTCTTACACTTCTTCTTTGGCTTGCACACTGTTGGATGAGCATACTATTGTATTCTGTTGTATTAACGTTTAAAGGTGGACCAGTAAGCCAGGGAAAGGTCTTTGTCGGAACACCGAATGCTCCAGCGACTGGTAATCATCTGACTAAGATCCGTGTAATGAAACACATGTCCTTTTTCCTGACAAACTTTACCTAACTTAACCTAACTGACAGTCAGCGCCTACACAACCATTCTCTGTCTCAGATTCGCACATAAAACACATCCTTGCAGATGCCGTCATTTCTAGTGCATTTTTTCGTTATGAGAAACATGGAATAATTGATACAGTTATAACCGTACATAAGAGTGGGGCCCCTCAAGAATCAGTATTATTATGGCTGCAATTCCTTTTTATAAAAATAACATTCCCTGGGTGTATACGAACCATATATACACGAAATGAAGATGTTGTAAGTTTCCTGAGACATAAACTCGTATGAACAAGAGTATGCAAAAGAGGACTGCAATAGGGCTATGATAAATTGAAAGAATGGTAGGTCAGGTGTCCACTGGCTATCTGCTAGGAGAATTAAATCAGAGATTTTTAGACGTTGAACACAGCTTGGAAAGAAACAAATACTGAAGACATTAATCAAAGATAATGATGTAGAAGTAAGCATTGCACGCAGCATATCACCAGAGACTAACATCAACATAAAAACTACTTGTCAGTATGGTACACTATTGTTTTATCTACAATTAAGGTATAGTAGGAGACTACGTAAAAAATAATAACGATATTTTTAAAGAATATTTTAGTTATAAGTAAGAGTGTGATACAAAATATTAAAAAAAATGAATTAGTCGTATTTATATAGTTATCACTTTGGAAATCTAAACAATAATTACGAGAAGGAATCCATTTTAGCTGTCTTGAGTTTGGAGATTTTATGTAGTTGACCAGTGTTGCAAGGGAAGCAATGATACATTATATGCGGTTGACCAGTGTTGCAATAGAAGCAATGATACATTATATGTAGTTGACCAGTGTTGCAAGGGAAGAAATGATATATTATATGTAGTTGACCAGTGTTGCAAGGGAAGCATGATATATTATATGTAGTTGACCAGTGTTGCAAGGGAAGCAATGATATATTATATGTAGTTGACCAGTGTTGCAAGGGAAGCAATGATATATGTAGTTGACCAGTGTTGCAAGGTAAGCATGATATATGTAGTTGACCAGTGTTGCAAGGGAAGAAATGATATATTATATGTAGTTGACCAGTGTTGCAAGGGAAGCATGATATATTATATGTAGTTGACCAGTGTTGCAAGGGAAACATGATATATTATATGTAGTTGACCAGTGTTGCAAGGGAAGCATGATATATTATATGTAGTTGACCAGTGTTGCAAGGGAAGCATGATATATGTAGTTGACCAGTGTTGCAAGGGAAGCAATGATATATTATATGTAGTTGACCAGTGTTGCAAGGGAAGCATGATATATTATATGTAGTTGACCAGTGTTGCAAGGGAAGCATGATATATTATATGTAGTTGACCAGTGTTGCAAGGGAAGCATGATATATTATATGTAGTTGACCAGTGTTGCAAGGGAAGCATGATATATTATATGTAGTTGACCAGTGTTGCAAGGGAAGCATGATATATGTAGTTGACCAGTGTTGCAAGGGAAGCAATGATATATTATATGTAGTTGACCAGTGTTGCAAGGGAAGCATGATATATTATATGTAGTTGACCAGTTTTGCAAGGGAAGCATGATATATTATATGTAGTTGACCAGTTTGAAAGGGACATGATATTTTATATGTATTGCCCATTTGAAAAGGGGAAGCATGTATATTATGTAGTTGACCGGGTTTGAAAGGGGAAAGCAGATTTTATATTTAGTTACCAGTGTTGAAAGGGGAAAAGGAAATGATACTTGCGACTAAAATGTTCTATACTTGATCATGTTCAATTTTTTATACTTTTTTTAGCTAATGAATTTTTGGGTTGGTTTACCACCACATTTTTCATTATAGATAAACTCTTTTGTATTTTTTTAAACTGATTACAATCTTCCCAAAAAATTTTATATTTATTTATATTTAATATTTAAAGAAAAAGGACAAAAGTAAAACTATGTGCTTTATTGGGAAAATTTTCGTTTCCCCAGGTTTTTATCAACCCATTACAACAATACATGGCCCAGAGGTTTAAAAAGGCCAGAGTGGGGGGCAATCTAGTGAGGTACCATTCGATTTTCCTAGTGGTAAGTTAGTAATAGAGTAGTAGTAGTAGTAGTAACAAAAAAAATACAATAAGGTGAGAAATTTAATTCGTAATGAGAAAAAGGGATTAAAAGCTATTTCTTGGGTAACAAAAAAATAGGTTGGACAAAAATAACGGAATGAGGCAGCTTTTTTCATGTTCACTTCTGTCTTTGTGTAGTAAACGGAGAGCTATGTGAGGGCGGGGTTTTTGTTTTAGGAGGTTCTTGCTAAGATTTCGAGATGTGAAGCTGCCGTTTTTTTTTTAAATTTTTCAAAACAGCGATCAGTGCTGATCGGGGCCTGCGTCGCGGAAAATTAGTTTTTTTTATATTAATTGGGCGTCTCTGAATTTCATGAGATGATTGGGGGAAATTTCGGTTGTTTCCGGCGTTTGTTAAAGTTTCGTTCCTACTGCGTAAATGTTTCTTTGAGGCGGTGCCCGGGGGTTTTCGGGCTGTTTCACCTACATAACTTTAAAAGCCCCACGTTTTATATTTTAAACCCCTGCTTGACGGGTCGGGGTGCTTGGTTGTGTCCGGGTTAAAACCTTTTATTGAGTGCTGGGCGAGGCGACTCTGGTGTTGTTTGTAAAGTATTTTTGAGACTTCATGCAACCGGCTTTTTGGGAAGAATTATAACTTTGCTGGGATGGTTTGAGGGTAGTTTATGATCGAAGACTCTTTTCTTGCAGTTTGATAAAAAAAAGAAAAAGAAACCAGTGAATTTTTGGGTGAAGTATGTATATTCCTCGCCCAAAAAACCAGGACTAAAAATCGGTATCCCTTTGGGAAAAAACCCGATGATGATCCCTTTTTTGGTCTTGGTATTTGAGGGAAAAAATGTGTGAGATCATTTTTATTGGGGGGTTTCCGAAAAACTTAAAACCCTTGTTGTTGTCATTTTGGGTGAAGAGGGACGTCGAGAAAGGTTTGTCCGGGGCTCTTTTCTAGTGAAAACGGATCCCCGGGTTCAGCTGCTTTGGGCCCTTCCCTAAAGACCCCGACTCAAAACGTTTTGGAGTTATTACGGGGAACTCGCCACGTAACGAAACCCAAATGACCTTTTTTTCTCCACGAACAAACCACCCCACAAAGAAAAATTTTTCCCAAACGCCAGGTGCATGAACCCCTAAAAAAGTATTTAAACAACAACCAGAGTCCCCACGCTTCTGCACTTAAATAAAGGTAAACCAGGACAAAAATCCAAGCACCCCAACCAGTCATGCAGGGTTAACACTATACCCTTTGGGGGTGAAAAGATTTAGTGGGCCCCAGCCAGAAACCCGACACCCCCTAAATGAACACTTTACGCTGTGGGAACGATAACTGAAAAAGCCTGTGTAAAACCCCGAAATTTCCCCCAAATCCTCATGAAATTCAGAGACCCCAATTAAAAAAAAAGAAAAAAATTTTTCCGCAGACCAAGTGCCTCGAATCGCACTGACGCTGTTCGAATAAATTTAAAAACAAAACAAGGGCAGCTTCCCCATCCCCAAGTCTTAGCAGAATCCTCCTGAAAACAGAAAACCCCTGCCATCACAATCTCCCCTGTTAACTACACAAAGCACAAGAGTAACACAAAACAGCTGCCTCATTCCAGTGTATTTTGCCAACCTTTTTTTATGTTACCCAAGTAAAGCTTTTATATCCTTTCTCATGTACGAAAAATTTGCTCTACCATTTGAATTATTTTGTCACTACTATACCCCAACACTATATATACCCCCCTTTGGAACATCGAAATGGTATCAAAGTATTGACCTCACTCTGAGCCTTTTTATAACCCTCGGGCCCATGTATTGTTTGTAAGGGCTTAAAAGCTCCGGGAGAGCAAAAACGTTGCCACAATAAAGTCACTTTTATTTGCACTTGTGCCCTTTTACTTTACATATTTTTGGAAATTTCTACCAACTTTATTCAATCTTTAATATTCTTTACACAATGTAAAATTGAAGTTTATAAAAATCAGAATTGATTTTGGGTATCTCAAAAAGGAAAAATTAAACTGGCCATAGATTAAAAAAATAAAAATTTAACTTTAGTTCACTCCCCAATACAAAGGAAAAACTTAAAAAGGTATTATCTTACCCCATACCCAACACACAACACTTGCAGGCCCTTTTACAACCCTTCTTGACCTCTCCCCTCCCCCGCCAACATACTCTTCACCATCCCCCATATTTTTACACTTTTTTTTGGTTGCCACTTTTGGGATGAGCTACTATTGTTTTCTGTTGTTTTTAACTTTTAAAGGTGGACCAGAAACCCGGGGGAAAAGGTCTTTTCGGCACCGAACTCCGCGACTGGTAATATCAACTAAATCCGGTAAAAAACACATGCCCTTTTTTCTAAAAAACTTTACCTAACTTAACCAAACTGACAGTCAGCGCCTACACCCCATTCCGCCCTAGTTCGACATAAAAACTCCTTGCAGAGCCGTCATTTCTAGGCATTTTTTCGTTTGAGAAAAAGGGAATAATTGAACAGTTAACCCTAAGAGGGGGCCCCTCAAGAATCGTTTAAATATGGCTCAATTCCCTTTTTTTAAAAAAATAACATTCCCTGGGGTATACAACCATTATCCAAATGAAAAAATTTTTGAAATTTTCCCTGAGACAAAAACTCGTAAAACAAGAGTATGCAAAAGAGGACTGCAATGGGGCTATGTAAATTGAAAAAATGGTAGTCAGGTGTCCACTGGTACTGCTGGGAAATTAATCAGAGATTTTTAGACGTTGCACAGTTTGGAAAAAAAACAAATACTAAACTTTTAATAAAAGTAAGATTAGAAGAAGCATTGCACGCAGCATCACCAGAGACTAACATAAACATAAAAACTACTTGTCAGTTATGGTACAACTATTGTTTTATCTACAATTAAGGTATAGTAGGGACTACGTAAAAAATAATAACGATATTTTTAAAGAATATTTAGTTATAAGTAAGAGTGTGATACAAAATATTAAAAAAAATGAATTAGTCGTATTTATATAGTTATCACTTTGGAAATCTAAACAATAATTACGAGAAGGAATCCATTTTAGCTGTCTTGAGTTTGGAGATTTTATGTAGTTGACCAGTGTTGCAAGGGAAGCAATGATACATTATATGCGGTTGACCAGTGTTTGCAATAGAAGCAATGATACATTATATGTAGTTGACCAGTGTTGCAAGGGAAGCAATGATATATTATATGTAGTTGACCAGTGTTGCAAGGGAAGCATGATATATTATATGTAGTTGACCAGTGTTGCAAGGGAAGCATGATATATTATATGTAGTTGACCAGTGTTGCAAGGGAAGCAATGATATATGTAGTTGACCAGTGTTGCAAGGGAAGCATGATATATGTAGTTGACCAGTGTTGCAAGGGAAGCAATGATATATGTAGTTGACCAGTGTTGCAAGGGAAGCATGATATATTATATGTAGTTGACCAGTGTTGCAAGGGAAGCATGATATATTATATGTAGTTGACCAGTGTTGCAAGGGAAGCATGATATATTATATGTAGTTGACCAGTGTTGCAAGGGAAGCATGATATATGTAGTTGACCAGTGTTGCAAGGGAAGCAATGATATATTATATGTAGTTGACCAGTGTTGCAAGGGAAGCATGATATATTATATGTAGTTGACCAGTGTTGCAAGGGAAGCATGATATATTATATGTAGTTGACCAGTGTTGCAAGGGAAGCATGATATATTATATGTAGTTGACCAGTGTTGCAAGGGAAGCATGATATATTATATGTAGTTGACCAGTGTTGCAAGGGAAGCATGATATATGTAGTTGACCAGTGTTGCAAGGGAAGCAATGATATATTATATGTAGTTGACCAGTGTTGCAAGGGAAGCATGATATATTATATGTAGTTGACCAGTGTTGCAAGGGAAGCATGATATATTATATGTAGTTGACCAGTGTTGCAAGGGAAGCATGATATATTATATGTAGTTGACCAGTGTTGCAAGGGAAGCATGATATATTATATGTAGTTGACCAGTGTTGCAAGGGAAGCATGATATATTATATGTAGTTGACCAGTGTTGCAAGGGAAGGAATGATACATTGCGTACTAAAGTGATTCTATACTTGAGTCATGTTCAATATTTATACTATTTTAGCTAATGAAATTTTTGGGTTGGTTTACCACCCCCATTTCTCATTATAGATGAACCATATTGTATTTTTATTAACTGATGTCAGCAATCTTCCCAATAAATTTATATTTATCTTATATTTAATATTTAAAGTAAAAGGACACAAGTGCAACTAATGTGACATTTATTGTGGCAACGTTTCGCTCTCCAGGATCTTTATCAAGCCATTACAAACAATACATGGACACAGAGGGTATATAAAGGCTCAGAGTGAGGTGCAATACTAGTGAGGTACCATTTCGATGTTCACTAGTGGTAGTAGTAGTAGTAGTAGTAGTATGGGAGTTAGTAGTAACAAAAATAATACAATAAGGTAGAGCAATTAATTCGTACAAAGAGTAAAAGGATATAAAAGCTATTTCTTGGGTAACATAAAAATAGGTTGGACAAATATAAACTGGAATGAGGCAGCTTGTTTCAGTGTTCACTCTCTGTGCTTTGGGGTAGTATAACAGGAGAGGACTATGTGATGGCAGGGTTTACTGTTTTCAGGAGGATTCTTGCTAAGACTTCGGAGATGGTGAAGCTGCCGTTGTTTTGTTTAATTGTATTCGAAACAGCGATCAGTGCTGATTCGAGGCACTTGCGTCTGCGGAAATTAGTTTCTTTGATCACTAATTGGGCGTCTCTGAATTTCATGAGATGATTGGTGGAATTTCGGTGTTGTACACAGGCGTTGTTCAAGTTATCGTTCCTACATGCGTAAATGTGTTCATTGAGGCGGGTGTCGAGGTTTCTGGCTGTTTCACCTACATAAATCTTGTCACAGCCTCCACAGATTATAGTGTTAACTCCTGCATTGACTGGTTCGTGGTGCTTGGATTGTGTCCTGGTTATATCCTTTATTGAAGTGCTAGAAGCGATGGCGACTCTGGTGTTAGCTTGTGAAAGTACTTTTGAGACGTTCAGTGCAACCTGGCTGTTGGGAAGAATTATAACTTTGCTGGGAGTGGTGTTGATGCGTGGAGAATTTATGATCTGAAGAGCTCTTTTCTTGCAGTCTTTGATGAAAAAAGAAGGAAAATGAAACTCAGTGAATGTTTGGTGAATGTATGTATATTCCTCGTCAAGAAACTCAGGACTACAAATTCGGTATGCTCTTAGGAAAAACCCGATGATGATGCCTCTTTTGGTCTTGGTATCTTGACTGGAATAGAAGTGTGTGAGATCATTTTTATTGGTGGGTTTCCGATAAACTTGAAATCTTAGGTTGTTGTCTACTTTGTGAATGAGGACGTCGAGGAAAGGTAGCTTGTCACTGGACTCTTCTTCTAGTGTAAACTGGATCGCCGGTTCAGCTGCGTTGAGCCTTGCCTGAAGATCCCGTACATCAAAACGTTTTGGAGTTATTACGAGGACATCGTCCACGTAACGTAACCAAGTGACGCTTGATTCTCCACGAATCAACACCACTCCAGCAAAGTTATAATTCTTCCCAACAGCCGGGTTGCACTAAAAGTCTCAAAAGTACTTTCAAAAGTAACACAGAGTCGCCATCGTTTTCTAGCATTCAAATAAAGGATTAACCAGGAAAAAAATCCAAGCACCACAAACCCAGTCAATGCGGAGTTAACACTATCCTGTGGGGGGCTGTGACAAGATTTAGTAGGTGCACAGCCCGACACCCGCCCCTCAATAACACATTTAGCATGTGGGCGAAATTTGAAAACGCCTGGTACAACACCAAAAAATTCCCCCAATCATCTCATAAAATTTCAGAGACCCCCAATTGTGATCAAAGAAAAACAAATTTCCGCAGAGCAAGTCCCTCGAATCAGCACTGATCGCTGTTTGAAAAAATTTAAAAAACAAGGGAGCTTCACCATCCCCGAAGTCTTAGCAAAATTTCCCCCTGAAAAACAGAAAACCCCTGCCCACATAGTCTCTCCTTTTATCTACACAAAGAAGAGAGTGAACACTGAAAAAGCTGCCTCTTTCCGTTATATGGTCCAACCCTTTTTTTTATGTTCCCAAAATAATAGCTTTTATATCCTTTTATCATGTGAATTAATTTGCTCTCCCATTTGTTTTACTTTTGTCACTATATAACTACTATACTTTACTACACCACAAAGTAAACATCGAAATGGTACCTATTAGTATTGCACCAAAATTGAGCCTTTTTACCCTCGTGCCCATGTATTTTTTGTAATGGCTTGATAAAGTCCTGGAGAGCGAACGTTGCCAAAAAAAAAATGTAATTTAGTTGCCTTGTGTCCTTTTTTTTTACATTTGTGGGTTTTCCCAAATTTTTACAATTTTTAAATATTCTTTACACAATGAAAATTTAAGTTTATAAGAACACTCAGTTTTGATGTTGGTTCTCATAAAGGAATTTAAAGTAGTAAAATGTGCTAAGATTTTAATAAATAAAATTAACTTTGTTCCTACCCATATACAAAGTGAAATCTTAATAAAAGTAATTAGTTTACCTCCAGTAGCCCAAAACACAACCTTGCAGGTTTTCCTTTTAAAACCTTCTTGACCTCTTCTCACCCGCCCAAAATGAGTTTCCCTCCTCCCGATTCTTCACTTCTTCTTTTCTTGCACACTGTTGGGATGAACATACTATGTCTGTGTTGTTTTAAACCTTTAAAACCCTTTGGAGGTATCAGCACAAAGAACGGTGAGTACTCAATTAATATGTATTTTATGATAATAGACATATGTTAGTGATAAATATAACAAACTTGATTAAACAAAGATTGTTTTGATAAATAACAGTAGAACAACAATCAGATTACAATTGAATTGAATAAGATTACCTTAACACTATTGAAAAAGTACAATAAAAAAGTCAAAGTGCAAGAAAGCGATTACCTGGAGTTTACATGGAGTTTACATGGAGTTTACATGGAGTTTACCTGGAGTTTATCTGGAGTTTACCTGGAGTTCACCTGGAGTTTACCTGGAGTTTATCTGGAGTTTACCCGGAGTTTACCTGGAGTTTACCTGGAGAGGGTTTCGGGGGTCAACCCCCCGCGGCCCGGTCTGAGACCAGGCCTCATGGTGGATCAGGGTCTGATCAACCAGGCTGTTACTTCTGCCTGATCTACGAACCACAGCCCGGTTGCTCAGGTATTATCCATTTTGTAAGCATGTATGTTGTGTTGTCTCATTAGGCGGTACAAGGTTCGTAGGGTCGAGTCCTGGCAGGCCGCAGTTTGGTAAATGAATAAAATCACTTGTTTCGTGATATATATATATATATATGTATATATATATATATATATAATATATATATATAATATATATATATATATATATAATATATATATATATATATATATATATATATATATATATATATATATATATAATATATATATATATATATATGCAAAACAACCACTCTGAAAAAATAGAGAAATTCAGCGCTTTCGTGACTACTCACATTATCACGAAGAGCTTGGAATTTCTCTATTCTTTTCAGAGTGGTTGTTTTGCATATTTTGAAATCACCTGTTTACTGTGATCTTATTGCATATATATATATATATATATATATATATATATATATATATATATATATCATATATATTCTTCTTCTTCTTTCAACGTACCAGCCGTATCCCACTGAGGTGGGTGGCCCAAAAGAAAAAACTGAAGTTTCTCCTTTTAAATTTAGTAATATATACAGGAGAAGGGGTTACTAGCCCCTTGCTCCGGCATTTTAGTCGCCTCTTACGACACGCATGGCTTACAGAGGAAGAATTCTGTTTCCACTTCCCATGGAGATAAGAGGAAATAAACAAGAACAAGAATTAGAAGGAAAATAGAAGAAAACCCAGGGGGTGTGTATATATATGCTTGTACACGTATGTGTAGTGTGACCTAAGTGTAAGTAGAAGTAGCAGACTTACCTGTAATCTTGCATATTTATGAGACAGACAAAAGACACCAGCATCCTACATCATGTAAAACAATTACAGGCTTTTGTTTTACACTCACTTGGCAGGACGGTAGTACCTCCCTGGGCGGTTGCTGTCTACCAACCTACTACCTATAAATATATATATATATATATATATATATATATTATATATATATATATATATATATATATATAATATATAATATATATATATATATAATATATTATTTATATATAATCAAACATCTCTACGACATTCCCCGTGTCCGACTAAACCTTTACAAAAATTCAATGTATGTCAAAGGCCCTAAAATCTGGAACACCCTACCTGAAAACTCTAGAACTGCAGACACATTCATCACCTTCAAAACTACCATTAGAAAACATCTTATCTCCCTGATACACCCTGTCAACTAATTACACGAATATCACCTGGTGGTTCACACTTACACTCACTCACCCATTTGACTATACAGAGAAATATCAATCTCAATCTAAAATAATGAATCCTAACTAGACATAAGTTGGCCTGTGATGCTCCAATACTGAAACTATGTACTGTGCCAAATCAAAAGCATCCACATTGCTAAACTCACAAACTAGTATTTAGTCACTTAGCCATAATACCAACTTACCTCATAATTTGTAATATTTTAAATCTAAGAATTAATCTAAGTCTGCCCAAAATGCCTAGCCATGCTAGGTGTTCTAGTGGTACACTCTGTAATTATTTTTTTGCTACATGTAAACCACACAATAACCAAATTCTGTAAACTCAGCATTATATTCCTTATAGAGAATAAACTTTGAAAGAACACAATAGCTCACGCTACAAGAGCAAGTTAGGTTACAAATTTCTTGTAGTATGGGGGACTGTGCAGTTCTTGAGTCGCAAGGAGTTTGTAATCAACCTATAGTCGGCAGTGAGGTGTGGACTTTTGAGTCCACACAAGTAAGTTTGTCAGCCATCAGTGAATGAAATATTCTGATATAACACCACTTAGGGGTAATTTATTGCTTACATAATATGATATATTACATCCCGTTGAGAGATGATCAAGACAACAATTCAAGACCTCGTCTGCAGGGGCGGCTGTGTAGACGATTTGCTGTCTTTCATCAGCTAAGTATTCCCTATATTTAAACTATATCTTAGATGGTAACCCATTTCTCAAGAGTACCCTTCTCCAAAACATCACTCCATATATACCCAGGATGACTCGAGTATGGAACATATTCGTACAGCATAATGATGTCATCGAGATAAAGTCAGATGATCAAATGAAAATGCTGGCCCACAGATGGCTCCAACTTCATCCTGTTCCCTACTTGTATGTCTCATAACAATAAAAATGCTTTCAAATGAGCTGATGTAGGTAACAGCTCTTAGCTTGCCAATAAAGTTAGGAATCCTTAACCTGTAAATAGCTTGCCAATAAAGCTAGGGATCCTTAACCTTGTCAAACCCTGTGTAAAAAAAAAAGAGATAGGTAGAGAGATAGGTAGTGAGAGAGAGAGATAGGAATAGAGAGAGATAGATAGAGAGAGAGAGAGATAGGAAGAGAGAGAGAGATAGGTATTGAGGAGAGAGAGAGAGAGGAGAGAGAGAGAGAGAGAGAGAGAGAGAGAGAGAGAGAGAGAGAGAGAGAGAGAGAGAGAGAGAGAGAAAGAGAGGGTGGAATAGTGGATAATGGAATGTTAGAGGGAGGGTTATCAGGTCAGTTTGCAGGAAGGTGTGAAATCCTGTGTATGTACTCACCTATTTGTACTCACCTTTTTGCGGTTGCAGGGGTCAAGTCTTAGCTCCTGGTCCTGCCTCTTCACCGGTTGCTACTGGGTCCTCTCTCTCACCGCTCTATGAGCTTTATCAAACCTCGTCTTAAAACTATGTATGGTTCCTGCCTCCACTACGTCATTTTCTAGGCAATTCCACTGCCTGACAACTCTATGACTGAAGAAATACTTTCTAATATCTCTCTGACTCATCTGTGTCTTCAACTTCCAATTGTGACCTCTTGTTTCTGTGTCCCCTCCCTGGAACATCCTGTCTTTGTCAATCTTGTCTATTCCATGAAGTATTTTATATGTCGTTATCATGTCTCTCCTGACCCTCCTGTCCTATAGTGTCGTCAGGTCGATTTCCCTTAACCTTTCTTTATAAGACATTCCCCTTAGCCCTGGAACTAACCTTGTCGCAAACCTTTGCACTTTCTCTAGTTTCTTGATGTGCTTTATCAAGTGCGGGTTCCAAGCAGGTGCTGCACACTCCAGCATGGGCCTGACATACACGGTGTACAGTGTCTTTGAACGATTCTTTATTAAGGTATCGGAATGCTGTTCTCAGGTTTGCCAGGCGCCCATATGCTGCAGCAGTTACCTGGTCGATGTGTGCTTTCGGAGACATGCTCGGTGTTATACTCACTCCAAGATCTTCCTCTTTGAGACATGTTTGCAGTCTTTGGCCACCTAGCTTATACTCTGTCTGCGGTCTTATGTGCCCTTCCCCTTTCTTCCTGACTTTGCATTTGGCGGGATTAAATTCGAGAAGCGAGTTGTTTGACCAGGTGTCCAGTCTGTCCAGGTCTCTTTGAAGTCCTGCCCAGTTCTCATCTGATTTAATTCTCATCATTAACTTCACATCGTCTGCAAACAGGGACACTTCTGAGTCTAACCCTTCCATCATGTCATTCACATATACCAAAAATAGCGCTGGTCCTAGGACCGACCCCTGAGGGACCTCGCTCGTCACAGGTGCCCACTGTGATGCATCATTATGCACCATGACTAGTTGTTGCCTCCCTGTCAGGTATTCTCTGTGCATGTATACTACAGCTTTTACAAGTGCCTGACCACTTGTTCCTGTGTGTGCGTGTGTGTGTGTGTTTGTGTGTGAGTGTGTTTTTGTGTGTGTGTGTTTGTGTGTGTGTGTGTCCCCACTTCTAAGTATTCATACTGATAATAAATACCAATAGTAATACCAGTAATTCTAAAACTTACCAAAAGTAATTTTACCACTTGTTAATTCTACTTATAAAATGTAGAAGGTAACTAGCTTGTAAAATTTAGCTTGTCTCAACTTCAACAAGTGTCTGACATTATCCCTCGTTACACCGCTTTACTCCTCACATTCTCGTCAACCCTATTTTCACCTTATCTATGCTATTTCTACTCTAATTCTGGTAACAGCTTGCAAAAGTGAGTGACCAGTATCAAACAGTGATGCAGAGACCAGAATCTGACAACATGCAACCTCAATAGGTGAGCAATACTTGCGCTAGCAGCGGAACAATGACAAGTTGCCAGATGCTGATGACATTGTCGTCGTACATAGGCCTTCTATCACTATTTTGTAAATACTTCACTCGTTATGTTTATAACCATATATGCTCATACATCCTACATTCCTCAAGTGATGTCGCTTTTCACTTATGATAGTATACACTTCGCATTCGGTGGTTACACTTTATATGTATAATGGCACACAACTGTTGTGACGTCACCGCTTCAGCAGGCCTACTCCGCCACCTTCCCTTGTTATTTATTTTATTTTTCCTTTCTCCTTATGCTTATTAATTTTTTCACTCTCACTGTATGGTGCCCCGCATTTCACTTGTTAACCAATTTCTCGTAATTCCTGAGCACCCGCTTCCACACTCACTTTGATCTTTGTATGTTTGAATCTTTGTGGCAACAGGTGCCTACTAGGTCCCTAACGGTTTGGCAATTTGAAATATTAATGATTTCAGGCTTCCTCTCGGCTTTTTTTAACTAATAACTTTGGTTATCACTCGTAGGATTGTTCACTGACGTTGTCACTACCACTGATTACTGCTAGCAGTTACTGCACGCCTTAAAACACTAAGGTTCTCGGAGCCTTGTGTCCCCACGTCTGCGTGACTGTGTGTTTGTGTGTACTCACCTAGTTGTACTCACCTAGTTGAGGTTGCAGGGGTCGAGTCCGAGCTCCTGGCCCCGCCTCTTCACTGATCGCTACTAGGTCACTCTCCCTGAGCCATGAGCTTTATCATACCTCTGCTTAAAGCTATGTATGGATCCTGCCTCCACTACATCGCTTCCCAAACTATTCCACTTACTGACTACTCTGTGGCTGAAGAAATACTTCCTAACATCCCTGTGATTCGTCTGTGTCTTCAGCTTCCAACTGTGTCCCCTTGTTACTGTGTCCATTATCTGGAACATCCTGTCTTTGTCCACCTTGTCAATTCCTCTCAGTATTTTGTATGTCGTTATCATGTCCCCCCTATCTCTCCTGTCCTCCAGTGTCGTCAGGTTGATTTCCCTTAACCTCTCCTCGTAGGACATACCTCTTAGCTCTGGGACTAGTCTTGTTGCAAACCTTTGCACTTTCTCTAGTTTCTTCACGTGCTTGACTAGGTGTGGGTTCCAAACTGGTGCCGCATACTCCAATATGGGCCTAACGTACACGGTGTACAGGGTCCTGAATGATTCCTTATTAAGATGTCGGAATGCTGTTCTGAGGTTTGCTAGGCGCCCATATGCTGCAGCAGTTATTTGGTTGATGTGTGCTTCAGGAGATGTGCCTGGTGTTATACTCACCCCAAGATCTTTTTCCTTGAGTGAGGTTTGTAGTCTCTGGCCCCCTAGACTGTACTCCGTCTGCGGCCTTCTTTGCCCTTCCCCAATCTTCATGACTTTGCACTTGGTGGGATTGAACTCCAGGAGCCAATTGCTGGACCAGGTCTGCAGCCTGTCCAGATCCCTTTGTAGTTCTGCCTGGTCTTCGATCGAGTGAATTCTTCTCATCAACTTCACGTCATGTGCAAACAGGGACACCTCAGTGTCTATTCCTTCCGTCATGTCGTTCACATATACCAGAAACAGCACTGGTCCTAGGACTGACCCCTGCGGGACTCCGCTGGTCACAGGTGCCCACTCTGACACCTCGCCACGTACCATGACTCGCTGCTGTCTTCCTGACAAGTATTCCCTGATCCATTGTAGTGCCTTCCCTGTTATCCCTGCTTGATCCTCCAGTTTTTGCACCAATCTCTTGTGTGGAACTGTGTCAAACGCTTTCTTGCAGTCCAAGAAAATGCATTCCACCCACCCCTCTCTCTCTTGTCTTACTGCTGTCACCATGTCATAGAACTCCAGTAGGTTTGTGACACAGGATTTCCCGTCCCTGAAACCATGTTGGCTGCTGTTGATGAGATCGTTCCTTTCTAGGTGTTCCACCACTCTTCTCCTGATAATCTTCTCCATGATTTTGCATACTATACATGTCAGTGACACTGGTCTGTAGTTTAATGCTTCATGTCTGTCTCCTTTTTTTAAAGATTGGGACTACATTTGCTGTCTTCCATGCCTCAGGCAATCTCCCTGTTTCGATAGATGTATTGAATATTGTTGTTAGGGGTACACATAGCAACCTCTGCTCCCTCTCTCATACCCATGGGGAGATGTTATCTGGCCCCATTGCCTTAGAGGTATCTAGCTCACTCAGAAGCCTCTTCACTTCTTCCTCGGTTGTGTGCACTGTGTCCAGCACTTGGTGGTGTGCCCCACCTCTCCGTCTTTCTGGAGTCCCTTCTGTCTCCTCTGTGAACACTTCTTTGAATCTCTTGTTGAGTTCTTCACATACTTCACGGTCAATTTCTTGTTGTCTCTCCTCCTTCCTTCCTTAGCCTGATTACCTGGTCCTTGACTGTTGTTTTCCTCCTGATGTGGCTGTACAACAGTTTCGGGTCAGATTTGGCTTTCGCTGCTATGTCATTTTCATATTGTCTTTGGGCCTCCCTTCTTATCTGTGCATATTCGTTTCTGGCTCTACGACTGTTCTCCTTATTCTCCTGGGTCCTTTGCCTTCTATATTTCTTCCATTCCCTAGAACACTTGGTTTTGCCTCCCTGCACCTTTGGGAAAAACCATGGGCTCATCCTGGTTTTTTTCATTATTCCTGTTCCCCTTGGGTACAAACCTCTCCTCAGCCTCCTTGCATTTTGTTGCTACATATTCCATCATCTCATTAATGGCTTCCCTGCCAGTTCTTTTCCCACTGAACCCCGTTCAGGGTGTTCCTCTTCCTCTGTAGTCCCTTTCTTGTAGTTTGGCTTCATTCGTCCTGGCCTTCCTGCTTTCCCTCCACTTTTAGCTTACTGTGTATTCGAAGCTTTAAATCACATGGTGTGTGTGTGGTGTGTGTGGGTTTTGTGTTTTGTGTGTGTGTGTGGGGGTGTGTGTGTGTGTGGGTTTGTGTGTGTGCGTGTGTGTGAGAGTGTTTGTGTGAGTGTATGTGTGTACTCACCTAGTTGAGGTTGTGGTGGTCGAGTCTGAGCTCCTGGCCTGTATGTGCTCCTGTATGTGTGTGTGTGCGTGTGTGTGTGTGTGTATGTGTGTGTGTACTCACCTATTTGTGGTTGCAGGGGTCGAGTCATAGCTCCTGGCCCCGCCTCTTCACTGATTGCTACTAGATCCTCTCTCTCCCTGCTCCATGGGCTTTATCATACCTGGCCTTAAAACTATGTATGGTTCCCGCCTCCACTACTTCACTTTCTAGGCTATTCCACTGCTTGACTACTCTATGACTGAAGAAATACTTCCTAACATCCCTTTGATTCATCTGAGTCTTCAACTTCCAATTGTGACCTCTTGTGTCTATGTCCCATCTCTGGAACATCCAATCTTTGTCCACCTCGTCTATTCCGCGCAGTATTTTATATGTCGTAATCATGTCTCCCCTGACCCTCCTGGCCTCCAGTGTCGTCAGGCCGATTTCCCTCAACCTTTCTTCGTAGGACAATCCCCGTAGCTCTGGGACTAGTCTTGTTGCAAACCTTTGCACTTTCTCTAATTTCTTGACGTGCTTGACTAGGTGTGGATTCCAAACTGGTGCTGCATACTCCAGTATGGGCCTGACATAAATGGTATACAGAGTCTTGAACGAATCCTTACTGAGGTATCGGAACGCTATCCGTAGGTTTGCCAGGCGCCCGTATGCTGCAGCAGTTATCTGATTGATGTATGCCTCAGGAGATATGTTCGGTGTTATACTCACCCCCAGATCTTTTTCCTTGAGTGAGGTTTGCAGACTTTGGCCGTCTAAACTATATTGTGTCTGCGGTCTTCTTTGCCCTTCCCCAATCTTCATGACTTTGCATTTGGCAGGGTTAAACTCAAGGAGCCAGTTGCTGGACCAGGCTTGTAGCCTGTCCAGGTCTCTTTGTAGTCCTGCCTGATCCTCATCCGATTTGATTCTTCTCATTAACTTCACATCGTCCGCAAACAAGGACACTTCTGAGTCTACCCTTTCCGTTATGTCATTCACATATACCAAGAACAGCACAGGTCCTAGGACTGTGTGTGTGAGTGTATGTGTGTGTGTGTGTGTGTGTGTGTGTGTGTGTGTGTGTGTGTGTGTGTGTGTGTGTGTGTGTGAGTGATGTGTGTGTGTGTGTGTGTGTGTGTGTGTGTGTGTGTGTGTGTGTGTGTGTGTGTGTGTGTGAGTGTATGTGAGTGTGTGTGTGTGTGTGTGTGTGTGTGTGTGTGTGTGTGTGTGTGTGTGAGTGTGTGTGTGTGTTTGTTTAAGTGTATTGTTGCATGCTAGTACAGGTGTTTTATATTCAGAATTTAAAGCACACCTGTGTGCACTGTAGACAACACCTGGTGTGGTTCCTACCTTTACTGTCGCCCAACACACAACACTTGCACTTCTTTCCTTTACAACCTTTCAATAACTCGCTCTCACTCGCCGAACACGTCTTCTTGCACTTCCCTCCACGCTTCTTGCACTTCTTCTTCGTCTTGCATTCTGACAAGTTTTATACATGATTTAATATTTCTTTCACTTGAAGGCCTATCACGATGTCAGTTACTGAAGTCATTCAAAGTAGTCATTGCAAGAGTTCAAACTCTTGTAGTAATATTATGACTTTAAATATCCTCGAAATAAATTCTCTTCGTCTTTTTGTATATATGTACATTTAATTTTTCCATAATTTCATTCTTATAATTTTTTTTTTGTAAATTATTAGTAATTAGAAATGAGGACGATTTCAGCAACATAAAATACTTTGGGTCATCAAGAAAAATATTCAATAAATATTTCGGATACCTGACAAGGTATATAATAAAAGTAGAGATGACTCACGTTGTTTGCAACATTTGCAAGACTGACAGGAGCCTCTGGTGTAAGTCTTGTGTGTAGTTAAACACTTCTTATCTGGACTGACACAACGACCACCAAAGTTCTTGCAATCTTGCAGAAGCTTCTTGCAAGGATCATCCTTATATTGTCCTTTCTTGGATTTTCTCTCAACCTTATTTATCCTGGATTTCTGCTTCATTCCTTCCTTATTCTTAGTCTTCTTTCTAACATGTTTCCTTTCCTTATTTTTTCTGGATTTCTGCTTCTTTCCTTCTTTATTCTTAGTCTTCCTTCTAACATGTTTCATTTCCTTATTTTTCCTAAATTTCTGCTTCTTTCCTTCTTTATTCTTAGTCTTCCTCCTAACATGTTTCCTTTTTTTATTTTTCCTGGATTTCTGCTTCTTTCCTTCTTTATTCTTAGTCTTCCTTCTAACATGTTTCCTTTCCTTATTTTTCCTGGATTTCTGCTTCTTTCCTTCTTTATTCTTAGTCTTCTTTCTAACATGTTTCCTTTCCTTATTTTTCCTGGATTTCTGCTTCTTTCCTTCTTTATTCTTAGTCTTCTTTCTAACATGTTTCCTTTCCTTATTTTTCCTGGATTTCTGCTTCCTTCTCTTCTTATTCTTAGACATCTTTCTAACTTGTTTCGTTTCCTTATTTATCCTGAATTTACTGTTACCCTTTTTATTCTTGGATTTATTACCAATCATTTTGTTTGTAGATTTACTATTAATCTTCTTATTCTTAAATTTATTGCCTGCCTTCTTATTCTTAAGTTTACTGCCATCCCTCTTATTCTTAAATTTACTGCTAGTCTTCCTATTCTTAGATTTACTACCAATCTTCTTGTTCTTATATTTACCACCAATCTTTTTATTCTTTAACATATTCTTGGATTGCCTTCCATTCTTCTTATTCTCAGTTTTCTGACCTTTCTTCTCCTTCCCTCTTTTCTTATTTATTGTATTTTTTCTTAAATTTTGCTTCCCTGTTTTCATATTCTTCATTTTTTTGTTAATTTTCTTCTTTCTTCTCTTCTTGTTCTTCATTTTTTTGTTAATTTTCTTCTTTCTTCTCTTCTTGTTCTTAGATTTTCTTCCATTATTCTCTGTTTTGGATTTTTTATCAACTTCCTGTTTTCTTTTCTTCTTATTCCTGGATTTTCTTTTAACTTGTTGTTTTCCATCTTTTATATTCTTAGATTTTCTACCTGTCTTCTTCTTTATCTTGTATTTATTGCCAGTCTGCTTCTTCTTCTTGAACTGTTTCTCTATCTTCTTTTTCCATCCTTTCTTATTCTTGAATTTTTCACTAACCTTCTTTGTTCCTCCTTTCTTATTCTTCATTACTCTGTTAACCATCTTTCTGTTACGCTTCTTATTCTTAGATGTTCTCTCTATCTTCGTTTTTCCTTCTTTCTCATTATTTTTCATATTCTTGTTACTTTGATTTTTCTTTTTCTTACTCAAATTCTTTATCTTATTATTGTTATTCTTCCTCTTATTCTTCATTATCTTCTTTATAGTCTTTCTTGTATTTTTTTCATTCTTCATCTTTGTTGCGGTGTTTCTACTCCCGCTTTTCTTCTTCTGTTTACTATTGTTCATGTTTTTTCTGTTGTTTTTCAACGTTTTATTTCCTCTTCTTCTTTGATGTTCTTTGTCTGTGTCGTTCTTCTCTGTTTCTTTATCTCTTAGTCTACCTTTGCCTATTCTTTTCTGCACTTTGTTATTTATCACATTTTTGTTTGTCTTCTTGTTTATCTTTCTGCTGTTTTTATTTATTCTCTCTCCGTTGTAACTCTTGTCTTCTTTACTTTCCTTCTGGCTTTTATTTTCTACAAGATTTTCCCTCATCTTCTTCTTATCGATACTTTTATTACTTTTATTATTTTCCTGTTCTTTCTTTATGTTTACTTTGTCTAATTCCGTGTGTGCTTTATTTCTCCTCTTTCCTCTATATCTCCTACTTTTATTCATTCCTCTGTGGGTTATATTTCAGCCTTTTTTCTTTTCTCTTTTGGTTTCCTGTTCTTTCCTTTGTCCTTTTCCATTTTTCTTCGTTCTTCATTCTTCTTGTATATGTTGTTTATTTTTTTTATGTCGTTTTGGGTTTTTTGTCTTGTATATTTTTGCGTCGCTTTTGGCTGTTATTTCTTTTTAATTAAGGTTTTCTTTTTTTATTGAGATTTTCTTCAGATCTTCCTTCTGTCTCTTCATTATCATCTCCTGCCATGTTTGTAACTTTTTCTCTCCATTATTTTCTTATCCTTTCTCTTATTTTCTTTTCTATTAAGCTTTTTATTCTCTTTATTTTCTTTATTTGCTTTCCTTTTTTTTTTTTTTTAAAAGTTTTGTTTATCATCATTTATTTCTTTGCTGTCATTCATATAATGTTGTTTGGTAAATATTTGCTTTCTTGTTTTTTTTTTGGTGACCCTTGTTGCGCGTTGAACATCTTTACCACTGCTGGGTTGTCCACTGACACCATCTTTGTTCTTTATTACCTTTTTCCCTCTTTCTCTTACTTTGACTTATTTTTCGGTGTTTCCTGAAAATACATTGTTTGATGTTCTTCTGTGTTAGTGTTGTGTTTTTTCTCTGCCTGTGTCAAGGTTCTCTGGGCTCCATCTTCACTTGCTGTACTTCTCCCGCCTGTGTCAGGGTTCTCTGGGGCTCCCCCTTACTTGTTGTACTTCTGCTGCCTGGGGTCAAGGTTCTCTGGGGCTCCACCTTCACTTGCTGTACTTCTGCTGCCTGTGTCAGGGTTCTCTGGGGCTCCACCTTCACTTGTTGTACTTCTGCTGCCTGTGTCAAGGTTCTCTGGGGCTCCACCTTCACTTGCTGTACTTCTGTTTGCCGGGTTCAAGGTTCTCTGGGGCTCCACCTTCACTTGCTGTACTTCTGCTGCCTGTGTCAAGGTTCTCTGGGGCTCCACCTTTACTTGCTATACTTCTGTTGCCAGTGAGTGATGCTTCAAGTGATCCATTTCCTGTGGTAATTTCAGGTGTTGATATAAGCTATGCAAGATGTTAATTTTTTACACATTCGACAATTATGAAGAAATAATAATGAAAAAGACACCAAATGACTTGGGTATTTAAAATAGTTAGGTTATCCTTCTCTGCTTAAGACTCATGATGAAATTCTAAAGGAAGGTGTAGACTCAGGGGTTAGATTATTAAAGTGTTTAAATGGAAGACTGTTATAAATATTGGGGATACAAATAAAGAGCTAAATAAATCTAAGCAAGACAGGACTGATGGAACTTGTTTGGAAAACGATAACTTGAGGAATAAGACACTTGTGCAACTTTGGGAATCTTTATTACGTTCCTGCTTCTACTAGTAGGACCCGCCTTTAATGACTTCATCCAGATTATCCATGGCTCACCTTCACAAGTATAAAAGGCTCTAGTCTCATGTTTCAGTTTTATACTCTTCAGAAATATGAAGCTGAACACCTCTGTAGACTGAGGGACTGACCTACTCAAAATTACTTCTTTAAGGTTTATGGACTGATCACATCATCTTCATCTCTCCACTGCTTCTGCTCTCTCCTCTTTCTTCGACAGAAGAAGCCTACTGATCAAGCAAAACTTTCTAACAATAAAGATACCCAGCTGTTGCACAGGTGTCTTACTGAGGAAAATAATTGTAGGTATTGTATATCATGATTATAATCAAAGCTTAATCTCTCAGAGAAGATTATACTTACTGAGGCAACAGTGGGAGCCACGAGGACAGTCATTGTAGTTAGTGAGGTAGCTGAGACAGTCAGCCTGGATCCTCACACACTGTCCTCCTCCAGTGTCGCACCTCTCACCCTCACCTACTGCCTGGAACTCCTGAACAACAGTGAACACTGTCAATCACTACAGGTCTTATCTCTCCCCCCCCCACACACGCAAACATTGTTAGTGTCAATGTTAGTACTACTAGTATTAATATTGGTATGTTGTTAGTATAGCGATATACGTAGGTATAAGACTGACTATGAACATAATCAGAGCCAGAGTCACTTGTTTGCACAGAACTGCTTAATGCCTCATATCATGTAGTGGAAGTTTTAGCAGTAAAGATCGAGAACCAAAACCTAGTCATTGCGGTAGTCTACAAGCCTCTGGATGAAACGTCCCAGCAATTCCAGGAACAGCCTTTAAATATTGACCACTGTCTGGAAAATCTGCCAGCTCCTGCCCCCAACATCTTGCTCCTGGGGGATTTCAACTTAAGGCACCTAAAATGGAGGAATATAGCAAATAATGTTGTTAAGTAAAAGGACACAAGTGCAACTTATGAGATATTTTATTGTGGCAACGTTTCGCTCTCCAGGAGCTTTATCAAGCCATTACAAACAATACATGGACACAGAGGGTATATAAAGGATCAGAGTGAGGAGCAATACTAGTGAGGAACCATTTCGATGTTCACTAGTGGTGGTAGTAGTAGTAGTAGTAGTAGTGACAAAAGCAATGCAATATGGTAGAGCAACCAATTCGTACATGAGAGCGAAACGTTGCCACAATAAAATATCACATTAGTTGCACTTGTTTCCTTTTACTTTACATATTGTCGGTAATTCTGCCAACTTTATTACAAATAATGTTGTTGCAGTGACAACACAAGCAGGCAGCTCTGACTAAAACTCACACACACACGAGCTTTTAATTCTCTGCACAAAATTCAACTTAAACCAACAAATAATAGAGCCTACTTGACTGGAGAATACACTAGACCTCATCTTCACTAACAATAATGATGTGATACGAAATGTCACCATATCAAAAACAATATACTCAGATCACAACATAATTGAGGTTCAGACATGTATGCGTGGAGCCCCAGACAGACATAATGAGATTAGTCACGAGGGAGCCTTCACTAAATTCATCTTCAATAACAAGAACATAAAGTGGGACCAAGTAAACCAAGTCCTAACCGATATAAGTTGGGAAGGTAGACTAAGCAACACAGACCCCAACTTATGCCTAGACCAGATTAACTCGGTGGCACTCGATGTATGCTAAAGGCTTATTCCTTTAAGAAAAAGGAGGAGTAGATGTAAAATAGAAAGAGACAGGAGCTCCCTTTACAGGCGATGAAAAAGAATAACAGAGCGGCTAAAAGAGGCCAATATATCTGAAATGCGTAGGGAGTCACTGGTCAGAGAAATAGGAAACATCGAACTTAAGCTAAAGGAATCTTATAAGAGTCAAGAATCGTGGGAAGAACTAAAAGCCATAAATGAAATCGAAAGAAACCTAAAGTATTTCTTTTCCTATGCCAAATCAAAGTCGAGAACAACATCTAGTTCAGCCGGGTCACCATATGGAGAAGACCCGGGCCGGAAGTAAAGACAAACCTCTAATGAATGAATGAATGTCTAGTATTGGGCCCCTACTTAAACAAGATGGGTCCTACACAGATGACAGCAAGGAAATGAGTGAGCTACTCAAGTCCCAATATGACTCAGTTTTTAGCAAGCCGCTAACGAGACTGAGAGTCGAAGATCAAAATTAATGTTTTAAGAGAGAGCCACAGAATTTGGTTAACACAAGCCTATCTGATGTTATCCTGACGCCAAATGACTCCGAACAGGAGATAAATGACAAGCCCATGCACTCTGCCCCAGGGCGAGACTCATGGAACTCCGTGTTCATCAAGAACTGCAAGAAGCCCCTATCACGAGCTTTTACCATCCTATGGAGAGGGAACATGGATATGGGGGTCGTCCCACAGTTACTAAAAACAACAGACATAGCCCCACTCCACAAAGGGGGCAGTAAAGCAATAGCAAAGAACTACACACCGATGGCACTAACATCCCATATCATAAAAATTTTTGAAAGTGTCCTAAGAAACAAGATTCCCACTCATCTAGAAAGCCATCAGTTGCACAACCCAGGGCAACATGGGTATATAACAGGTCGCTCCTGTCTGTCTCAACTATTGGATCACTATGACAAGGTCCTAGATGCACTAGATGACTAAAAGAATGCAGATGTAATATATACAGACTTTGCAAAAATGCATGCTAAAGGAATAACAGGAAAAGTTGGTAGATGGATCTATAATTTTTCCTCACAAACAGAACACAAAGAGTAGTAGTCAACAGAGTAAAGTCTGAGGCAGCTACGGTGAAAAGCTCTGTTCCACAAGGCACACTACTCGATCCCATCTTGTGTCTCATCCTCATATCTGACATAAACAAGGATGTCAGCCACAGCACCGTGTCTTCCTTTGCTGATGACATGTGAATCTGCATGACAGCGTCTTCCATTACAGACACTGCAAGGCTCCAGGCGGATATCAACCAAATCTTTCAATGGGCTGCAGAAAACAATATGAAGTTCAACGATGAGAAATTTCAATTACTTCGATATAGTAAACACGAGGAAATTAAAACTTCAGCAGAGTACAAAACAAATTCCGGCCACAAAATAGAGCGAAAAACCAACGTCAAAGACCTGGGAGTGATCATGTCAGAGGCTCTCACCTTCAAGGACCATAACATTGAATCAATCACATCTGCTAGAAAAATGACAGGATGGATAATGAGAACCTTCAAAACTAGGAATGCCAAGCCCATGATGACCCTCTTCAGGTCGCTTGTTCTATCTAGGCTGGAATATTGCTGCACACTAACAGCACCTTTCAAGGCAGGTGAAATTGCCGACCTAGAAAATGTACAGTGAACCTTCACGGCGCGCATAACGGAGATAAAACACCTCAATTACTTGGAGCGCTTGAGGTTCCTGAACCTGTATTCCCTGGAATGCATGTGGGAGAGATACATGATTATATACACCTGGAAAATCCTAGAGGGACTAGTTACAAACTTACATACGAAAATCACTCACAACGAAAGCAAAAGACTTGGCAGACGATGCAACATCTCCCCAATGGAAAGCAGGGGTGCCACTAGCACGTTAAGAGACAACACAATAAGTGTCAGGGGCCCGAGACTGTTCAACTGCCTCCCAGCATACATAAGGGGGATTACCAACAAACCCCTGGCAGTCTTCAAGCTGGCACTGGACAAGCACCTAAAGTCGGTACCTGACCAGCCGGGAAGTGGCTTGTACGTTGGATTGCGTGCAGCCAGCAGTAACAGCCTGGTTGATCAGGCTCTGATCCACCAGGAGGCCTGGCCACAGACCTGGCCGCGGGGGCGTTGACCCCCAGAACTCTCTCCAGGTAAACTCCAGGTAATACATACACAGTGCAGTGTTCATGCTTGTGGAAGCTGAGTATTGGAACTATTAGCATATTGTTATTGTTAGTATTATTATTAGCGTTACTATTAGGCTTCCCTTCCTCACAGTCTCCCCCATAACCCCTACTCTGGCCCACAGAGACCCCCACTTCACCCACTCAGGCATTCCCCCTCACCCCTACCCCCTCCAACCTACCAACCACTCTACACTGCTTGGTCCTCTGACACCAAGAGGACACGGGTGCACACATTCACTCTCTGTCACTCTCTCTCTCTCTCTCTCTCTCTCGAGTCATCCTCGGGATAAATGATCTCAGATGAAGTGATGTTCTGGAGAAGGGTACAGCCAGAGTGAAGTTGCTGTTGGCTGCCCGTCTTGTGGTATAGAAGCTTGCTTCTCGCTGTCCTCGAAGTGGATTCAAGTGTGGAACTTTGACAATATTGGTCTCTCTCTCTCTCTCTCTCTCTCTCTCTCTCTCTCTCTCTCTCTTCCACTCTCCTGACCTGTCTCTCTCTCCCTCTCCTCTCTCTCTCTTCTCTCTCTCTCTCTCTCTCTCTCTCTCTCTCTCTCTCTCTCTCTCTCTCTCTCTCTTTCTCTCACTCTCACTCTCTCCCTCTCCCACTCCACCCACTCAGGCATTCCCCCTTACCCCCTACCCACACCACCTACCTACCATTCTCTCTGTCTCTCCCTTCCACTCCACCCACTCAGGCATTCCCCCTCACCCCCCTACCCCCCTCTCTCACTTTTTTCTCCCCCTTCCCCCATCCCACCACTCTTTCCCTTCCTCCCTTCTGCCACCGTTTCCCTCAAGAAAAAAAATATTTGCTTAGAGGGGGACTCTAGGATCCCGGGTATCACTGGGGAATAGTTCTGGTAAGGAAAAATTGATGGAAGAGCAATGCAAAAGGATGGAACAACAGTTGGAGGGGAAAACTAGAAGAGCTTTCTGCAAAAATTGAGACACAGTTTTCTGTGAAATTGGAAAAGAGGTTGGAGAGAGGAGAAGAAGAATTGTGAGTCCTAACTCGAAGCAGCAGTAGCCAGGATAATGGTCCTAGAAGATGAGGTAAATAGGCTGAAGCGAGCTACAGGGGTATTGACCAGAGGAGGCACAGCAACTGAAGCTGGTACAACCCTACTGAATGAGGGGCTCAATGGGAAGGAAGGAAGGAGACATGAGACATAATAAGGCCCTTTCAGCCCACCAAGCAGAGCCAAAGAATGAAGGGGGAGAGCAGCTGGGTGTGAGTGATGAGGAGGACAGGTCATATGCAGAGGCCCAAACATGCCACCAAGAACTAGAGGAAGAAAATAAGGGAGAAAATGGCCATGTACAGACAGGAACCAAAGACACAGAGGAAAAGGAAATGGGTGAAGGAGAGGGCGAAGTCAGTGTTTATTCATGGGCTTCAGGAGAGTGAGGGTAGGACACACACTGAAAGATGGCAGGCAGAAAGGCAGGAGAGTGAGAACATCATCAAAGAAACAGGTGAAGAGGAAATGCCTGAGATAGTAAATTTTCAGATAATAGGGGGGTATTTGAAGGGGAGAAAATGACCGATGATGTTGACAGACACAATGTGAAACAGGATCCTCCAAGAGAAACCAAGGTTGGAGGACTGGGCAGCATGCAACAGGGTGTTCCTAGACTGAGACAGAACTAAAACAGAATGACAGCAGCTGAGGAAGAGGATGCAAAAGTGAAAGAAGCTAGGAGTAGAGGCAAGGACAGAATCTGCTGAGGACAACCAGAGCAGGGCAGAGCAACAAGTGCAAGCACATACAGAACCACTCCCAGAACTCCACAACCAACCATGCTATCCCAACACGGACCACAATCCACACTCACAGCCCCCATTGCACAGTACGGTGAAGAACCATAAAGTACACCACCAGCTCTCCCACCGTCACAAACCCACCAAAACACAGTGTTAGAGAGGAAACTGAAGGTATGGTACACCAACGCTGATGGAATAATAAGTGGGGAGGAGTGGCACGAAAGAGTCAAAAAGGCATTACCGGACATCATAGCCCTCACAGAAACCAAATTCACAGGGTTGATAACAGTTGCCATCCTTCCAACAGGATATCGAATCCTGAGGAAAGACAAAGGGAACAGAGAAGGTTGAGGAGTGGCACTGCTGATCTAAAACCGATGGGATATTGATGAACTGGAGAGAGGAGACAGATGAGAAGCAAGAGATTACATAGCACTAACGCTTCAGTCTGGAGGTCCCAAGGAGATGATTGCAGTGATATATAACCCACCTTAGAAAAGCGGGAGGCCAAGGAAAGAGTATGATGAGAGTAATAGAGTGATGGTTGACACACTGGTTGAGGTGGCCAGGTTTCATATGAGCAAGGCAAAGCTGCTGATCATGGGTGACTTCAACCAAAAGGAAATCGATTGGAAGAGCTTGGAGCCACACGAGGGCCAAGAAACCTTTAGAGCTAAGATGAAAGAGGTGGTACTGGAAAACCTCATGTACCAACACATAAATGACACTACCAGAGAGAGAGGAAGAACTAGCGAGATTGAACCTAGTATTTACCTTGAGTAGTGCAGATATTCAGGACATCACATATGAAAGACCCCTGGGGGCCAGTGATCATGTGGTTTTTATGCTTTGAATACATAATAGAGTTACAAGTGGAAGGGAAAGCAGGAAGGGCCAGACGAGTAAAGCCAAACTAAAAGAAAGGGGGACTATGCAAGCATGAAGAACTTCTTGAACACTGTTCAGAAGAACAAAGAACTGGCAGGGAGATCAGTGGACAAGATGATGGAATATATGACAAGAGAATGCGAGAAACCTGAGGAGAGATTTGTATCCAAGGGTAACAGGAATAATGAAAAAGCCAGGATAAGCTGTAGGGAGGCCAAAATCAAGAGTGTTAGGGAATGGAAGAGGCATAGAAGGCAAAAGACCCAGGAGAATACGGAGAGCAGTCGTAGAGCCAGAAATCAATATGCACAGGTAAGATGGGAGGCCCAAAGGCAGTATGAAAATGACATAGCAAAAGCCAAATCTGACCCAAACCTGTTGTACAGCCACATGAAGAGGAAAAGAACATTCAAGGACCAGGTAATCAGGTTGAGGAAGGAAGGACGGGGGGGGGGGGGTTCACAAAAAACGACCAAGAAGTATGTGAGGAGCTCAACATGAGATTCAAATAAGTGTTCAGAGAGGAGACAAAAGGGCCTCCAGAAAGGAAGAGAGGTGGGGGTACACCATCAAGCATTGGACACAATACATACAACTGAGGAAGAAGTGAAGAAACTACTAAGCGAGCTAGATACCTCAAAGGCAATAGGGCCGGATAACATCTCTCCATGGGTCCTAAGAGAGGGAGCAGAGCTGCATTGTGTACCACTAACAACTATCTTCAACACATCTATCGAAACAGGGCGACTTCCGGAAGTATGGAAGACAGCAAATGTATTCCCAATTTTTAAAAAAGGAGACAGACACGAAGCATTAAACTACAGACCAGTGTCACTCACGTGTATAGTATGCAAAGCCATGGAAAAAGCTGTCAGAAGAGTGGTGGAGCACTTAGAAAGGAATGAACATATCAACAACAGTCTGCATGGTTTCAGGGATGGGAAATCCTGAGTCACAAAACCGCCTGAGTTCTATGACAGGGTGACGGCTGTAAGACAAGAGAGAGAGGGGTGGGTAGATTGTATTTTCCTGGACTGTAAGAAGGCGTTTGAAACAGTTCTGTACAAGCTGGAGGACCAGGCAAGGATAACAGGGAAGGCACTACAATGGATCAGGGAATACCTGTCAGGAAGGCAACAACGAGTCATGGCACATGGTGAGGTGTCAGAGGTAGTGCCTGTAACGACCGGGGAGCCACAGGAATCAGTCCTATGCCCTGTGCTGTTTCTAGTATTAGTGAACAACTTGACGAAAGGAATAGAATCCAGAATGTCCCTGTTTGCAGTTAATGTGAAATTGATGAGAATAGTTAAATCGGACGAGGACCAGGCAGATCTACAAAGAGATCTGAAGAGACTGCATGCCTGGTCCAGAAACTGGCTCGTGGAGTTCAACCCCACCAAGTGCAAAGTCATGAATATTGTGGAAGGGCAAAGAAGACCACAAACGGAGTTCAATCTAAGGGGCCAGAGTCTATAAACCTCACTAAAGGAAAAGGATATTGGTGAGTGCATAACACCAGGCACATCTCCTGAAGTGCACATCAACCAAACAACTGCTGCAGCATATGGGTGCCTAGCAAACCTAAGAACAGCAATCCGACATCTAAATAAGGAATCGTTCAGGACAATGTACACTGTGACCGTTAGGCCCATATTGAAATATGCAGCACCAGTTTGGAACCCTCACCTAGCCAAGCATGTAAGGAAACTAGAGAAAGTTGAAGACTCCAATGAACCACAGGGATGTTAGGAAGTATTTCTTTATTCACAGAGTTGTCATGAAGTGGAATAGCATGTAGTGGAGGCAGGACCCATACATAGGTTCAAGAAGAGGTTTGATTAAGCTCACAAAGCGGGAAGTGTGACTGAGTAGTGGCCAGGCCAGATGAAGAGGTGGGGCGTGGAGCAATGAATCGACCCCCGCAACCACAACTAGGTGCGCACAACTATCCTATCAACACCTGCCAGGAACTCGTGAACAATATTGAGCTACCGTCAGTCACATATATAGGCAGTGACGTTGCAGCTCATGCGGCAAGGCCCTACATCAGGGACCTATCAGAAGACAAGGCCGTAGTCAAACTTGATTTTAGAAATGCCTTTAATATGTGAAGAGAGAGGCTGTCTTACCAGCTGTTCTGGATCAGTTCCCCACTCTTTTTCCCTTCATTTTAGCTGGCTACAGGAAACCCTCAATTCTTTTGTTTTGAGAACATGAAATTCTCTCACCAGAAGGTGTTCAGCAGGGTGACCCACTAGCTCCACTTCTCTTCTACTTGGCAGTGAGAGAACTAACTTCCAGCCTACGCAGCGAGCTCAACATCTGGTACCTGGATGATGGCACTCTGGCAGGTTCTGAAGAGTACCTGGTAGGGGACCTACAACTGGTGAAAACACAGGGAGAAGACTTGGGATTCATCCTCAATCAATCCAAGTGTGAAATCATCACGGTGAACCAGGAAATAATCAATACTGTGAGAAGAATCCTCCCAGAAGTCTCTACAACCTCCCTCTTGGGAGCACCGCTGGGTCACCAGGCCATCGACACAGTCCTCAAGGACAAATTGAATGATCTGATGAGAATGGAGGAGAGAATAAGCAATCTTAATGCCCATGATGCTATGTATCTCCTCAAAAGATGCCTTACTATTCCAAGACTCACTTACTTCCTGAGATGTGCTCCCTCTTTTGACAACCCAACACTCGACGAATATGACGCACACCTGAGGTCACCCTTTTAAGAAAGCACTGAACCTGTCACTAGAGGATCACCAATGGGATCAGGCAACCCTCCCAGTGAGACTGGGAGGCATTGGGGTGCGCAAAGCAATGCATGTTGCTTTACCTGCTTTTCTGTCTTCGTGTTTGGCTTCGAGTGCATTAGTCTAGAAGATTGTTCCCGAACGCTTGAGAGACGTGGTAGGAACTCAAGACCCCAGGCTTACTGAAGCAGCGATTGGGTGGGAGACCCTTACAGATTCCTCCAGTAGATCAGCTCCTCCCAAAGAACACAAACAGTCCCACTGGGACAAAACGATCATGGAAAAAATCGCCAACACAATGCTCTCCAACATCTCAGGAAACGACAAAGCTCGTCTCAAGGCAGTGAAGGCACCACACTCAGGAGATTTCTTGTTAGCAGTTCCCAATTCCTCCTAGGGCTCTCGACTTGACGCACAGGCCATTCGGACTGGTGCTGCTCTTCGCCTAGCCGCCCCCATCCTCACCGGACATAGGTGTATTTGCGGTACGGCGACAGCTGATCAATTCGGACTTCATGGTCTCGTGTGTCACACAGCAGAAGGGAAGTATGCCAGGCATGAGGAGGTCAATGACATCATAAAGAGAAGCCTCGCCACAGCCCGTTGCCCAGCTCAACGGGAACCCCAAGTGCAGAGGTCCGAGGGAAGTCAAAAGTATCCAGATGGAACCACTATGCTACCTTGGAAAGATGGAAAGCAGATTGCCTGGGACTACACCTGTGCTGCCACATTGGCAGACACCTATATATATATATATATATATATATATATATATATATATTATATATATATATATATATAATATATATTATATATATATATATATATATATATATATATTATATATATATATATATATATATATATATATATATATATATATATTTATATATTAAATAATTTATTATAATTATTTGATTATGGGGTTATAGAGTTGTTGTTGTTTGGAGAAATTTCTTCCTTGCCTTCAATTTTGTTTAAATTTAGATACATCTGCAGTGTGCTGCTAATCTATTATATATAATATTTACACAGTGGAAACAAAAATTAGCTATGTTTCTATATCATATTCTATCACACAGGATGGGGATCATACAAGCTATTGAAATGCGTCAGCCTGAGGTGGAAGATTCAGTAGGACAATGTATCAGCCTGAGGTGGAAGATCCAGTAGGACAATGTATCAGCCTGAGGTGGAAGATTCAGTAGGACAATGTATCAGCCTGAGGTGGAAGATTCAGTAGGACATGTATCAGCCTGAGGTGGAAGATTCAGTAGGACAATGTATCAGCCTTAGGTGGAAGATTCAGTAGGACAATGTATCAGCCTGAGGTGGAAGATTCAGTAGGACAATGTATCAGCCTGAGGTGGAAGATTCAGTAGGACAATGTATCAGCCTGAGGTGGAAGATTCAGTAGGACAATGTATCAGCCTGAGGTGGAAGATCCAGTAGGACAATGTATCAGCCTGAGGTGGAAGATTCAGTAGGACAATGTATCAGCCTGAGGTGGAAGATTCAGTAGGACAATGTATCAGCCTGAGGTGGAAGATTCAGTAGGACAATGTATCAGTCTGAGGTGGAAGATTCAGTAGGACAATGTATCAGCCTGAGGTGGAAGATTCAGTAGGACAATGTATCAGCCTCAGGTGGAAGATTCAGCAGGACAATGTATCAGCCTGAGGTGGAAGATTCAGTAGGACAATATATCAGCCTGTGGTGGAAGATTCAGTGGACAATGTATCAGCCTGAGGTGGAAGATTCAGTAGGACAAGGTATCAGCCTGAGGTGGAAGATTCAGTAGGACAATGTATCAGCCTGAGGTGGAAGATTCAGTAGGACAATGTATCAGCCTGAGGTGGAAGATTCAGTAGGACAATGTATCAGCCTGAGGTGGAAGATTCAGTAGGACAATGTATCAGCCTCAGGTGGAAGATTCAGCAGGACAATGTATCAGCCTGAGGTGGAAGATTCAGTAGGACAATATATCAGCCTGTGGTGGAAGATTCAGTAGGACAATGTATCAGCCTGAGGTGGAAGATTCAGTAGGACAATGTATCAGCCTGAGGTGGAAGAATCAGCAGGACAATGTATCAGCCTGAGGTGGAAGATTCAGTAGGACAACATATCAGCCTGTGGTGGAAGATTCAGTAGGACAATGTATCAGCCTGTGGTGGAAGATTCAGTAGGACAATGTATCAGCCTGAGGTGGAAGATTCAGTAGGACAATGTATCAGCCTGAGGTGGAAGATTCAGTAGGACAATGTATCAGCCTGAGGTGGAAGATTCAGTAGGACAATGTATCAGCCTGAGGTGGAAGATTCAGCAGGACAATGTATCAGCCTGAGGTGGAAGATTCAGTAGGACAATATATCAGCCTGTGGTGGAAGATTCAGTAGGACAATGTATCAGCCTGTGGTGGAAGATTCAGTAGGACAATGTATCAGCCTGAGGTGGAAGATTCAGTAGGACAATATATCAGCCTGAGGTGGAAGATTCAGTAGGACAATGTATCAGCCTGTGGTGGAAGATTCAGTAGGACAATGTATCAGCCTGAGGTGGAAGATTCAGTAGGACAATGTATCAGCCTGAGGTGGAAGATTTAGTAGGACAATGTATCAGCCTGAGGTGGAAGATTCAGTAGGACAATGTATCAGCCTGAGGTGGAAGATTCAGTAGGACAATGTATCAGCCTGAGGTGGAAGATTCAGTAGGACAATGTATCAGCTGAGGTGGAAGATTCAGTAGGACAATGTATCAGCCTGAGGTGGAAGATTCAGCAGGACAATGTATCAGCCTGAGGTGAAGATTCAGTAGGACAATATATCAGCCTGTGGTGGAGATTCAGTAGGACAATGTATCAGCCTGTGGTGGAAGATTCAGTAGGACAATGTATCAGCCTGAGGTGGAAGATTCAGTAGGACAATATATCAGCCTGTGGTGGAAGATTCAGAAGGACAATGTATCAGCCTGTTGTGGAAGATTCAGTAGGACAATGTATCAGCCTGAGGTGGAAGATTCAGTAGGACAATGTATCAGCCTGAGGTGGAAGATTTAGTAGGACAATGTATCAGCCTGAGGTGGAAGATTCAGTAGGACAATGTATCAGCCTGAGGTGGAAGATTCAGTAGGACAATGTATCAGCCTGAGGTGGAAGATTCAGTAGCACAATGTATCAGCCTGAGGTGGAAGATTCAGTAGGACAATGTATCAGCCTGAGGTGGAAGATTCAGTAGGACAATGTATCAGCCTGAGGTGGAAGATTCAGTAGGACAATGTATCAGCCTGAGGTGGAAGATTCAGTAGGACAATGTATCAGCTGAGGTGGAAGATTCAGTAGGACAATGTATCAGCCTGAGGTGGAAGATTCAGTAGGACAATGTATCAGCCTGAGGTGGAAGATTCAGTAGGACAATGTATCAGCCTGAGGTGGAAGATTCAGTAGGACAATGTATCAGCCTGAGGTGGAAGATTCAGTAGGACAATGTATCAGCCTGAGGTGGAAGATTCAGTAGGACAATGTATCAGCCTGAGGTGGAAGATTCAGTAGGACAATGTATCAGCCTGAGGTGGAAGGTTCAGTAGGACAATGTATCAGCCTGAGGTGGAAGATTCAGTAGCACAATGTATCAGCCTGAGGTGGAAGATTCAGTAGGACAATGTATCAGCCTGAGGTGGAAGATTCAGTAGGACAATGTATCAGCCTGAGGTGGAAGATTCAGTAGGACAATGTATCAGCCTGAGGTGGAAGATTCAGTAGGACAATGTATCAGCCTGAGGTGGAAGATTCAGTAGGACAATGTATCAGCTGAGGTGGAAGATTCAGTAGGACAATGTATCAGCCTGAGGTGGAAGATTCAGTAGGACAATGTATCAGCCTGAGGTGGAAGATTCAGTAGGACAATGTATCAACCTGAGGTGGAAGATTCAGTAGGACAATGTATCAGCCTGAGGTGGAAAATTCAGTAGGATAATGTATCAGCTGAGGTGGAAGATTCAGTAGGACAATGTTCAGCCTGAGGTGGAAGATTCAGTAGCACAATGTATCAGCCTGAGGTGGAAGATTCAGTAGGACAATGTATCAGCCTGAGGTGGAAGATTCAGTAGGACAATGTATCAGCTGAGGTGGAAGATTCAGTAGGACAATGTATCAGCCTGAGGTGGAAAGATTAAGTAGGACAATGTATCAGCCTGAGGTGGAAGATTTAGTAGGACAATGTATCAGCCTGAGGTGGAAGATTCAGTAGGACAATGTATCAGCCTGAGGTGGAAGATTCAGTAGGACAATGTATCAGCCTGAGGTGGAAGATTCAGTAGGACAATGTATCAGCCTGTGGTGGAAGATTCAGTAGCACAATGTATCAGCCTGAGGTGGAAGATTCAGTAGCACAATGTATCAGCCTGAGGTGGAAGATTCAGTAGGACAATGTATCAGCCTGTGGTGGAAGATTCAGTAGGACAATGTATCAGCCTGAGGTGGAAGATTCAGTAGGACAATGAAGATATCGCCAAGCACTCCAGTAAGTGTTCATCAGCTATGAAAGTCTCAAAAGTTTTCTTCCAGCATAGCTGGAGTTGCTGTTAGTTGAGACTTGCCATCTTTCAAAATTACCAATAACATAAAGAATAAAAATGGAATTTTTTAGATGTATTCTGATGAAATCGTGAGCCAAGTAATTCAGAAAAAAATGTAATTTTATTTTTTTTAATTCATAAAATACAAAAACGTTTATTTTCACACCAAGACGATTGTGAAGGCAAATGTATGATGAATATTGTAAAAGAAAGAAAGTGTGTTTAACTTTGGCAATTAAACTTTATAATGATGTCACACTGGTCACTATTAGTATGAATTGTATGTTTTCTTATTGTCTGCAGTACAAACCTGAATATATTAGGAATTGACAAGATGAAATTATCCCCACGACACCACACCACGACGAGTGTTCTAGACTTCTAGTTAACATGCTGAGGCTGTACAACTTCAAGTCTAAATTACTGTAGAATAACCCTCCATGCTATCGAAGGAGAAGCCGGTATGTCGTATTTTTAATATTTAGTCCTGTGTCACAAGTCACCTATAAGATTATGAAAAAGTTCTTACAGAAAGAGAAAAAAAACATACCTTGCTTTATCATTAAGAACTTCTCTATCCCACCTGTTGTTCATTGACGACAGTTTTGGTGACGTGGACAATGATGACCCAATGTAGGAGCAGCCAGGCCACTGTCCTCATGTCTCTTGGTTTCTACACAACTGTCATTTGTTGACAGTTTCAAGAGACTCTCTTCTTGTACCACCTTAGAGATCTTGTCTCACACAGTCACTAAGGAAGCTCTTCCCAGAGACAGCCAGAGAGCAAGTGTTCAGCAGACGGGGTGCGAAGAACGGGCATCTGGTGGAACTATAGTCGTGAGAAGTAACAGATAAGTCAGCACGCAACATACTTTTACTGCTAGATAAATATACCTCTCTTGCCGACACGTATACAACACCTTCATTATTTCACTCACTGTATGACCCAAGAAAGGCAACGCCATATACCATAACCCCCAGACAACTTTACGTCAACCCATGCAAGAAATTTAAACTTTAAAACCTATAAGAGACTGAGGAGCTTTATAGTACAGAAACTGAAGTTCAACACCATGAAGTTTGTTGATCTCCTAGATGACGCTAAGAAGCTCCTGATCCATTGAAGTTGATCTGTTTATACTTGAGTTAAACCTAATTGTCTTCCATGCCTCCAGGTGCTGTATGACCAATATAAGTGTGAAAATTACTAATAATAACACTAAATAGGACCAGGTCTTTTAGCTCAACATTCTCAAGAAGTCCAGCAACTGTTTAGAATTGTTTTCTCTATTCAGAGCACGAGGAATGTCATTTTGAGGATGACGAATTCATATTGTGCTTCTTGGAGTGCACACCTCCGTTCATAAATCAAATTAACAAATAAATAAGAAATAACTGCCAATTGGTTAGGCAATTGCATGTTTGTGGACAAAAATACAGGTTTTCTGTCTCACCAACAACCAGGTTACACCTGACCAGATACAACCAGCCAATACTTCCCACATGAATCCAAATAATTATGTTTTTTATATTATTTACTCCCAAAGTTTATCAGACCACATCTGATATAAAATTGGAGAAATGCTTTTGGGTCTGCTAAAAAGAAATACACCTGTATGAGGAAATTACATCGTTAATAAAAGACAAGAACAACAATAAAATGTCCTTCTTGAAAGACATGTCAGCATGGAATGACAGCTGGGAAAATAAAATGGGTGGGTTGGACGGGGCTGTCTTGGAAGACAGTGCTCCTGAGGGTGCTAGTGTTGTCCTGGAGGACAGTGCACCAAATGGAGATAGTAGCCCTGGTGATGAAACAGGTAAAAACATTGTTATTCAGTTTACAAAGATATAAAATAGCGATACTGCTAGAGATGGAAGACAAGGGGATGATGCCTCAGGGAATAGTGTTAACACATTATCAGCAAAACCTTTTGGAAGCACTATGTCCATACAGGGGCGATAGGTAGACGGGAAACCGAAAAAAATGCACCACTAGCGAACTCAGCTACAAAAAATCCTAGCAAATAATATTCCATTCTATGCAAATTCTATGCCTTGGGTATCTGCAGGCATGTTATATCTGAAAAAACAGGTGGGACATGCACCTTTGACCATCCCGGACAAATGCCGCACCCACATGATAACAGGAGGGTGCAACTCCCCATCCTGTAACTTATTTCACAGTGAAAT
Source organism: Cherax quadricarinatus (assembly GCF_026875155.1). Lineage (NCBI taxonomy): Eukaryota > Metazoa > Arthropoda > Malacostraca > Decapoda > Parastacidae > Cherax > Cherax quadricarinatus. The sequence continues at coordinate 6,190,260 of NC_069489.1, read as the reverse complement.
GTGCCACTCATCACTCAGTGAAAGAAAATGATATAACGCGTACTGCCAGGCACATCATCTAATGGAGACGAGAAGACACAGACCAGCCAGACTATGGGAAACAAAAGAGGGGAGCCATAACCTCTCCAGAGAAAGAGGTTTTTCAGGGCTAGGAAGGAGAAAAGTCTGGCAAGAAATGACAGTAATCTTACAACGACTGAAAACACATCTGGAGGAGAGGAGCAGTCATTGGCCTCCACTCAAGAACAACAGATATTAGAGGCAGAAATAAAATTTCACTATATTCCATCAATGTAACGATATTTTTCTTTGCAAACATACCGAGTCAAAAGTCATCAACAAACAACAAAATTCCTTACCTAAAGGGACTGAAATCCAATTTTTGCAGCATTCTCAGAGACCCAAAAAAGAATCTTTTTGACAAGAAATAGGGTTTTCAAGTTATAATCTATTGAGGTGGACACAAAAAACAGGCAACAATGGGGGGTTTGGCCTGAGTTACAGCACTATTTGTTCAGAACTATAAAACTCAAATGATGTAGGTGAAGTTTTGGAGGTAAAAATTTTTAAAAACAAAACCCTTTTCATTATGGTTGTATAAAGCCCAATGCAAATTCCCAGCAAATTCCAGGGGCGCTTTTTAAAATTGCCCCTGTCTGGAAAATTTCCCCCTTTCTACAGGAGATTTCAAATTGAGATACGTAAAATGGGGAAGGTAGAAATAACATCTTAGCAGAATCACTCGGAGGCAGCTCAGATGAAAAAATTTTCACACACGAGCTATTAAATCCTTCACCAAATTCACCTTAAACTATCAAATATTTGAGTCTACAAGACTAGAAATAGCTGGACCTCACTTCACTAACAACGACTACCCGATTCGTAAAAAAACTGTATCAAAAACAATTCCTAGAACAAAGAAAAAGAGGTACAAGGCTCCTGACCAGCAAAATGTATCTTCATGAGTCTGTCTTCACAAAATTCAGTTCCAAAACAAAAACATGCAAAGGGAACAAATCATCCATGACCCAAAATGAAAAAAGAAGAGAAGTGCCCCCAAAAATGGGATCTGAAATTTTCCAAGAAAAAGTAAACCGTGGTTTTTGAATTGTCAAAGGGACATTCCATTTTAAAAAAAAAAGAGAGATGTAAACTAAAAGAGAGAGACTTTCCCCATCAGACGTGGAAAGAGTCACAGAGCTGAAGGAGGGGGCCCAAAATATTGAAAAACGAAATTGCAGATTTTAATTTAAGCTTAAGGAATTTACGAATAAGAATCCAGGAAAAAACTAAAAACCGTAAAAGAAATTGTAAAAAAAAAAAAAAAAACCTCTTGTCCTATGCCAAAACTAAGGGGAAAAAAAACTCCATATGGGATCATGCTTAGGGGAGAGGAACATACACAGATACAGCCAAAAAATAAGTGAGATACTTAAGTCCTAATATAACTCTTTTCAGCGAGCCACTACCCGGTAAGGGGGTCGACACCTTGGAGCTCCAAGCTAATTCTTTATAGACAACACAAAACTTGGTCATCTCAAAATTCTCGGATTTTTTCCAAACACCCACATGACACTGAAAAAAATTGAATGCATCCCATGACTCTCCCCCCAATGCCCAACCAGGAACTCCGCGTTAAACGAACTGCAAAAGCCAAGCTGCGTGCCCAACTTTCTAGGGAAAAAGGGAGAATGGACACAGGGTCATCCCACACTCACTAAAAGCAACAAGCATAACCATACCTAAAAAGGGCAGTAAAGCGTTGCATAGCACAGACAGATACACTATCATTCCATATCATAAAAATCTTTGAAAGACTCTAAAGAAGCAAATCGCGAACCACCTAAATATTCTCACCTAACAACAAGGGCAACACGGGTTTAAGCGGGTCCTCCCCCTGTCCCAAGATTGGACCACAATGACAAGGTCCTGGATTCTGTAGATGTTTATCAAAATACAGATAAGTTATCAAGATTTTGAAAGCTTTCGACAATGTGCTCATGGTGTAATGCACCAAAATGCAGATAAGGGAATAACAGAAAAGTTAGTAGATGGACTATAACACCAGAAAAATTGAACATAAAAAGTAATAATAACAAGAAAGTCTGAGGCGCTACGGGGAAAGCTCTTTTTTTAAAAAAAGACGGGCTCCCTTTTCTATTCCTCATCATTGTCTACATAGTCAGAGATATCAACCATAGCTCCGTTTTTTCCTTTGCGGATGACAACGATTGCCATGACATGACCTCCATCAAGACCCTGCAAGACCCAAGCACAATAAACCCAAATTTTCAAAGGGGCCCTAAAAACAATAGAGGTTCAGTGAAGAGAAATTAACTTCTCAATAGGAAAAACTTGAGGAATTTAAAACCGACGGGGTATATGACAAATTCCAACCAAAACAAAAGAGCAAAAAAAAACAAATGTAAGGAATTTTCGAGTGATAGTGTAAAGGGATCTCGCCTTAAAAAGACCACTACAATGTATCTACCCTCGCTAAAAAATGAAGGATGGATAATAGAACATTCAAAACATGGGGGGCCAAGAAATGTGATGTTTCCCTTCAAATCGCTTATTCCTCTAGGCTGGAATACTTTTGCACATTTTACGCCTTCCTCAAGACAGGCGATATTGCTAAACCCGAGAGTGCACAAAGAACTCTCACGATAACACCTAAATAACTGGAAACGGTTGAAGAGCTTGATGTACATTCCCGGAAAAGCAGGCGGAAAATGCTTTAAATATATGTTTTTTAAAAATCCTAGAGGGATTGAACCAAACTTTCACACAAAAAACACTCCCTATAAAGCAAGATCTCGGCAGGAATGAACATTCCCCCAATAAAAAGCAAAGGCACCACAGTACACTGAGAACAACCAATAAGTGCCGGGGCCAAAGACAGTTCAAAATGCCCCCCAGCTTCCTTTGTCTTATCAAGCAAGAATGGATACTTTTAGAAAGAACATCGCCTACAAAAAACTGGGGTTTTGGGGGACCGCAACGCCACATTCCTTTGTCTTATCAAGCAAGAATGGATACTTGAAAAGAACACGTCACAAATACTGGTTGTGGAGAACCAACGCAGCATTCCTTTGTCTTATCAAGCAAGAAAAGGATACTTGAGAAAGAATATCGCCTACATAATACTGGGGTTTGGAGAACCCAACGCCCCATTTCCTTTTTTCTTATCAAGCAAGAATGGATACTTGAGAAAAAATATCGCCTACATAATACTGGTTATGGAAACCAACGCCCAAAACATTCCTTTCCTTACAAGCAAGAATGGATACTTTAGAAAGAACATCGCCTACATAATACTGGTTGTGGAGAACGCATGCCAGCATTCCCTTTGTCTTTTTCAACAAGAATGGATCTTGAGAAAGAAATCGCCTACATAATACGGGTTTTTTGGGGAACGCAAAGCCAATTCCTTTGTCCCTTATCAAGCAAAATGGATACGGAAAGAACATGCCACATAATACTGGTTGTGGAGAACGCAACGCCAGCATTCCCTTTTTCTTATCAAGCAAGAAAGGATACTTGGAAAGAACATCACCTACATAATACTGGGTTTTGGACAACGCAACCCACATTCCTTTGCCTTATCAAGCAAAAATGGATACTTGAAAAGAACTCGCCCACAAAAAACTGGTTTGGAGAACCCAACGCCCGCATTCCTTTGTCTTATCAAGCAAGAATTAATAATTGAGAAGAACTCGCCTACAAATACTGGTTTTGGGGAAAGCAACGCCAGCATTCCTTTGTCTTTTCAACAAGAAAGGTACTTGAGAAAGAACACGCCTACATAATCTGGTTTTTCGGAAAACCCAATGCCCGCATTCCTTTGTCTTACAAGCAAGAAGGAACTTGAAAAAACATCGCCTACATAATATGTTTTTGGAAAAATGCAACGCCAGCATTCCTTTGTCTTATCAAGCAAGAATGGATACTTGAGAAAAAAATCCCTACATAAACGGTTGTGGAGAACGCAACGCCAGCATTCCCTTTGTCTTATAAGCAAGAAAGGAACTTGAGAAGAAAATCGCCTACATAAAACGGTTTGGAGAACGCAAAGCCCCATTCCTTGTCTATCAAGCAAGAAGGGGTCTTGAGAAAGAACATCGCCACATAATACTGGTTTGGAGAACGCAACGCCAGCATTCCTTTTCTTATCAAGCAAGAATGGGGTACTTTAGAAAAAACAGAATTATGAAGACCGGAAAAAACATACTTAAAAAAAAGTTATAATCATCATTACTGGAAAAACCGGAAAAACTAACAGATAAATTAGCAAAATAAATAAAGTTCAAGTGAAAACCAAGACCAATAGGGCTGTGGGGAAATTTTTCTCCAGGAGGGGGTATCAGCCCCCTTCAGCCCTTTTTAGACCCTTTCAGCCCGAGGGGTGTACCATCCAGAAGGGGCAAGCATCTGTTTATTGTTTCAGCAAAATTGATCCCATATGCAGTACAAGATGTGTGTCAAACGCTGCGCTCCTTCAAGACTCCAGGTTGGGAAAAGGGAGTTTTTAATAAGAGAATCCATCTCTTACCTTTGCAGGACAAAAAAGGAAAATCCGCTCCACTTTTTTACCAGTTAAAGACAGTGTAAAAATTGTTGTCTATCTTAAGACAGCAAGAAAAGCATTCTGCTTTGCTTTAGGAGAAGTTTGGCAAGGAAGCAAAAAATACTAGGGCACTTTTCCTTTAGTTTTTTGGAGCTTGAAGTGGCATAGGGGGCTGTGAGGCAGGTTACTTTTGACTCTACTGAGAGAGACATTGACGTGACGGGATAACCAACAAAGAACACTGTTCCACTGTTTCCACTAAAGAACTCAATAAAAACTTACAAGAAGTGTGATCAACTTTTTTAAGCCATTATGGTGTGAAAATTTTGATGAACAGTGTAACAACGAGTGTTGTGACCCCAAAAGATTAAATGGACATTCTTTAAAGAACACATTCTTCAATCAACACATCGGGCACCGGGGATAACTACGGGTCAGATACATATACCCGGGGGAATGTACAACTCGGGTTTTACACTGTTGACTGCACAGTTGAGTTTTTTGTTCGGTTATACTTACAAAACCGCGGGAAAGCGGGCTTTTGAGTCCCCACAAGTGAGTTGGTCGGCAATCAGTGAAAAAATATCTGACATAACACCCCCCAGGGATACATAATTATTAACAAAACTTTTTTTCAGCCCCTTAAGAAAAGGATGGGCAGTTCCAAAAACCTCGTCTGCGGGGCGGCTGTGGGAAGAAGATGCTTATTCAGCTGGTAATCCCGGAGTTTTTCCTGGGGAGAGTTTCCGGGGGTCAACGCCCTGCGGCCCGGTCTGTGACCAGGCCCCTGGTGGATCAGAGCCGATCAACAGGGTGTTTAAAATGCTGGTCTATATTTAAAACTCTAACCTTAGCTTGTAAAACATTTTTCAACAAGGATAAAAGAAAGAGAATTCACTCAGAGTAATGACTAAATGAAGTCTATTAACAAGGAATGTTGTGAAGGTCAACTCAAATCTTGGATAGAAAATTAGAATTTCAGAGCCAAAACGAGATGGGATTAAATAGTCAGATACATGAAGTGAAAACATAGGAACCAAAACCTAGAGCTTAACCTCCGCAGACACAACATATGAGGTGGCACACATATGTATCGTGCCTTCTGTACGACATATGTGCGGGAACAATAAAGTTCACTGAACCAATAATGTAACTAAACAACATAATGTGAGTGTATTCTTCTATCACAGAGTTGACTGTGAACTAATATAAGGTAAGATATATTTCTTCAGTATCTTTCACTGAGAGAAAACTTCCTACACTTCTCACTTGACGTAAATTTTCACTTAGTTACGAACATTTTAACTTTTTAAATAAAAATTTTGACTTACAATCATCCAAACTTTTCTCTTTTATTTTAGAAATATTAATTGAACTATATTTAAACAATGGAATATTAAAACATTTCTAATAATAGGTAAAAAATTCACTGAAATAGACATTACAATATATCATTTAGGATTTGAATAAACATTATAATACATCATTTATGTTTTGTCAGTTATATTTATTTGGACATATAAATAGTCAGTGTGAGTCGGTGATGCACCTGCTGTTGTACGTGGGTGTGGCACCTGCTGCTGTACGTGGGTGTGGCACCTGCTGCTGTACGTGGGTATGGCACCTGCTGCTGTACGTGGGTGTGGCACCTGCTGCTGTATGTGGGTGTGGCACCTGCTGCAATATGTGGGAGTGGCACCTGCTGTGATATGTGGGTGTGGCACCTGCTGTGGTATGTGGGTGTGACACCTGCTGCAATATGTGGGTGTGGCACCTGCTGCAGTATGTGGGTGTGGCACCTGCTGTGATATATCGGTGGTGCAGCTGCTGCGATATGTCGGTGATGCACTTGCTTTGATATGTCGTTGGTGCAGCTGTTGTGATATATGGCCGAGTATTGCCATGCAAATTACTTCCCAGATAAAATAAGTATAGTGTAAATCACTGCCAGGTTTTGATACTAAAATATACATAACAAAATATAATTATGTCTTTCAGAACTAATAGAGTTTTGTGAATGTTATTATAAGACGTTTTTTACTGTTAGGGTGAAATTGTGCTAAATATTAATCTCACCAGAACGGGAGAGAAATGAGACAAAGAATATTTAATGTTCAGTCACTAGAGTATCTTACTGGCAAGAACAAGAAATTCTTAGTAATGAAGATAATAAATTAGGAACTCCACTACACGTGAGTCTCTGATGTCTTCAGATTATGTAATTTATCTTTATTATTGAAAACTCAAGTCAGTACTATGTTTCTGAAGAGGAATTTAATTATGCGTTCATATATCAAAGCTCTCAGACACAAGAGCTGCACGAAGTCGAAGTTAGAGAGCTGATACCACACCCAGAGAAGCTCTTGATGTCACATAATCAGTTGGTCAGTAGTTAAGAACTCCGAGTAGTCATAAAATATTCAGTATTTGAAAGTTAAATGAGTTTGAAGTATAAGTTTTAAATGTGGTAGAGAAGAGGAGACCGGAGGTAAAGATGCCATGTCCTGAGGGCAGTGGATGGGTGGGTATCATGCAGGGCATCCTGAGTATAGAGATAAAATGTGGGGTTACCAAAGTATAAGTCAGGGGCATAAAGATGAGTTGTTGAGGTGGTTAGGGCACTTTGTGAGGATGGAGCAAAATAGACTGATTAGAAGGGTGTTTAAATCTGGAGTATAGTGATGGACAGGTACGGTTTGTGAAATAAAGGGGTCAAGGAAGGTGATAAAGGCCTTGAATGCTTGTGTTAATGTGTTGCATCGGAGTGGAGGAAAGTGGCTTGTGTGACTTGACGTGAGTAGTCATAATTTCTACAGAGCGGTGTATCCGGTTTAGGGCCTTCCACTGAGCGGTGTATCCGGTTTTAGGGCCTTCTACAGAGCGGTGTATCCGGTTTAGGGGCCTTCCACTGAGCGGTGTATCCGGTCTAGGACCTTCTTCTGAGGCATCCCCTTTTCACACCTAGGTGTTACTTCCGGTTTTGACCTTGACCTCGCCCTCGAGACTACCTCACCCTTGACCCCCCCAATCAATACCCCCGCCCACGACCCCACCTTCGTGACCCCCGCACGCGCCCGCCCGCGCGCCCGCCCGCGCCCTTCGCGACCCCCGCCCGCGCCTTCTGCTGCGCCTTCTGCAGCGTCGTCCGGATCGCCCCCGCGCCTCGAATTTTTTTCCGATTTTTTTCGAATTTTTTTTGAATTTCATTTTCTTGTGCTCTCCATCTCCTCGGATCAAATTTTTAAGGTTCCCCCTCCCACTTTCACCCCCATCCCAAAATTTCTCAAAATCAAACTCTCCATCTCCTCGGATCAAGTTTTTTTTTGGATTCTTCCCTATGGGGTTTTCTCCATCTCCTTGGATCAAGGTTTTTTTGGATTGTCCCTCCTTCCACACCCAACCCCCACCTCAAATTTTTCTCGATAATACAAGTTTTTTGGATTCCCCCCTATGGGGTTTTCGAAATTCTCCAATTCCTCGGATCAAGTTTTTTGGATTCCCCCCAATGGGGTATTCGAAATTCTCCATCTCCTTGGATCAAATTTTTTTGGATTCCCCCTCTCACTTTCACCCCCATCCCAAAATTTCTCGATAATACCAAGTTTTTGGATTCCCCCCTATGGGGTTTCGAAATTCTCCAATTCCTCGGATCAAGTTTTTGGAATCCCCCCCTCTGGGGGTAAGCATGCTTACTACAGGTCTAAACAAGTCAAATGACCTAAGAAGGGTGTTTACTCGGCGGTCAGTATTCCTCTCATTAAGTTAAATGAACTAAAAAAGGACCACAAATACAAGCTGAATCTTGTCGACCCTTTTAGTTCATTAAAGTTAATAAGGGGACACTCACCTTCTCACAGTGACGTCACGCGATGACCGCGCACACAAGCTGAAACTTGTCGACTTCCCCCTATGACAGTGACGTCACACATACAGGCTGAATCTTGTCGATCCTTTTAGTTCATTAAAGTTAATAAGGGGACATAGTAGTGACGTCACGCGATGACCCCACACACACAGGTTGAAACATGTTGAGCCTTTTAGTTCATTAAAGTTAATAAGGGGACATAGTAGTGACGTCATGCGCACACAGGTTGAAACTTGTCGATCCTTTTAGTTCATTAAAGTTAATAAGGGGATATAGTACCTACATCATAGGGAAAACATTTTCATCATCAGAAAGACACATTTCAGGATAACACTAATACACAATATTTTTTTTTCATTATTTATTATACAGCCATTACATTTCTGGTAATACATCACTCTATTCTGCTACGTTTAGATGGTGGAATATCAGGGTGTCCATAAGCCAAGGATTCATTAGTATTCAAATGATATCTTTTATCATCAAAGGCTGACAAACCTCTCTTATTAATTCTTACCGTACATATTTCACCTTTTACATTACTTATAGACTTACATGTGAATAATTCTCTATCTACATTTGATAAAACATTCTTATATCTTGCATGTGTTAATAATGGCATAAATTGCGAAGGAATACCCTTGGCTCTGCTGACAGTAGTTGATCTTCCAGCAATCTTGACAGAATACATTTTAGCTTTCAGGGCTATCAACTCGCTAATATGGTTATCACACATTTCAGATTTCAATAACCCCAGCTCCCCCTTTTCTACTATCATCAATAAAGGGATGATCAGGACTGAAATTTGAAAAATCCATATAACCTAACAAAGGTTCACTTTTTAACTCGGTGTACAAATCTTTACATTTCAAGCTAAAAATATAGGAGTCAGTATCGGTATAAAGAAGTCTTACATCATCACCATAATGCTGTTTTAAAACTTTATACCAAAAATGAACAATTTCATTTTAGCTATCTCAAGAATTGAAAACCGAGATAAAGTGGTTGTTTAACTTCTAATTTCTCTTTGTTGAATGTACAAATCACTCTATCTTGATTCAAATGTGTGATATTTTTTAACAAAGGATCTTTACTCGCTCTAATAAATGCTTTCTCATTATTGATATATCTATATTTCTCAGCATACTTTGTAATATTCAGCAATGATTTCCCATATATGCGTTATTAGTTTAATTTGAAGGCTTTTGACTTGATAGGACATCTTGTACTGTTCTCTGTGCAATATTAGTTGATATGAAAGGTTCTAAAAATTTTGTCTGTGTATATTCATATATGGTATGAACCTTTTCCACCTCTAACCCAAGTTCCAGTAATAACTGTAACAATTCTAGACTGAATTAAATAATTTTTTCTGAGGTAAATGACTGCCCACTAATTTCCCATTAGATTGGGGATCTTTCTACCTTCATTTTCAATATAGATTCACAATAAGGAGATAACACTCTTCTGATATATTCATATGTGATAATATTAAAGGAAGATTCATCAGTGAGTCTAGCTACCTCGGGGATATGTGCTTGGTATCACATTCTAATCCAATATCCCTTTTGACCTTCACAGGAAACATTACTTAATCCCACATCGAGGATAGCATTCTTCTCGTCATTCGATAATTTTCTGATGCCATTCTGTGGAAGAGCTTCAACCATCGCACTAGCATACAAAGAATTAAATCTAGATATAAAATATGAGTACCATTCCACTCTCAACATCAAAATTAGGTTAATTAGGGATTATCTGCTTAGAATACTGATTAATTGCGCACGTAAACCCACCTCTGAGATTCCTTTTAATCAAGTCATATAATCATGGAATATATCATATCTAATCTTACATTAGTTTTCAATAGGAATGCATCCCAACTGAATGATGGTAAACTTATATAATTACTAACGTCTAGCTTATAAATATCTTTGAGTGTTTTACGCCACTCCATGAAGACATCGGCTAACAAACCAACATCTGTCTTGAGATATAACATCAAGTAATCTCCTAAAGTCTTACATTTACCCAACTCAAACACTTTTAAAGCATGTTCATAATCTTCCTGGCTAATAGCACTATTTCTCAAAGAATTAAAAAAATGATCTTTACTGGGTAATTTTGTTTCATCAAGTTTCTTTAAACTATCAATATAATCATAACACAAAATTTGTTTTCCTTTACATAATAAAGGTAAGACATCCTGAGGTACATCTTTCAGAATAGTCTCTGTATATTTCAGGGATTTACCTGCCTTGATATGTTGTTCTGCTAACGTGGAAAGAGATCCATTCAATAAAGACAGTGAATCTTGAAACCTAACCTTACCTATGTCTACTTTCAAGAATTTGAATCCTTGTTTCGAATGAATTTCAACGTTATATTTATCAACATTCAATTCCTTTAAAATTATTCCTAAATCATACGACATGTTATGACAAAAAAGCAATAATTTCTCTCTCTTGTCTTTACACTGCATATTACAACGTGCACAATAGGCTCCAATATAATTATTGAAATTTAAAGTATGGTCATGGTGTTTATGTTTGTCCTTGGGTTTTTTGAAAGTGTTACCACATAATTCACAAGTGTTCTGAGAATCATGCCTCATCTTATCCTCCTCTGACATATGGATTTCATGATACTGTCTTCTATACTTTATTTTATTCCATTCACCACTAACATTTAAAATGAAATGATTAACAGTCATCCTCCCCCTTATAACTCTTATACACACTATTTCTCCTTTGCGATCAAATATAATATAACAATAGGCAATGGCTTTATGACGAGACTCAATTTTACCTGCTGGGAGAGTGGTGTCTAATGCACATTCGAAATCAAATACACCGATATATTCGCTGGAATGTGTATGACTAAAATTTTCAAAGTGTACTGTTGTTCCTTCCGGGAGGAATACGAGAACCTGATTGATTTTACAATCCATCTTCGTGGATATCTAACTCTTCCTGTGTACTCAACTTCATCAAACAACTATGACAGTGCTTCTTTACATCATGATCCTTCATTATCGTTCTAACATACCCGTCAAAATCTTTGATTAAAACCAAATGTCTTTCATTCAACAATAACGCGCACATAATGTCCTTATATTTCTTATTCCCCTTACGACACATAGCCATAAATGTCCTATCTTGATCCTTTCTTAATTGATAAACATATAATGACACTTTATTTTCCTTCTCTAATATACCTAACCTATCACGCGTAATGGGGAAATCATCTATAGAAGTTTTTGCGTGATTAAGACAACCTCTCTTAGTAGTAACTGCTCTGCGAATATGAACCCATGACATGTTCTTTTTATGACATTGATAGGCAGCAAAAGCACGCAGTACACATAACCCATCATTAATCTCTGGATTAAATATATATTTCTTCCCTCGCAGTTTCTCGGGATATGCCACATATGACCCCACTCCCACTCTGAATTCTACTTTAACATATTCGATACTGAAAGATTCGATTTGATCTATGATCCAGCCAGATCCTTCCTGATCTTGCACCTGACTCGTATCTTTCTAATATTTTCCCACCCATCGATCAAATACTTCAGAGATTTCCCTCTTCACTTACTAACTCAAACGCTAAATTTATCAAAAAATTGTCCTTTTGATAAATCACCCGATAGGGTTTTGACGTAATGTCCTTATAACTATAATTGGGTGATTCTGAGCGCATTGCTAGAGGCGATCTATCATACATATCTCGCATCTTTTTCTATAAAATAATCCCTATAAACATGTAAATACTTTCTTAACTCTCTGTTATAAGTTGAAGGAACACTATATTTCCTCACTGTATGTCTACCTCTAAAATTCTGGATATATGTAATAACTTCTGGGCTCTCATCTTCACTATTATGCGTGTCAGACACGTCATGCGAGGTAGTTGCTCTCTCATCATTAATGGGCGCAGAAGTATCCGCACCTCCGCATTGTGAGGTACCAACACTAGCACTCTCACCACCAAGCTGTGCGACATTACTACCAGGTGTATTTCCTGCAGAGGAAAAAAGTATATCCAATTCATAACCCAAAATATTAAGATTTCAATGAACAGAACAAAAAATCTCTTCTCGAGTGACTAGTACTCTCACCACCAAGCTGTGCAACATTCACAACACTACCAGGTGTATTTCCTGCAGAGGAAAAAAGTATATCCAATTCATAACCCAAAAATATTAAGATTTCAATGAATAGTAATATTACGTCCAGTAATGGGGATAAGAAGGTCACCCTTCACAATTTTTACATAATACGTTTTAAGATTTCAATGAACAGAGGAAAAAAAAAGCATATCCAATTCATAACCCAAAAAAATATTAAGATTTCAATGAACAGAGGAAAAAAAAAAAAAGTATATCCAATTCATAACCCAAAAAATATTAAGATTTCAATGAACAGAGGAAAAAAAAAGTATATCCAATTCATAACCCCAAAAAAATATTAAGATTTCAATGAATAGAACAAAAAGTCTTTTCTCGAGTGACTAGCACATTTTCACAAAAAAAGATCACAATTGGATACATACCTGTTTCTATAGCCTTCTTCCATAAAGCATCTACACGCGCCCACTCATTATCCAATTGCAATAAGCTTTCCCTTGCGTTTGTACAAACCGCCTTTTCCTCGAATACCAACGAACGCTGCTTTCTAATCGATAATCTTCTCTTCACCAATGCTTCCAAGTATTTCGAATATATGCTATCCCCTGTTAAGAATTTCACTTATTTAACACACTTATCACAGTAAAAATTTCACTCGTATGCTTCAACAAAAATTAACCCAAATCATTAAACATGTAAAAACTGTTTCAACGCTTATCAAGAATTTTCTAACAATCTCCCTCACCAATTCACTTATTTAACACCTAACCCATTAAAAATTTCACTTATTAACGCACTAACCCAGTAAACATTTCACTCGTATGCTTCAACAAAAATTAAACATGTAAAAAAACAAAAATTTTCTAAGTACAACTTACCTTTCTCCATGATGTGCGGTTCAGCGTTGGAAGATGAGGTCCTTTTTAGTTCATTTAACTTAATGAGAGGAATACTGTGGGGAAGATGAGGTCAGTCACGGATGACGGATGGAAGCACTATCCTCGCTCTGAGTGTCTCATTGAGCTTATATGGACCACCCCTTCCCCCGACACCACTGTGTAATGCGGTTCACACCCAAGGTAGAAAATCACACCTGGGTCAACACAGGTCAGACAGACAGCATGTAATGCGGTTCACACCCATGGTAGAAAATCCACGTCCAACTCCTACGAACACCTGGGCCACCCAGCCCCCCGACGCCACGTGTAAATGCGGATCACGCATGGGTCAACCTCAGGACAACCAACCACCATGAAAAAAATTGTGTTTCACCCAAGGTAGATTTATGAATAATCATCGCCTTACCGAACACACTGTCAACACAGGTCAAGACAGACAGCATTAGTAAATGCTGTTCCACACCCCAAGGAAAAGCAAATCCCACCAGTAAAATCCTTATTGAAACCACCTGGGTCAACCCTTCCCCCAACACCAACTGTTTAATGCGGGTACACACCAATAGATTTAAGATATTCAAGAACACCTGGTCATCGCCACCCAAAAGCAACTAATTTTGGTGAGGCAGTCCAGCATCCACATGAACTGTGTCCCCTTATTAAACTGAAAAGAATTATATATCTTGAAAACCCATTTAAGACTTACAGTGTACAAGTCACTCTCTATGGTAAAACACCCTTTTTAGTTCATTCAACTTAAAGAGAGGAAGCTTTTAGATCATTTTAAAATAATAAGGGGAAGATGTTGAACTTGTCAACATACACATCTGCTGACGTTGATATATACGTTATCCCTCAAGGATTTATCTTGCCGTGTTATTCGAATATTGGCAAATCTTATTTCACATCAAAAATTAATACAGTTATACCACGAGAAAAAAAAAAAAAAATTAATTTTTTTTCATAACAATATATCATCCCCTTATTATTTTAAAATGAACTAAAAGCATGACATCACATCCCTTAGAACAAGATTCAGAGATATCTCATAAATTAACATTAAGTAAAGATATTACCGACCCGCAAATCATTGCATCACCTGATGAAAAAACAATTACTTATTGTTGCTGATCTAATTATTAAAAGCTGGTAACAGTGACATTATTCACGATTGTATAACTATAGGTAGACATAATAATAAAAGCCATTAATTCTGATTACACAAAATATATTTCACGGAGGACGATTATAGTCGTAACCATGGCTTTAAACGCCATGCATATTGCTTTATTTTAAAATGAGGGAACTTGGACAAGTAGAGATTCTGCGACAAGGTACGAAAAAAAAAATTTGTAAATATATATAAATCGCTATAAAACATCACCCTTTGGTTATTTATTCAAGACCTTGCATTAAATACCACCAGAAGCAAATACAGATTTGCGAACCCATGTGTTACGGCAGGATTCCACGAAATTGTATACCAATGGAGCGAACAAATTAATGAAAAGGTTTATAGAGATCCAGGTTCTGCTGGATCATTCTCTGGGGTAAACCGTTTATAAACCTCCGTAAAAAAGATTGATCCGTCCCTAACCTTGAAAGAGATCAGAAAATTTCAACATTCAGAAAGATCATATACTTTACATGTTTCTTAAACCTAAGAAGTTTCCTCGTAGGAAAATAATTGCACCTAAAACCCAGATGATTATTAACCTGTGATTTGGTGATATTTCTAAATTATCCAGATATACTGATGGATATAAATACATTCTCTGTGTGTATCGATGTTTTTTCAAGATATTTTACAAGCAGTAAACTCATGAAAAATAAAGACTGCACAGAGCACTTACATGCAATACAAACATATTGGAGAATAAAGGTCTAAAGAATATAACGTGATTTTTACAGATTAAAGGCAGGGAGTTTCTAATAAACAGGTACAGAATTATCTCCAGAGTAAGCATATAAAGTTATATCATGTATTTTCGAAAGAAACAAAATCCTTCCATTGCAGAGAGAGTTTGCAAACCTTTGAAACTAAATTATACAAGTAAAAAGACCATGCCAATACATTTAATTATTCAAAAGTTTAAATGGATTGGTACACGCGTATAATTCAACCCCACACCGGGATTGGTGGTAAAACCCCATGCAAGTCCCATGGTATTACGTCATTGAACGATAAAAGGAATCAGTTTCGCATAAATTATAAAATGGAAGATCCAATAAGAAAGGAAAACAGTAAGAATTGGCTGTTGGGAGACACAACAAAAAAAAAAAGAGTGACTCCTTAGCAGAACATCCCGTTTTTAACCTAGGTTTTCACACACAAAATACGAGGAAAATATTTAAAAATATAAATAATTAATAATTCACAACCTATAACAACATATCATTTTGGAAAGATTTGAAAGGTAAAAGATAAAGGAACATTTTAAGGCGAAGAAATTACCCCAGTCCATACCGACCTCCTGAAATATATTTATCCAACAGAGCAATGAAACGAAAAAAAATAGTGGAATTACGCTTTATTTAGGTATCTTATAAAGGTATGATTCCACTTTTAATTCGTGGTACAAAGAAGGAGATTGATGAAGGTACAATGAAAAAATCATTAATAGAAAAATTTAAAGAATTAATTAACATTACTTACTAGTCCTCCCAGGCAACCATCGGCAAGTTTATTACAACAGTTAGTTCCCTTGAGCTTAGCGCTTCTTTTTGTTATAATAATTATAACAACAGTTTTTAAGAAAACACACATAAGTTGTATCAGGGAGATTTCAAGAATTTGATTAAGTAATAAAAAACCATTAGACCCTAAAATATTTAAAAAGTACAAGAACGAGAATTAAATCAATAGCTTGTAAGAAAATCGGTTTTCAGCGTAAAAAGAAATATATATGCTGAGTATCAGAGGTGACAATCATCTTAGTATTATATTACCTCTAGCAGTAAAGAATATTTCAAGATTTTTAATAAATCAATAAAGAATTTTATCTTGTACCAACTTTCAGTTATGAATCGGAAACCTCTCGAGTGTAAAATCGGGGGTGATTGGAGAAATTATAAGGAGGTGGTGGGGAGCATGCTTGAAGCGTGGTGATAAACGCAATGTTAAGACTACTCCCGCTAGTGCAGGTCAACCCCACTCTCTCACCTCGGTGAAACCTCAGAAAACCCAATTTGTCAAGGTTCATGCACAAAAGAGTGAGTGCGAGAAATATTAGAATATGTAAATCAATGTGGTATTATTGCAAAGAAAACCTTTGGAGAGTATGGGATGAGAATGGTGACCTTCATACCCCATAACTGCACGTACTATTATGAAATATTCAATTTTTTATCTGAAATAAAAAAATAAATAATGTGAAATCAGCGAGAAGAATCGAATTCAGATTACTATCAGAAATAAAGCATTATTAATATAACAGGTATACATTGTGATTTGTGAGAAATACAAAAGTGAGAAGACAATTATTACATAAAGGAGGCGGGTGTAAGGAGACAAGAAACATCGAGGATACATATTATGTCAGTATATAAACTCTGTGATGATAAGTTTTTACTCAGTGTGTTTTGTATTTATAAGAGTGTGGAGAATGAGCTGACTCTTCTATACTTCAGTATGACTCAGTGTGTGTTATAAGTTTAGAGATGGCTGAACGTCTTCTATAAGCTGTAGTGATTCAGAGTGTGTTATAAGAGTGTGGAGATGCTGCACGACTTCTTACGTCTGAAGTGATTCATGGTTGTTATAAAGTTTGTCGAGGTTGAACGACTTCTTACCTGTAGTATTCCGAGTCTTGATTATTTCCGCCAATACACCTTTAGCTTCATTAATAAATTATATGACCCCATTAATTAAGATAATATAATTGATTATGAGGTTTGCTCAGAAAATATCATTATCCCAAGACGCAATATATACCACCAAAGAATTTGAATATATGTATTACATATGAAGAAATCTACAGTAAATAATATGATATGACAAGGATTTTATGGCAATAAATGAGGATTAATTAATTAAATCTGCTAATAGCAGTTAAAAAGATAATCGGGTATAACATCCACAAAATCTCAATTGTTTTTTCACATATCATCCAGGAATAAACAGAGTGGTTAATAACTTAAAAAAAAATATACTACCTTCTGATATTCCATGGATTATGTGGGGTTGAATTTATAAAGGAAGGAAGCGATATGCTAGGGTTCTCAGGTAATGAAAATTTGTATGTCTATACCATAAAAAAGAGATTAATTTTAACGAGTCTGGTGTGAAGGCGGTAAACCCACCCGATACCTGAATCAGGTATTAATACTGTTAATATATAGTGATTGAATGATCCCATTAATTTTGGCGATCAGTTGGTAACTCATATTGGAGTAGTTGAAATTAATACATTAAGATCTAATTATGATCCCACAATGTACAAACCACTTAATAACAAGTATAAATTGATCAAGTGAGTATTAAGCTCGCTGACAGAAAGGAAGGGTTAATTCCCTATAATGACAAGTGTTACTACTGTATTGTACTACATTTAAACCTATAAATCGAGAGTGAATGAACAGTTGATTAATAATGAGAACGAACCGTCTAGATGAGAACCATTTCTCTCCTCCTTCAGTGAATCATTCCCTGAAACTCTTTGATACTTCGAGGTGAAAGGACGCAGGTTAGATGATATGAAATATATAAAGCAAGAGGGAGGGGCGGAGAATAATTGTCCCATTTCTCGGTGGGATGGCCAGAAAAGCAATACCATTCTTATTGAATACCTATAGCTCCGGAGTATTACAATATGGACAAAATGTGTTGAACGAAGTTAATAATGGAAATGCATTTGAAAATCTGCGAGAAATAGAGGCGTAGAAACATGAAAGGTGTCGACAAAAGGTATTACCGGAGGAAGTAGACAGAATGGTTTGAACGATGAAACTTTAATAAAAAAAGAAGTGAATATTTAATTAATTTTAGTTAAATGTTAACTTGTCATATGTATAAGTCGCTGTTTCAACTATACGTTACACCAGGGGGACTCAACGCCCCGTCCCCACATATTCACATTCCATAACTGATGGATTCCCAAATTACCAGACACGGTCATTACTGAATCCTGGATAGCTAGCTAGACCAACCTTGAAGTATTACAAGTAAAATTCAAGGATCTGATACATTCTCGAATTTTCGAATACAAGTATTCTAGAGGTCATTTTTATAGATTTAACGATTCTGGCCCAATGGAAATGAACATAAATATAACAAATGAAGATGGAGTGCACTGGGAACGAGATAAGGCCAAATTTGGGAATTTCCTATAAGTCAGACAATATTCCAAATCTGGGGTGTTTGTATCTCAATGAACAACTTATGCATCGAATCCATTTTATTGATAAACGGGTTTATATTAAACTGCTTAAAGCATTATCCCCAACAAAATTAGATACATTGGTAAGAATAGCATTTCTTTCGTAATAATGAGACAGCAATGTACTATTACTACGGCTGATATAGATGATATTAGAAAGACGAAGGTAAATTATCGAATGAAGTGAATACTTGTTCCCATTTTTTTTTGTCTTTGATGCGATGTGAGTAGTTTTTGACGAATAAATCCAGGATAGTGTCGATGTCGATTGAGACTTGAATTACATCCACCATCGTAGGCAATTATGACAACCATTAAGCGGAAAAAACATATAAATATAATATTAATTCCATTAAATTAAGGAATTATAAAGTTCTTCATATACGACAGCATTAAATGTCATTGAATATCAAGCATGAGGGTAAACCCGCAGGGGTGGAAATAATCTGTTCAAGAAGACATTATTTAAAATCATAATAGATTCTGACCTCAAATCAACACAATTGATTGCAGATAATCCTTGGGACAAGACATACCGATAAGATATTTATATAATAGTTGATATGAAGACAAATGGTGGAGGATATAAATTTTAATCCATTATATTTTTCAACATGAAGATTTAATAATTTCGGGGTTACAATTTAATTCAAAATGATTTATTAATATTGACTGTAAGTTTTTCCTACCCACGCGAGTAGGTATTTACGCCTACCTTGGAAATATTGACTGTAAGTATCCTACACTTGCGAGTAGGTTATAATTACCTACCTTGAATAATGACTGTAAGTTCCCTACACATTTCCGAGTAGGTTATATTACGATACTTGAACTCTCAGGGTTAGGAGAATGATCATCAGAATACAATATAAGAGTTTTTCTCCAAGGCAGAACAATATAGGGGTAGGCCTGAGAATTGACAGGTCAAGAATGCTATATCTGTCGAGAAGAAGGTAAATTTGAGAATATATATGACATTTGGAAACCGAAAGATGAGAATAGAATTTGTCTGAAGTTTTGGTGAAACTAATGCGATTTTAAAATATAAATGCAAAAAGACCAGTGATAGAGCATACGCGAGTATTTGAACATGAATTGTGAAGAGATAAAATTGCTTGAAACATCAACGGGAAGATACGCCACGTATTGGATTGTTTTGCCGCAAATAATATAAATGGAAGTTATAATTGAGGATAAACGATAACCGGTAATTTTCATCATTAATATATAGAACGAAAAAACCCAAAGAATGAAAATATGGCTCATGATTACATATATTGAACAAACACTATAAAATATTAAGTATAGTTTCGGGTGGATTTAAAACATTATACCAATATATATGAGACAATTATATACAAGAGAAATTTCATGTACGTATTAATCAGAGGAATCAACATGAAAAAATCATTGTTGTGCGTCTTATATGCTATAGATATTGTGTATAAGTTAACAAATTATAGCAAAAAGAAAATTATACCTATTTGTTTAAAGATTTTGGTAGATATAAATTAAAGAATGATCATTTATATTGAAATCTGCATATGAGCATTTCAATATACCCTCATGTTCAAGTGTATTTTGCTAATAATTCAACCTTGAATTATAAATCTGTGTAAAATAATGGAATTATAATACGTGGGGTAGCGTCGTTTAGAGCTGGCAAAAGGTCCAACACTGGTAAAATGACCGTGCTGGGTCCTGTTTGGATCTACCTGTCATTCAAGTAGGGACAAGGATAATCCGATCAGTATCCCGATGGAGGTGTCAGCGAGGGAGCGAATACAGCATCCCTGTGTATGTCGGACTAATCCACCTGCGGTAAATGGTAAGTGAATATTGGAAAAAAAAATCTTTTATACACATAAAAGATTTAGAAGTGTAATGTATTAACCCAATAAAACTTATTAATGCATTTAAAATGCTTAATTCTTCTTCTAAACGAGAATTATTTCTTTGCCAATGCGAATATAATGACGGTAGTTGGAAACTTTTCGTCGCAAATCAATCCGACAGTGAGGCCAATGATTTGCGAGTTGATGGGATTGTTAGGAGCGAGATCCACAGCCACCTGCCCATCCTTATGGAGATGCTGTTGCTACCTCCTCCCTTACCAACGAGTCTTCCCCCGACCTCATGTGGATGTTGAGAATGGCCCTCCTACTCACGGTGTTGATGTTAACGCTTTTAACCAGGATATTGTAACTCCTCCCCACGCCGAGATCCCCACCTAATCTCCCAGTCCTCATATGAGTGGGAGAATGTGTTAGTAGTTGTTATAGCGATACAATGCGTATGAGCGAGATGGAATATTTTATGGACAAATTCCCACCTAGTTCATTATGGATGAGGAAATCCCCCATAAATATCCGCCAGCATCCCCCATAAATTATCCACCAGCTTCCCCGGATGAGGATTCCCCCATTTATGAATCCACCAGCTTTCCCCCCCAGAAGATTAATGTATAACAGATGAGGAAGAAAGACGACGACCTCTGAACAAAATGCACAGAAAATTCCTACAAGAGAAGAAAAATAACTCTACGTTGATTTTTATCCAATGAATTGTAGCTTTTTTCAATGAAAATTGTTTGTATGTATTACCAGAAATGTAAATGGCTGTATAATAAATAATGAAAAAAAAGTTGTGTATAGTGTTACCTTAAATGTATCTTTCTGATGAGAAAATGTTTTCCCTATGAAGTAGGAACTATATCCCCATATTATCTTTGAAATGAAGTAAAAGATCGACAAGATTCAACCTGATGTGCGCGTGACGTCCAGACCGCCGAATAACACCCTTCATTTGACTTGTATAGACCTGTAGTAAGCAGGCTAACCCCCAGAGGGGGGATTCCAATAACTTGATCCATGAATTGAGAATTTCGAAAACCCCAAAGGGGGGAATCCCAAAAACTTGATCCGAGAGATGGAGACTTTGAATTCGAGAATTTGGTATGGGGTGAAAGTGAAGAGGGGAACCTCAAAAATTTGATCCGAGGAGATGGAGACTTTATTTCTGAGAAATTGTGGGATGGGTGAAAGTGAAGGGAACCTCAAAAATTTGATCCGAGGAGCTGGAGACTTTTGATTTCGAGAAATATTGGGATGGGGTGAAAGTGGAGGTGGAACCTCAAAAATTTATCCCGAGGAGATGGAGAGCACAATAAAAAGGAAATTCAAAAAAAGTTCGAAAAAAATCGGAAAAAATTCGAGGACCCGGGGTGCGATCCGGACGACGCTGCAGAAGGCGCAGCAGAAGGCGCGGGCGGGGTCGCGAAGGGCGCGGCGGGCGCGCGGCGCGAACCGGAGGGTCGCGCAAAGGGGGGTCGTGGGGGGGGGGTCAAGAGTGGGAGTAGTCTCGAGGGGCGAGTCAAGGTCAACCCGGCAGTAACACCAAGGTGTGAAAAGGAGACCTCCAGCCTGCTGCCTGACCAGAAGACACCGCTCATTGAAGGCCAAAACCGAAGGGAAGCCCACCGCATTTTCCCACTACATATATATACTAATAATATATATTATATATATATATATATATAAATATATAATATATATATATATATATATATATATATATATATATAAACACTGATCTCTGGCCGAAGAAGACTCGAACCTACTAACCTTGGAACAAGGTAATGCAGTGCTTTACCATTCTCACCACACTGGACCAATACCTTGGAGTCCAGTTTGCGCTAGACTTTGATCCAAGGCAGCCAGCTTTTAGATAGAAGGCTTACACCTTTTCGTCTCATACCCTGCATGCATCAGCCTTACTAGAGATATTAACAATGCAAGGAATTCGCAAGAGCAGACGAAATATACACAGTAAAGCACTGCGTACCTTGTTCCGAGGTTGTAGGTTCGAGTCTCCTTCAGCCAGAGATCAGTGTATATATATATATATATATATATATATGTCGTGCCGAATATGTAAAACTGGTCAATTAGCAAGAACTCATTTAAAATTAAGTCCTTTCTGAAATTTTCTCATATACGTTTGAAGATATATTTTGTTCATTAATGTTAATATAAAAAAATTAATTTTGCACCAAAAGAATCTTAGAAAACTTACCTAATTTTTACATTAACATTAATGAAGAAATATATCTTTAAAGTATAAGAGAAAATTTTTGCTAATTGACCAGTTTTACATATTCGGCACGACATATATATATATATACATACATACATAAATATATGTCGTGCCTTGCGATCTTGGCTTAAGTAGCAACGCTCATCTTGCTATATAGGACAAGTGAAAATTTGTGTATGCAATAATATTCGGCACGACATATATATATATTATATATATATATTCATATATATATATATATATATATATATATATAATATATAATATATATATATATATATATATATATATATATATATATATATATATATGCAATAAGATCACAGTAAACAGGTGATTTCAAAATATGCAAAACAACCACTCTGAAAGAATAGAGAAATTCCAGGCGCTTTCGTGACTACTCACATTATCAAGGAACTATGAAAGTGAAGCATCCAAGGAAGCTATATAAGGGGTCTGGCCAGCACCTCACTATCAGATCCCACAACGGTTAAACACGTGACGCGCGGCGAGCCAACTTGGATAGGTCCTTTGCAAAACTCACCCCCAAACTATTCTACCCAAGAAAATTTAAAAATTATTTGTCCAGTGTATTATTAAATTCTTCCCAAATTCTATTAATTATAAATGGATCTAATTAATATAAACCAAAGGAAATATTCATATTATTGTCAAAACTGCTTTTTATGAAACAAGATTCAATTATATTCCTGTCGACCATGGACTTGCTTGATACTACTTTCTCAACTTTTTGAAAATCAATTGGATGGTTAAAATCTCGTCCTACAAATAACTGTTCCTATGTCCACTATTATTCCTCGCATCAAGATAGAGTCAAACTGTCTGTTTTCTCATCAATGTTTTTGAGAGCTTTACGAATTTGTAGTCCTGAGTTCATAGATGAGGAAATATCCAAAATTTATGAAATAGGTAATGATTTAAAATACCCAAGAAATGTAATTGATAAATCTTTTAAAGTTGCTAGAAACACTTTTTATAATCCAAAAAGGGGCAACCAGCCTTATTCAACTAAAAATATGTTGGTTCTCCCTTACCATGAAAACTTGGTTGATATGCCTTCTCTTCTTAAGACTTTTAATATTAAAGTTGTATTCAAAAATCTTGATACAGTAAAAAAACTTTTGATAAAGAATTCCCCCCAAAATGCTGATGGATGTGTCTATAAGATTCCTTGTAAAATTTTGCGATAAAGTTTATTACGGTCAATCTGGTAAAAATCTCGAACTAAGATTAAAACAACATAAATATAGCATTAGAACTGGACAAGATTCCAATGCTCTATTTATTCATGTAAGAGATTTTAACCATCCAATTGATTTTCAAAAAGTTGAGAAAGTAGTATGAAGCAAGTCCATGGTCGACAGGAATATAATTGATTCTTGTTTCATAAAAAGCAGTTTTGACAATAATATGAATATTTCCTTTGGTTTATATAAATTAGATCCATTTATAATTAATAGAATTTGGGAAGAATTTAATAATACACTGGACAAATAATTTTTAAATTTTCTTGGGTAGAATAGTTTGGGGGTGAGTTTTGCAAAGGACCTTTCCAAGTTGGCTCGCCGCGCGTCACGTGTTTAACCGTTGTGGGTTCTGATAGTGAGGTGCTGGCCGGACCCCTTATATAGCTTCCTTGGATGCTTCACTTTCATAGTTCCTTGATAATGTGAGTAGTCACGAAAGTGCTTGGAATTTCTCTATTCTTTCAGAGTGGTTGTTTTGCATATATAATATATATATATATATATATATATATATATATATTAATATATATATAATATATATATATATATATATATATATATATATATAAATTATATATATATATATATATATATATATATATATATATATATATATAATATATATATGTCGTGCCGAATATGTAAAACTGGTCAATTAGCAAGAACTCATTTAAAATTAAGTCCTTTCTAAAAAAATTTCTTATACAATTAAAGATATATTTTTTTTATTAATGCTAATGTGAAAATTTTTAATATTGCACCAAAAGAATCTTAGAAAACTTACCTAACCTTATTATAACAAGAACAATTTATTTTAGCCTAACCCAACAAAACATATTTTAGATTTGTTTACAATAATTTAATACTAAACAAACACAGTGAAATATATTTTTTTCGTTAGGTTCAGAATGATTTTGGCGAAATTATTGCATACACAAATTTTCACTTGTCCTATATGGCAAGATGAGCGTTGCTATTTAAGCCAAGATCGCAAGTTCTGCCTATTCGGCACGACATATATATATATATATATATATATATATATATATATATATATATATATATAATATATATAAATATATATTATATATATATGCAACCCTTCCTCAGCCCTCTGGACAACAGTTTTGGTAATCCCGCACCTCCTCCTAACTCCAAACTACGAATATAATGCAGAGAATTCGTAGTTTGGAAGTTAGGAGGAGGTGCGGGATTACCAAAACTGTTGTCCAGAGGGCTGAGGAAGGGTTGTTGAGGTGGTTCGGACATGTAGAGAGAATGGAGCGAAACAGAATGACTTCAAGAGTGTATCAGTCTGTAGTGGAAGGAAGGCGGGGTAGGGGTCGGCCTAGGAAGGGTTGGAGGGAGGGGGTAAAGGAGGTTTTGTGTGCGAGGGGCTTGGACTTCCAGCAGGCATGCGTGAGCGTGTTTGATAGGAGTGAATGGAGACAAATGGTTTTTAATACTTGACGTGCTGTTGGAGTGTGAGCAAAGTAACATTTATGAAGGGATTCAGGGAAACCGGCAGGCCGGACTTGAGTCCTGGAGATGGAAGTACAGTGCCTGCACTCTGAAGGAGGGGTGTTAATGTTGCAGTTTAAAAACTGTAGTGTAAAGCACCCTTCTGGCAAGACAGTGATGGAGTGAATGATGGTGAAAGTTTTTCTTTTTCGGGCCACCCTGCCTTGGTGGGAATCGGCCGGTGTGATAATAAATAAATATATATATATATATATATATATATATATATTATATATATATATATAATATATATATATATAAATAAATAAATAATATATATATATATATATATATATATATATATATATATATATATATATATATATATATATAAATATCTATATATGAATCAAGTCTTTCAATAAATTTTGATATATTTAACTAGAGATTACAAAACTGATTCAGTACTAGCGGAGTTTATATCATATAAATCACGTGGATTAACTCTCATGGTTTAGGAGCACAACTCGCAGCATCATACTAATTACTCGATGCTTCACCCAGGACGCTGTCAATCTTGACCACAGTTTGCCGTGTGGAAAAACAGTAGTCAATGATTGTGATGCACTCCGCAACACTCCACTGCCACCTGGGACAAAACTTGTGGGACCAACTTATAGTGGGGAAATATGATAAGTGAGACCAAACACTTTTTCAAAACAATCTACATCAACTGCCACAGCGGAGAGTAGGGCCATGCTAAGCTCTCTAGTGTATATTGCTATACACGTGAGAGCTGTTAGTTTCAGGACGTGTGAGACGTTGGGTCTAGTTCTGCCTTCTCCCGGAGTTAAATAACGTTCCTGGAGATGCTCCTAGACCAGACCATTACAATGGTCTCTCTCAGCCTGTGAAAAAACAGGTGAGATGTTCCGCAACCTATGGGCGTAGACTGGTAGAATAATAATACGTCCGTGTGTCTTCTGTGACAGTTTACGCTTGAGTGTGTCTGTTCGAGTTTATATTTAGCAGAGACTTCCTTGTTGTGCTTTCTGGACGGCGTTTATGAGAACTCTGCTAAGTACTTAGAACTTCGAGAGCTTTCGTGATTGAGAAACTATTGAGACTCAGGAGAGCTCTATCTCCTCCACGGTGAGATGGGTTTGTTTAATCTATTATAGATACGATGGAAGCAGGAATAGCCAACCGGTGCCACAGTCTTTTATGTAGGAAAACGGGTTCCTTCTGCTTGTAGTTGTAGAAGTAGATGATGATGGTGGAGAATTATGGTTGGTTGTGGTGATGGTGGTGGAGTGAGTGTCGTGGAGGAGGTGACTGCTGTTGTAAATATTGAAGGATCCATCTGGTGTGGTAATTATAGAAATTGAAGTAGTGGAAGTTGTAGAATTAGAAGTTGTAGTGGTGGAAGTTCTGTTAGCAGAAGTTGGGGTGGTTGAATTTGCGATAGTGGAACGTGTGTTGGTGAAAGTAGTGAAGATACTTGAAAAGGAAATTAAATAGTGGAAGTTACAGTAGTGGTGGAAGTTGGGTTAGTGGTAAATGTAGAGCTGAAAAGTATACTTCGTGAAGTTTTCAAAGTGAATGTTGTATTTGTAAATGTTCTTGTAGTAGTGAAAGGTGTGTTGCTGAACCTACTAGTGAAAGAATTTGTGGAATTGGAAGTTGTATTGAAATAAATAAAAGAGGAGGATAATCAATAAATACTGGAGGATAAAGTAGTGGGAAGTATCGTAGTTTACTTAAAGGATTTAGACATTATGGTAGTATAAGTTATTATAGAGGCAGTTTTGATGGAGGAAATTCTAGTTGACGCACTGAATGATGTAAACTAGGAAGTGGAAGTTTAGTGTTTTTTCATGGAATTTTTGTGGATGTGACTATGCGGTTGTTAGGGTAGTGGAGTTGGTGGTGGGGATAGTTGCAGTGGTGGTGTTGGTGTTGGTGGTGGTGTTGGTGGGGATGGTTGCAGTGGTTGTGGTGGTGGTGGTGGTGGTGGTGTTGGTCAACTGTCATGGTTGTACTAGGTGTGGAAGTAGAGTATGTTGAAGAACTGGAACTTGTAGAAGTAAAAGTTGTGGTGGAAGTTCTCGTAGTTGAAGTTGTAGTACTGGAAGTAGTAGTAGGGGAAGTTACAGCAGTGGAAGCTGTAGATGTGGAAGTTGAAGTAGTGGAAGTTGTATAGATGATCTAGTAGCAGTCGAAGTCTTAGTAGTCGAAGTTGTAGTAGTGGAAGTTGTAGTAGTGGAAATTGTAGTAGTGAAAGCTGTAGTAGTGGAAATTGTAGTAGATGGAGTCGTAGAAACGGAAGTTGTAGTACGAGATTTTGTAGTACTGCAAGTTGTTGTAATGGAAGTTGCAATATTGGAATTTGTAGAAAGTGAAGTATTAGAAGTGGAAGTTGTAGTAATGGAAGTTGAAGTACTGGAGATAATAGAAGATGAAGAAGTACAACTGGAAGTGGAAGTAGTGGAATAAGTAGTAGTGGAAATAGTTCCTGACTATGGAACTGAACTTCTCCAGGCCGAGGGACTGACAACCTCAAATTCTACGACTTCAAGGGTGATGGACTGATTACATCGTCTTCACATCTCTACTGTTCCTGCCTACTTTCTGTATTCGACTGAAGAAGCCTACTGTGTAGGCGAAACGTTTCGGAATAAAGTTGCTTAACTGTTGCCTATGTGTCTTACCTACCAAGTAGTAGTGGAAGTGGTAGAAGTAGAAGTAAAAGCAGAGGAAGTTGTAGTAGAGGAAGTTGAGGAACTGGGGCTTGTAGAACTGGAAGATGTAGTACTGGCAGCTGACGTAGAGGAAGTTGCAGTACTAAAAGTTGTAGCACTGGAAGCTGTAGTAGTGGAAGTTGAATTATTATTATTATTATAATCAAGGGGGAAGCGCTAAACCCGGAGGATTATACAGCGCCTGGGGGGGGGGGGAATGTGGAAGGCATTCAGGCTTAATTCGGGGAACTGGAGCACAGATCCAATTCCCTAAATCAAGAGCCCCTCACAAACATCAAGGAACCTTCCTTGAGGGGCCAGTGGAAGTTGAAGTAGTGTAGTGGAAGATGTAGCAATGGAAGTTGAAGTAGTGGAAGTTGCAGCAGCGGAATCTGTACTAGTCGAAATTGACGTAGCAAAAGTAGTTGTTGCGGAAGTTGTTGTAGTGGAAGTTGAAGTCCTGAAGGATGCAGTAGTGGAAGTTATAGTATTCGAATTTGTAACTGTAGAAGTTGTACCACAGTTGTACCACAGTTGTACCACAGTTGTGGAAGTTGGACAAGTAGATATAGGTAATGGAGATTTACTGTTTTCTTGAGGTGGTGATGATGGTGGTGGTGGTGGTGATTGTGGTGATAATGGTGGTGGTGGTGGTGGTGGTGGTGGTGGTGGTGGTGATTGTGGTGATAATGGTGGTGGTGGTGGTGATGGTGGTGGTGTGGTACTCCGTAGTGGTAGATGTTATTGAAATTACAGTAATGGAAGTTGTAGTACTTAATGATGCAGTAGTGGAGATTTTAGTTCTAATCGATATAGTAGTGGGAGATATAGTAGTGGGAGATATAGTAGTGGGAGATATAGTAGTGGGAGATATAGTAGTGGGAGATATAGTAGTGGGAGATATAGTAGTGGGAGATATAGTAGTGGGAGATATAGTAGTGGGAGATATAGTAGTGGGAGATATAGTGATGAAAGTTTCACTAGTGGAAGTTGTTGTTGTTGAAGTTGAAGTAGTGGAAGTTATAGTATTTGAAGTTGTAAAAGTGGAAGTTGAACTTAATAAAGATGAAGTGGAAGTTGTGGAAGTGAAGTTGTAGAAGTAGATGGAGATAATGGAGGTTTACTGGTTTTCTTGAGGTTTTGGTGATGGTGGTGGTGATGGTGGTGGTGATGGTGGTGGTGATGGTGGTGGTGATGGTGGTGGTGATGGTGGTGGTGATGGTGGTGGTGATGGTGGTGGTGATGGTGGTGGTGATGATAGTGTTCGTGGTATTCCATTGTGGTGGAGGTTGTTGAAGTTGTAGTAGTGGAACTTGTAGTAGTTGAAGTTGTAGCACTGGAGGTTGTAGTAGTGGAAATCATAGTAGAGGAAGTTGTAGTAGAGGAAGTTGTGGAATTAGAAGTTGTAGAAGTAGATGGAGATAATGGAGGTTTACTGGTTTTATTGTGATGATTGTGGTGATGGTGATGATGGTGATGATTGTGATGATTGTGATGATGGTGATGATGGTGATGGTGCTCGTCGTGGTGGTCCGTCGTTGTCGAGGTTGTTGAAGTTGTAGTAGTGGAACATGTAGTAGTTGAAGTTGTAAACAGTATAAGTTGTAGTAGTGTATGTTGTAGTAGTGGAAGTTGTAGCAGCGGAGGTTGTAGTAGTTGAAGATGTAGTTTAGGAAGTTGTTGTAGTGGAAGCTGTGCTAGTGGAAGTTACAGTAGTGGAAGTTGTATTAGATGAAGTTGTAGTAGAGGAGATTGTTTAAGAAGTTTTAGGAGTTGGTATTGCAGGTTTTCTGGTTTTACTTGTAGTAGTGGAAGTGGTAGTAGTGGTAGTTGTAGTAGGGGAAGTTGTAGAAGTCGAGGTTGTCGTAATGGAAGTTGTAGCAGTGGAGGTAGTATTAATGGAAGGTGTAGTAGAGGGAGTTGTAGTAAAGGAAATTGTGGAAGTAGAAGTTGTAGCAGTTATTGGAGGTGTTGGAGGTTTTCTGGTTTTCTTGTGTTGGTGGTGATTGTGGTGATGGTGGTGGTGGTGATGGTGGTCGTGGTAGCCAGTTGTGGTGGAGATTGTTGACGTTGTAGTAGTAGAATGTGTAGTGCTTGAACTTGTAGTAGTGGAAGTTGTAGTTGTGGAAGTTTTAGTTGTGGAAGTTGTAGTAGTGGAAGTTGTAGTAGTGGAAGTTTTAGTTGTGGAAGTTGTAGTAGTGGAAGTTGTAGTAGCAGAAGTTGTAGCGGTGGAGGTAGTATTAATGGTAGGTGTAGTAGGGGAGTTGTAGTAAGGGAAATTGTGGTAGAAGAAGTTGTAGGAGTTGTTGGAGGTGTTGGAGGTTTTCTGGTTTTCTTGTGCTGGTGGTGACTGTGGTGATGGTGATGGTGGTGGTGATGATGGTGATAGTGGTAGTCAGTAGTGGTGGAAATTGTTGAAGTTGAAGCAGTAGAATTTGTAGTAGTCGAACTTGTAGTAGCGGACGTTGTAGTAGTGAAAGTCGTAGTTGTGAAAGTTGTAGTACTGGAGGAAGTAGTAGTGAAGGATGTATTAGTGGAAGTTATAGTAGTGGAAGTTGTAATCATGTAAGTTGTAGTAGTAGAAGTTGTAGTTGTGCAAGTTGTAGTAGTAGAAGTTGTAGTAGTGGAAGTTGTAGTAGCAGAAGACATAGTAGTGGAAGTTGTAGAAGGTGAAGTTGTAGAAGTGGAAGTTGTAGTAGCAGAAGACATAGTAGTGGAAGTTGTAGAAGGTGAAGTTGTAGTAGTGGAGTTGTAGTAAAGGTAGTTGGAGTAGTGGAAGTTGAAGTAGTGGAAGTTGTAACAGTGGAGGTAGTATTAATGGAAGGTGTAGTAGAGGGAGTTTGAAGAAGAGGAAATTGTGGAAGTAGAAGTTGTAGAAGTTGTTGGAGATTTTGGAGGTGTTGAAGGTGTTGGAGGTTTCTGGTTTTCTTGTGTTGGTGGTGATTGTGGTGATGGTGGTGGTGATGATGGTGATCGTGGTAGTCAGTAGTGGAGGAGATTGTTGAACTTGTAGTAGTGGAATTAGTAGCAGTGGAAGTCGTATAGTGAAAGTTGTAGTTACTGGAGGGAGTTGCAGTGGAAGAAGTAGTTGTGGAAGTTTTAATGGTAGAAGTTGTAGTAGTGGAAGTTTTAGTAGTGCAATTTGAATTTGTGGAAGTTTTTGTAGGGGAAATTTTAGTAGTGAAAGGTTGTAGTAGCAGAAGTTTTAGTTGTTGAAGTTGTGTTGTAAAAGTTGTGAAGGGGAAGTTTTTAGTAGGGGAAGTTGTAGTTGTGGAAGTAATAGTTGGGGAAAGTTGTAGTAGGGGGAAGTTGTAGTAGTGGAAGTTTTTAGTTGTGGAAGTTTAGTTGTGGAAGTTTTTGTTGTGGAAGTTTAGTAGTGGAAGTGGGAAGTGTGGAAGTTGTGGGGTTTGGGACGTTGTATTTGTGGAAAAGAGTAGTTGTGGAAGTTGTAGTAGTGGAAGTTGTTTTTGGTGGAAGTAGTGTTGTGGAATTTTTGTAGTAGTGGAAGTTGTATTTGGGGGAAGGTGTGTTGGGAATTTGTAGTAGTGGAAGTTTTTGTTGTGGAATTTTTTTTGAAATTTTACTGAAGTTGTATTTGTGGAAGTTTTAGTAGTGTAAGTTGTAGTAGCGGGAAGTCGTAGTTGTTGAAGTTGTAGTTGTAAAAGTTTTTAAGAAGGGAAGTTTTTAGTAGTGGAAGTTTATTTGGGGGGAAGTTGTAGTAGGGGAAAAAGTTGTGTTAGGGAAAAGTTGTAGTTGTGGAAGTTGTTTGTTGTGGAAGTTGATTTGGGGAAAAGTTGTAGTTGGGAACTTGTAGTAGGGGAAGTTAAATTTAAGGGAAAGTTGTGTGCGGAAGTTTTAAAGTAAGGGAAAATTTGTAGTTGGGGAAAAGGGTTGGAGTAGTGGAAGTTGTAGTAGTGGAAGTTTTTATTAGAGGATGTCTTTAGTAGGGGAAGTTGTGAAGTGGAAGTTGAAAAAAGTAGTTGTAGTTGTAGTAGTGGGGTTTAGTTTTTTAAGGGAAAGTGTAGTAGGGGAAAAATTGGGGAAAAAGAAGATTTTAGAAGTTTTTGGGGGTTTTGGGAAAAGGGTTGTTGGAGGTGTTTGGAGGTGTTGGGGGTTTTTTGGGTTTTCTTGTGTGGTGGGTGACTGGGGTGTTTGTTGGTGGTGATGGGGGGGAAGGTGATGTGGGGGGTCGTGGAAGTGGGTTTGGTGGAGTTTTGTTGGGGTTTTTAAAGTAGTAGAATTTGAGTAGTTGAATTGAATTAGTGGAATTTGTAGACGGGGAAGTTGTAGAAAAGGGAAGTTGAGTTGTGGAAGTTGTGGGAGTGGAAGTTGTAGTTTTGGGACGTTGTAGTTGGGGGGAAGTTGTAGTAGGGGAAAGTTGTAGTAGCGGGTTGTAGCAGGGGAAAGGTAGTTTTAAGGGGAAGGGTTTTGTAGGGGGAGTTGTAGTGGGGGAAAATTGTGGTAGAAGAAGTTGTGGAGTTGTTGGAGGTGTTGGGGGTTTTTCCGGTTTTTTTGTGTGGTGGGGGGACTGTGGTGATGGTGAGGGGTGGGGGTTTGATGATGGTGGTTTTCGTGGTGTCAGTTGTGGTGGGGGGTTGTTAAAATTTGAAGCATTTGGTTTTGTGTAGTCGAACTTGTAGTAGCGGACGTTGTAGTAGTGAAAGTCGTAGTTTGTGAAAGTTGTAGTACTGGAGGAAGTGGGTAGCGAAGGATGTATTAGTGGAAGTTATAGTAGTGGAAGTTGTAATCATGTAATTTTGTAGTAGTAGAAGTTGTAGTTGTGCAAGTTGTAGTAGTTGAAGTTGTAGTAGTGGAAGTTGTAGTAGCAGAAGACTTTAGTAGTGGAAGTTGTAGAAGGTGAAGTTGTAGTAGTGGAAGTTGTAGTAGCAGAAGACATTAGTAGTGGAAGCTGTAGAAGGTGAAGTTGTAGTATTGGAAGATGTAGTAAATGTAGTTGTAGTAGTGGAGTTGAAGTAGTGGAAGTTGTAACAGTGGAGGTTAGTATTAATGGAAGGTGTAGTAGAGGGAGTTGAAGAAGAGGAAATTATGGAAGTAGAAGTTGTTGGAGTTTTTGGAGATGTTGGAGGTGTTGGAGGTTTTCTGCTTTTCTTGTGTTGGTGGTGATTGGGGTTTGATGGTGGTGATGATGGTGATGTGGTAGTCAGTAGTGGTGGAGATTGTTGAAGTTGTAATCGTAGAATTTGTAGTAGTTGAACTTGTAGTAGTGGACGTTGTAGTAGTGGAAGTTGTAGTAGCGGAAGTTGTAGTTTTGGAAGTTGTAGTAGTGGAAGTTGTAGTTTTGGAAGTTGTAGTAGTGGAAACTGTAGTAGTGGAAGTTTTAGTAGCGGAAGTTTTAGTAGTGGAAGTTGTAGTAGTGGAAGTTGTCATAATTGAAGTTGTAGCAGTGGAGATAGTATTAACGGAAAGTGTAGTAGAGGGAGTTGTAGAAGAGGAAATTGTTTAAGTAGAAGTTAAGAAGTTGCTGGAGGTGTTGGAGGTGTTGTAGGTTTTCTGGTTTTCTTGTGTTGGTGGTGTTTGTGGTGATGGTGATGGTGGTGGTGATGATGGTGATCGTGGTAGTCAGTAGTGGGGGGAGATTGTTGAATTTGTAGTAGAAGAATTTGTAATAGTTGAGCTTGTAGTAGTGGACGTTGTAGTAGTGGAAGTTGTTGAAATGGAAGTTGTAGTACGGAAGGATGTAGTAGTGGAAGTTGCAGTTAGTGGAAGTTGTAGTAGTGGAAGTTGTAGTAGTGGTTAGTAGTGGAAGCTGTAGTAGTGGAAGTTTTAGTAGTGGAAGTTTTAGTAGTGGAAGTTGTAGTAGTGGAAGTTGTCATAATGGAAGTTGTAGCAGTGGAGGTAGTATTAATGGAAAGTGTAGTAGAGGGAGTTGTAGAAGAGGAAATTGTGGAAGTAGAAGTTATAGAAGTTGGTGGAGGTGTTGGAGGTGTTGGAGGTGTCGGAGGTGTTGGAGGTGTTGGAGGTGTTGGAGGTGTCGGAGGTGTTGGAGGTGTTGGAGGTTTTCTGGTTTTCTTGTGTGGTGGTGGACTGTGGTGATGGTGATGGTGGTGGTGATGATGGTGGTCGTCATAGTCAGTTGTGGTGGAGGTTGTTGAAGTTGTAGTAGTAGAATATGTAGTGCTTGAACTTGTAGTAGTGGAAGTTGTAGTAGTGGAAGTCGTTGTAGTGGAAGTTGTAGTTGTGGAAGTTGTAGTAATGGAAGTTGTGTTAGCGGAAGTTGTAGTCGTGGAAGTTGTTGCAGTGGAAGTTTTAGTTGTGGAAGTTGAAGTAGCGGAAGTTGTAGTCGTGGAAGTTGTAGTAGTGGAAGTTATAGTAATGGAAGTTGTAGTAGCAGAAGTTGTAGTTGTGGAAGTTTTAGTAGTGGAAGTTGTAGTAGTGGAAGTTGTCATAATGGAAGTTGTAGCAGTGGTGGTAGTATTAATGGAAAGTGTAGTTGAGGGAGTTGTAGTAGAGGAAATTGTGGAAGTAGAAGTTATAGAAGTTGGTGGAGGTGTTGGAGGTGTTGGAGGTGTTGGAGGTGTTGGAGGTGTTGGAGGTGTCGGAGGTGTTGGAGGTGTTTCAGGTTTTGGAGGTGTCGGAGGTGTTGCAGGTTTTCTGGTTTTCTTGTGCTGGTGGTGACTGTGGTGATGGTGATGGTGGTGGTGATGATGGTGGTCGTGGTAGTCAGTTGTGGTGGAGGTTGTTGAAGTTGTAGTAGTAGAATATGTAGTGCTTGAACTTGTAGTAGTGGACGTTGTAGTAGTGGAAGTCGTAGTAGTGGAAGTCGTAGTAGTGGAAGTTGTAGTTGTGGAAGTCGTAATAGTGGAAGTTGTAGTTGTGGAAGTTGAAGTTGTGGAAGTTGTAGAAGTGGAAATTGTAGTTGTGGAAGATGTAGTAGTGGAAGTTGTAGTAGTGGAAGTTGTAGTTGTGGAATTTGTGGTGGAAGTTGTAGTTGTGGAAGTTGTCGTAATGGAAGTTGTATCAGTGGACTTAGTATTAATGGAAGGTGTAGTAGAGGGAGTTGTAGTAGAAGAGATTTTGGAAGTAGAAGTTATGGAAGTTGTTGGAGGTGATGGAGGTGTTGGAGGTTTTCTGGATTTCTTGTTTTGCTGGTGATTGTGGTGATGGTGATGGTGGTGGTGATGATGGTGGTCGTGGTAGTCAGTAGTGGTGGAGATTGTTGAAGTTGTAGTCGTAGAATTTGTAGTAGTTGAACTTGTAGTAGTGGACGTTGTAGTAGTGGAAGTTGCAGTAGCGGAAGTTGTAGTTGTGGAAGTTGTTGTTGTGGAAGTTGTAGTTTT
This sequence comes from Cherax quadricarinatus, assembly GCF_026875155.1. NCBI lineage: Eukaryota > Metazoa > Arthropoda > Malacostraca > Decapoda > Parastacidae > Cherax > Cherax quadricarinatus. The sequence goes on along the minus strand of NC_069489.1, from coordinate 6,154,559 downwards.
GGAAGTTGTAGTAGTGGACGCTGTAGTAGTGGAAGTTGTAGTAGTGGAAGTTGTCATAATGGAAGTTGTAGCAGTGGTGGTAGTATTAATGGAAAGTGTAGTAGAGGGAGTTGTAGTAGAGGAAATTGTGGAAGTAGAAGTTATAGAAGTTGGGGGAGGTTTTTGGAGGTGTTGGAGGTGTTGGAGGTGTCGGAGGTGTTGGAGGTGTTGGAGGTGTTGAAGGTGTCGGAGGTGTTGGAGGTGTTGGAGGTTTTCTGGTTTTCTTGTGCTGGTGGTGACTGTGGTGATGGTGATGGTGGTGGTGATGATGGTGGTCGTGGTAGTCAGTTGTGGTGGAGGTTGTTGAAGTTGTAGTAGTAGAATATGTAGTGCTTGAACTTGTAGTAGTGGAAGTTGTAGTAGTGGAAGTCGTAGTAGTGGAAGTTGTAGTAGCAGAAGTTGGAGTCGTGGAAGTTGTAGTAGTGGAAGTTTTAGTTGTGGAAGTTGAAGTAGCGGAAGTTGTAGTCGTGGAAGTTGTAGTAGTGGAAGTTATAGTAATGGAAGTTGTAGTAGTGGAAGTTTTAGTAGTGAAAGTTGTTGTAGTGGAAGTTGTCATAATGGAAGTTGTAGCAGTGGTGGTAGTATTAATGGAAAGTGTAGTAGAGGGAGTTGTAGTAGAGGAAATTGTGGAAGTAGAAGTTATAGAAGTTGGAGGAAGTGTTGGAGGTGTTGGAGGTGTTGGAGGTGTCGGAGGTGTTGGAGGTGTTTCAGGTTTTGGGGGTTTGTCGGAGGGTGTTGGAGGTGTTGGAGGTTTTCTGGTTTTCTTGTGCTGGTGGTGACTGTGGTGATGGTGATGGTGGTGGTGATGATGGTGGTCGTGGTAGTCAGTTGTGGTGGAGGTTGTTGAAGTTGTAGTAGTAGAATATGTAGTGGTTGAAATTGTAGTAGTGGAAGTTGTAGTAGCGGAAGTTATAGTCGTGTAAGTTTTAGTAGTGGAAGTTGAAGCTGTGGAAGTTGTAGTACTGGAGGAAGTTGTAGTGGAAGATGTAGTAGTGGAAGTTGTAGTAGTGGACGTTGTAGTTGTGTAAGTTTTAGTAGTGGAAGTTGAAGTTGAGGAAGTTGTAGTAGTGGAAGTTGTAGTAGTGGAAGTTGTAGTAGTGGAAGTTGTAGTTTTGGAAGTTGTAGTAGTGGAAGCTGTAGTAGTGGAAGTTTTAGTAGTGGAAGTTGTAGTAGTTGAAGTTGTCATAATGGAAGTTGTAGCAGTGGAGGTAGTTTTAATAGAAAGTGTAGTAGAGGGAGTTGTAGAAGAGGAAATTGTGGAGTAGTAGTTATAGAAGTTGGTGGAGGTGTTGGAGGTGTTGGAGGTGTCGGAGGTGTTGGAGGTGTTGGAGGTGTTGGAGTGTTGGAGGTGTCGGAGGTGTTGGAGGTGTTGGAGGTTTTACTGGTTTTCTTGTGCTGGTGGTGACTGTGGTGATGGTGATGGTGGTGGTGATGATGGTGGTCTTGGTAGTCAGTTTGTGGTGGAGGTTGTTGAAGTTGTAAGTAGTAGAATATGTAGTGCTTGAACTTGTAGTAGTGGACGTTGTAGTAGTGGAAGTCGTAGTAGTGGAAGTGGTAGTTTTGGAAGTTGTAGTAATGGAAGTTGTAGTAGCGGAAGTTGTAGTCGTGGAAGTTGTAGTAGTGGAAGTTTTAGTTGTGGAAGTTGAAGTAGCGGAAGTTGTAGTCGTGGAAGTTGTAGTAGTGGAAGTTGAAGTTGTGGAAGTTGTAGTAGTGGAAGTTGTAGTAGTGGAAGTTGTAATAGTAGAAGTTGAAGTAGTGGAAGTTGTAGTAGTGGAAGTTGAAGTGTGGAAGTTGTAGTAGTGGAAGTTTAGTAGTGGAAATTTGTATTAGTGGAAGTTGTCGTAATGGAAGTTGTAGCAGTGGAGGTAGTATTAATGGAAGGTGTAGTAGAGGGAGTTGTAGTAAAGGAAATTGTGTAAGTAGAATGTTATAGCAGTTATTGGAGGTGTTGGAGGTTTTCTGGTTTTCTTGTGCTGGTGGTGATTGTGGTGATGGTGATGGTGGTGGTGATGATGGTGGTCGTGGTAGTCATTTTGTGGTGGAGGTTGTTGAAGTTGTAGTAGTAGAATATGTTGTGGTTGAACTTGTAGTAGTGGACGTTGTAGTAGTGGAAGTCGTAGTAGTGGAAGTGGTAGTTTTGGAAGTTGTAGTAATGGAAGTTGTAGTAGCGGAAGTTGTAGTCGTGGAAATTGTAGTAGTGGAAGTTTTAGTTGTGGAAGTTGAAGTAGCGGAAGTTGTAGTCGTGGAAGTTGTAGTAGTGGAAGTTGAAGTTGTGGAAGTTGTAGTAGTGGAAGTTGTAGTAGTGGAAGTTGTAATAGTGGAAGTTGTAGTAGTGGAAGTTGTAGTAGTGGAAGTTGAAGTTGTGGAAGTTGTAGTAGTGGAAGTTGAAGTTGTGGAAGTTGTAGTAGTGGAAGTTGTAGTAGTGGAAGTTGTAAATAGTGGAAGTTGTAGTAGTGGAAGTTGTAGTAGTGAAAGTTGAAATTGCGGAAGTTGTAGTAGTGGAAGTTGTAGTAGTGGAAATTGTATTAGTGGAAGTTGTCGTAATGGAAGTTGTAGCAGTGGAGGTAGTATTTAATGGAAGGGTTTGTAGTAGAGGGAGTTGTAGTAAAGGAAATTGTGTAAGTAGAAGTTGTAGCAGTTATTGGAGGTGTTGAAGGTTTTCTGGTTTTCTTGTGCTGGTGGTGATTGTGGTGATGGTGATGGTGGTAGTGATGATGGTGGTCGTGGTAGTCAGTAGTGGTGGAGTTTGTTGAAGTTGTAGTAGCATAAATTTTAGTTGTTGAACTTGTAGTAGTGGACGTTGTAGTAATGGAAGTCGTAGTAGTGAAACTTGTAGTTGTGGAAGTTGTAGTTGGTGAAGCTGTAGTAGTGGAAGTTGTAGTATTGGTAGATGTAGTAGGGGAAGTTGTAGTAGTGTGAGTTGTTGTAATGGAAGTTGTAACAGTCGAGGTAGTATTATTGGAAGGTTCTGCAGAGGGAGTTGAGGTAGAAGTAAAAGTTGTAGAAGTTGTTGGAAGTGATGGAGGTGTTGTAGGTTTTCTGGTTTTCTTGTGTTGGTGGTGATTGTGGTGATGGTGATGGTGGTGGTGATGATGGTGATCGTGGTAGTCAGTAGTGGAGGAGATTGTTGAATTTGTAGTAGAAGAATTTGTAATAGTTGAGCTTGTAGTAGTGGACGTTGTAGTAGTGGAAGTTGTAGAAATGGAAGTTGTAGTACGGAAGGATGTAGTAGTGGAAGTTGTAGTAGTGGAAGGTGTAGTAGTGGAAGTTGTAGTAGTGGAAGTTGTAGTAGTGGAAGTTGTAGTTGCGGAAGTTGTAGTTGTGGAAGTTGTAGTAGTGGAAGTTGTAGTAGTGGAAGTTGTAGTAGCGGAAGTTGTAGTTGTGGAAGTTGTAGTAGTGGAAGTTGTAGTTTTGGAAGTTGTAGTAGTGGAAGCTGTAGTAGTGGAAGTTTTAGTAGTGGAAGTTGTAATAGTGGAAGTTGTCATAATGGAAGTTGTAGCAGTGGAGGTAGTATTAATTGAAAGTGTAGTAGAGGGAGTTGTAGAAGAGGAAATTGTTGAAGTAGAAGTTATAGAAGTTGGTGGAGGTGTTGGAGGTGTTGGAGGTGTTGGAGGTATCGGAGGTGTTGGAGGTGTTGGAGGTGTTGGAGGTGTTGGAGGTGTCGGAGGTGTTGAAGGTGTTGGAGTTTTTCTGGTTTCTTGTGCTGTGGTGACTGTGGTGATGGTGATGGTGGTGGTGATGATGGTGGTCGTGGTAGTCAGTTGTGGTGAGGTTGTTGAAGTTGTAGTAGTAGAATATGTAGTGCTTGAACTTGTAGTAGTGGACGTTGTAGTAGTGGAAGTCGTAGTAGTGGAAGTGGTAGTTGTGGAAGTTATAGTAATGGAAGTTGTAGTAGCGGAACTTGTAGTCGTGGAAGTTGTAGTAGTGGAAGTTTTAGTTGTGGAAGTTGAAGTAGCGGAAGTTGTAGTCGTGGAAGTTGTAGTAGTGGAAGTTGAAGTTGTGGAAGTTGTAGTAGTGGAAGTTGTAGTAGTGGAAGTTGTAGTAGTGGAAGTTGTAGTAGTGGAAGTTGTAGTAGTGGAAGTTGAAGTTGTGGAAGTTGTAGTAGTGGAAGTTGTAGTAGTTGAAGTTGTCATAATGGAAGTTGTAGCAGTGGAGGTAGTATTAATAGAAAGTGTAGTAGAGGGAGTTGTAGAAGAGGAAATTGTGGAAGTAGTAGTTATAGAAGTTGGTGGAGGTGTTGGAGGTGTTGGAGGTGTCGGAGGTGTTGGAGGTGTTGGAGGTGTTGGAGGTGTTGGAGGTGTCGGAGGTGTTGGAGGTGTTGGAGGTTTTCTGGTTTTCTTGTGCTGGTGGTGACTGTGGTGATGGTGATGGTGGTGGTGATGATGGTGGTCTTGGTAGTCAGTTGTGGTGGAGGTTGTTGAAGTTGTAGTAGTAGAATATGTAGTGCTTGAACTTGTAGTAGTGGACGTTGTAGTAGTGGAAGTCGTAGTAGTGGAAGTGGTAGTTTTGGAAGTTGTAGTAATGGAAGTTGTAGTAGCGGAAGTTGTAGTCGTGGAAGTTGTAGTAGTGGAAGTTTTAGTTGTGGAAGTTGAAGTAGCGGAAGTTGTAGTCGTGGAAGTTGTAGTAGTGGAAGTTGAAGTTGTGGAAGTTGTAGTAGTGGAAGTTGTAGTAGTGGAAGTTGTAATAGTGGAAGTTGAAGTAGTGGAAGTTGTAGTAGTGGAAGTTGAAGTTGTGGAAGTTGTAGTAGTGGAAGTTGTAGTAGTGGAAATTGTATTAGTGGAAGTTGTCGTAATGGAAGTTGTAGCAGTGGAGGTAGTATTAATGGAAGGTGTAGTAGAGGGAGTTGTAGTAAAGGAAATTGTGTAAGTAGAAGTTATAGCAGTTATTGGAGGTGTTGGAGGTTTTCTGGTTTTCTTGTGCTGGTGGTGATTGTGGTGATGGTGATGGTGGTGGTGATGATGGTGGTCGTGGTAGTCAGTTGTGGTGGAGGTTGTTGAAGTTGTAGTAGTAGAATATGTTGTGGTTGAACTTGTAGTAGTGGACGTTGTAGTAGTGGAAGTCGTAGTAGTTGAAGTGGTAGTTTTGGAAGTTGTAGTAATGGAAGTTGTAGTAGCGGAAGTTGTAGTCGTGGAAGTTGTAGTAGTGGAAGTTTTAGTTGTGGAAGTTGAAGTGCGAAGTTGTAGTCGTGGAAGTTGTAGTAGTGGAAGTGAAGTTGTGGAAGTTGTAGTAGT
>NC_069489.1:6132635-6148789 GCF_026875155.1 Cherax quadricarinatus | reverse complement strand
GGGTGGTTCGAGTTTTATTTAGCAGAGATTTCCCTTTGTTGTGCTTCTGGACGAGTTTATGAGAACTCTGCTAAGTACTTAGAACTTCGAGAGCTTTCGTGGTTGAGAAACTATGGAGACTCGGGAGAGCTCTATCTCCTCCACGGTGAGATGGGTTTGTTTAATCTATTATAGATACGATGGAAGCAGGAATAGCCAACGGTGCCACAGTCTTTTATGTGGAAACGGGTTCCTTCTGCTTGTAGTTGTAGAAGTAGATGATGATGGTGGAGAATTATGGTTGGTTGTGGTGATGGTGGTGGAGTGAGTGTCGTGGAGGAGGTGACTGCTGTTGTAAACATTGAAGGATCCATCTGGTGTGGAATTATGGAAATTGAACTAGTGGAAGTTGTAGATTTAGAAGTTGTAGTGGTGGAAGTTCTGTTAGCAGAAGTTGGGGTGGTTGAATTTGCGATAGTGGAACGTGTGTTGGTGAAAGTAGTGAAGATATTTGAAAAGGAAATTAAATAGTGGAAGTTACAGTAGTGGTGGAAGTTGGGTTAGTGGTAAACGTAGAGCTGAAAACTATACTTCGTGAAGTTTTCAAAGTGAATGTTGTATTTGTAAATGTTCTTGTAGTAGTGAAAGGTGTGTTGCTGAGCCTACTAGTGAAAGAAGTTGTGGAATTGGAAGATGTATTGAAACAAGTTAAAGAGGAGGATAAACAAGAAATACTGGAGAAAAAAGTAGTGGAAGGTATCGTATTATTCGTTAAGGAAGTTGACATTATGTTAGTATAAGTTATTGTAGAGGAAGTTTTGATGGTGGAAATTCTAGATGATGTCATTAAAGATTTAAACGAGGAAGTGGAGGTTCAGTGTTTTTCATGGGATGATTATGGTTGTGGTTAAGCAGATGTTAAGGTAGTGGTGGTGGTGAGGATGGTTGTGGTGGTGGTGGTGAGGATGGCTGTGGTGGTGGTGGTGGTGGTGCTGGTCAACTGTCATGGTTGTACTAGGTGTGGAAGTAGAGTATGTTGAAGTACTGGAACTTGCAGAAGTAAAAGTTGTGGTGGAAGTTCTCGTAGTTGAAGTTGTAGTACTGGAAGAGGTAGTAGGGGAAGTTACAGCAGTAGAAGTTATAACAGTGGAAGCTGTAGTTGTGGAAGTTGTAGTAGTGGAAATTGTAGTGATGAAAGTTGTAGAATTGGAAGTTGTAGTAGTGGAAGTTGTAGTAGTAGAACTTGTGATAGAGGAAGATAAAGTAGTGGAAGTTACAGCAGTGGAAGTTGTTGAGGTGCAAGTTGTAGTAGTGGAAGTTGTAGTAAATGATGTAGTAGAAGTGGAAGTTGTAGAAGTAGATATAGGTAATGGAGGTTTACTGGTTTTCTTGTGGTCGTGGTGATGTTGGTGATGGTGGTGGTCGTCGTAGTAAGTAGTGGTAGATGTAGTAATGGAAGTTGTAGTACTGAATGTTGTAGTACTGATGAATGTAGAAGTAGAAGATGTAGTGATGAAATTTGAAGTGTTGGAAGTTGTAGAAGTTGAAGACGTTGTAGGAGACGAAGTTGTAGTATTTGAAGTAGAATTAATGGAAGTTATAGTATTCTAAGTTGTAATAGTGGAAGTTGTACTTAAAAAATGTTGTTTAAGTGGAAGTTGTGAAAGTGGAAGTTATAGAAGTAGATGGAGGTAACTAAGGTTTACTGATATTCTTGTGGCGGTGGTGATGATGGTAATGGTCGTGGTAGTCCGTAGTGGTGGAGGTTGTTGAAGTTGTAGTAGTGGAAGATGTAGTACTGGAAGATGTAGTAGAGGAAGATGTAGTGGAAGTTGTAGTAGTGGAAGATGTAGTAGTGGAAGATGTAGTAGAGGAAGTTGTAGTAGTGGAAGATGTAGTAGTGGAAGTTGTAGTAGTGGAAGATGTAGTAGTGGAAGATGTAGTAGAGGAAGTTGTAGTACTGGAAGATGTAGTAGAGGAAGATGTAGTAGAGGAAGTTGTAGTAGTGGAAGTTGTAGTAGTGGAAGTTGTAGTTGTGGAAGTTGTAGTAGTGGAAGTTGTAGTTGTGGAAGTTGTAGTTGTGGAAGTTGTAGTTGTGGAAGCTGTAGTAGTGGAAGTTGTAGTAGTGGAAGATGTAGTAGTGGAAGATGTAGTAGAGGAAGTTGTAGTAGTGGAAGTTGTAGTAGTGGAAGATGTAGTAGTGGAAGATGTAGTAGTGGAAGATGTTAGTAGAGGAAGTTGTAGTTGTGGAAGATGTAGTAGAGGAAGTTGTAGTACTGGAAGATGTAGTAGAGGAAGTTGTAGTAGTGGAAGTTGTAGTAGTGGAAGATGTAGTAGTGGAAGTTGTAGTTGTGGAAGATGTAGTAGAGGAAGTTGTAGTACTGGAAGTTTGTAGTAGAGGAAGTTGTAGTAGTGGAGTTGTAGTAGTGGAAGATGTAGTAGAGGAAGTTGTAGTTGTGGAAGATGTAGTTGTGGAAGTTGTAGTTGTGGAAGTTGTAGTTGTGGAAGTTGTAGTTGTGGAAGTTGTAGTTGTGGAAGTTGTAGTAGTGGAAGTTGTAGTTGTGGAGTTGTAGTAGTGGAAGTTGTAGTAGTGGAAGATGTAGTAGAGGAAGATGTAGTAGAGGAAGTTGTAGTACTGGAAGATGTAGTAGAGGAAGATGTAGTAGAGGAAGTTGTAGTTGTGGAAGTTGTAGTAGTGGAAGTTGTAGTTGTGGAAGTTGTAGTAGTGGAAGTTGTAGTAGTGGAAGATGTAGTAGTGGAAGATGTAGTAGAGGAAGATGTAGTAGAGGAAGTTGTAGTAGTGGAAGTTGTAGTAGTGGAAGTTGTAGTTGTGGAAGTTGTAGTTGTGGAAGTTGTAGTAGTGGAAGTTGTCGTTGTGGAAGTTGTAGTTGTGGAAGTTGTAGTAGTGGAAGTTGTAGTTGTGGAAGTTTCAGTACTGAAAATTACACAAGTGGAGGTTTTTAGCACTTGAAGTTGTGGAAGTTGATGCTGTGACACAAGAAGTTTCAGCAGTGTAAGTTGTACTACTGGAAGTTGTGTTAGTGGATGTTGTGGTGCTGGGCCTATTAGAACTGGAAGTTGCAGTACTATGAGTTGTCATCGTGGAAGTTGTAGTCCTGAAAGTTGTAGTAGTAGAAGTTGTGGTGTTGAAACTAGTAGTAATGGAAGCTGTAGTAGTGGAAAATGGTGAGTGGAAGTTACAGTTTTCGAAGTTGTAAAAGTGGAAGTTGTGTAAGTGAAGTTGTAAAAGTAGATGGAGGTTATGGGGGTGTACTGGTTTTCTTGCAGTTATGATGATTATGGTGATGGTGGTGATCGTTGTAGTTCATATCGGAGGAGGTTGTTGAATTTATAATAATGGAAGTTGTAGTAGGGTAAGTTGAAGAGGAGAAAGTTGGAGCATTGGAAGTTGTAGTAGTGTAAGTTGCAGGAGTGGAAGTTGTAGTATAAGAAGTTGAAAAGGAATTTGTAGTAATGGAAGTGGAAGTTGATAAAGAAGAAGGAGGTAAGGAAAGTTTACTGGTTTTCTTGTGGTGGTGGTGGTGATGGTGGTGGTGGTGATGGTGGTGGTCGGGGTGTCCGTAGTGGTGGAAGTTGCTAAAGTTGTAGTAGTGGAAGTTGTTGTCGTGGAATTTGTAGTAGTTGAAGCTAAAGTAGTGGAAGCTGTAGTAGAGGAAGTTGTAGTTTTGGAAGTTGTAGTAGTGAAAGATGTAGAAGTGGAAGTCCTAGTAGTGGAAGTTGTAGCAATGGAGATTGTAGTACTGGAAGTAGTAGTAGAAGAGGAAGTTGTGGTAGAGGAAGTTGTGGAAATTGAAGCTGTAGAAGTGGATGGAGGTAATAGAGGTTTACAGGTTTTCTTGTGGTGGAGGTGATGGTGTTTGTGATGGCGGTGGCCGTGGTAATCCATAGTGGTGAAGGTTGTGGAAGTTGTAGTAATAAAAGTTGTAGTGGAAGTTGTAGCAATGGAGGCTGTAATAGTGGAAGTTGTAGTAGAGGAGGAAATTGTGGTAAAGGAAGTTGTGGAAGTACTATTTGTAGAAGTAGATGGAGTTAATGGAGGTTTACTGGTTTTTCTGTGGTGGTGGTGATAGTGATGGTCGTGGTTATGGTGGTGGTGGTTGAGGTAGTTCGTAGTAATGGAGGCTGTTGAAGTTATAGTAGTGAAAGTTGTAGTAGTGAAAGTTGTAGTAGTGGAACTTGTAGTCGTAGAAGTTGTAGTAGAGGAAGTTGTAGTAGTGGATGTTGTAGTAGGGAAGTTGTAGAAGAGAATGTTGTAATAGTGGAAGCTGTAGCAATGGAACTTGTAGTAGTGGAAGTTGTAGTAGAGGAAGTTGTAGTAGTGGAAGTTGTAGAAGTAGAGGTTGTAGAAGAAAATGAAGGTAATGTAGGTTTACTGGTTTTCTTGTGGTGATCGTGGTGGTGGTGATGGTGGTGATGGTGATGGTGCTGGTCGTGGTAGTCCATAGTGGTGGAGGTTGTTGAAGTTGTAGTAGTGGAAGAAGTAGTGAAAGTTGTAGTTGTGGAAGTTGTAGTAGTTGAAGTTGTAGTATTGGAAGTTGTAGTAGTGGAAGTTGTAGTTGTGGAAGTTGTAGTAATGAAAGTTGTAGTGGTGGAAGAAGTAGTAGTGGAAGTTGTAGTTGTGGAAGTTGTAGTTTGGAAGTTGTAGTTGTGAAAAGTTGTAGTTGTGAATTTGTAGTTGTGGAAGTTGTAGTAGTGGAAGTTGTAGTTGTGGAAGTTGTAGTAGTGGAAGTTGTAGTAGTGGAAGTTGTAGTTGTGGAAGTTGTAGTTGAGGAAGTTGTAGTTATGGAAGTTGTAGTTGTGGAAGTTGTAGTTGTGGAAGTTGTAGTAGTGGAAGTTGTAGTTGTGGAAGTTGTAGTTGTGGAAGTTGTAGTTGTGGAAGTTGTAGTTGTGGAAGTTGTAGCAGTGGAAGTTGTAGTTGTGGAAGTTGTAGTTTTGGAAGTTGTAGTAGTGGAAGTTGAAGTAGTGGAAGTTGTAGTAGTGGACGTTGTAGTAGTGGAAGTTGTAGTAGTGGAAGTTGTAGTAGTGGAAGTTGTAGTTGTGGAAGTTGTAGTTGTGGAAGTTGAAGTTGTGGAAGTTGTAGTAGTGGAAGTTGTAGTAGTGGAAGTTGTAGTAGTGGAAGTTGAAGTTGTGGAAGTTGTAGTAGTGGAAGTTGTAGTTGTGGAAGTTGTAGTAGTGGAAGTTGTAGTAGTGGAAGAAGTAGTAGTGGAAGTTGTAGTAGTGGAAGTTGTAGTAGTGGAAGTTGTAGTAGTGGAAGTTGTAGTAGTGGAAGTTGTAGTAGTGGAAGTTGTAGTAGTGGAAGATGTAGTTGTGGAAGTTGTAGTTGTGGAAGATGTAGTTGTGGAAGTTGTAGTTGTGGAAGTTGTAGTAGTGGAAGTTGTAGTTGTGGAAGTTGTAGTAGTGGAAGTTGTAGTAGTAGAAGTTGTTGTTGTGGAAGTTGTAGTTGTGGAAGTTGTAGTTATGGAAGTTGTAGTTGTGGAAGTTGTAGTTTTGGAAGTTGTAGTAGTGGAAGTTGTAATTGTGGAAGTTGTAGTTGTGGAAGTTGTAGTTGTGGAAGTTGTAGTTGTGGAAGTTGTAGTAGTGGAAGTTGTAGTTGTGGAAGTTGTAGTAGTGGAAGTTGTAGTAGTGGAAGTTGTAGTTGTGGAAGTTGTAGTTGTGAAAGTTGTAGTAGTGGAAGTTGTAGTTGTCGAAGTTGTAGTAGTGGAAGTTGTCGTTGTGGAAGTTGTAGTTGTGGAAGTTGTAGTAGTGGAAGTTGTAGTAGTGGAAGTTTTTAGTAGTGGAAGTTGTATTTAGTGGAAAGTTGTAGTAGTGGAAGTTGTAGTAGTGGAAGTTGAAGTAGTGGAAGTTGTAGTAGTGGAAGTTGTAGTAGTGGAAGTTGTAGTAAAGGAAGTTGTAGTAGTGGAAGTTGTAGTTGTGGAAGTTGTAGTTGTGGAAGTTGTAGTAGTGGAAGTTGTAGTTGTGGAAGTTGTAGTTGTGGAAGTTGTAGTAGTGGAAGTTGTAGTAGTGGAAGTTGTAGTAGTGGAAGTTGTAGTAGTGGAAGTTGAAGTAGTGGAAGTTGTAGTAGTGGAAGTTGTAGTAGTGGAAGTTGTAGTTGTGGAAGTTGTAGTAGTGGAAGTTGTAGTAGTGGAAGTTGTAGTAGTGGAAGTTGTAGTAGTGGAAGTTGTAGTAGTGGAAGTTGTAGTAGTGGAAGTTGAAGTTGTGGAAGTTGTAGTAGTGGAAGTTGTAGTAGTGGAAGTTGTAGTAGTGGAAGTTGTAGTAGTGGAAGTTGTAGTAGTGGAAGTTGTAGTAGTGGAAGTTGTAGTTGTGGAAGTTGTAGTAGTGGAAGTTTTAGTAGTGGAAGTTGTAGTTGTGGAAATTGTAGTAGTGGAAAGTTGTTAGTAAGTGGAAGTTGTAGTAGTGGAAGTTGTAGTAGTGGATGTTGAAGTTGTGGAAGTTGTAGTAGTGGAAGTTGTAGTAGTGGAAGTTGTAGTAGTGGAAGTTGTAGTAGTGGAAGTTGTAGTTGTGGAAGTTGTAGTAGTGGAAGTTGTAGTTGTGGAAGTTGTAGTAGTGGAAGTTGTAGTAGTGGAAGTTGAAGTAGTGGAAGTTGTAGTAGTGGAAGTTGTAGTAGTGGAAGTTGTAGTAGTGGAAGTTGTAGTAGTGGAAGTTGTAGTAGTGGAAGTTGAAGTAGTGGAAGTTGTAGTAGTGGAAGTTGTAGTAGTGGAAGTTGAAGTAGTGGAAGTTGTAGTAGTGGAAGTTGTAGTTGTGGAAGTTGTACTAGTGGAAGTTGTAGTAGTGGAAGTTGTAGTTGTGGAAGTTGTAGTAGTGGAAGTTGTAGTTTTGGAAGTTGTAGTAGTGGAAGTTGTAGTAGTGGAAGTTGTAGTAGTGGAAGTTGTAGTAGTGGAAGTTGAAGTAGTGGAAGTTGTAGTAGTGGAAGTTGTAGTAGTGGAAGTTGTAGTAGTGGAAGTTGTAGTAGTGGAAGTTGAAGTAGTGGAAGTTGTAGTAGTGGAAGTTGTAGTTGTGGAAGTTGTAGTAGTGGAAGTTGAAGTAGTGGAAGTTGTAGTAGTGGAAGTTGTAGTTGTGGAAGTTGTAGTAGTGGAAGTTGTAGTAGTGGAAGTTGAAGTGGTGGAAGTTGTAGTAGTGGAAGTTGTAGTAGTGGAAGTTGTAGTAGTGGAAGTTGTAGTAGTGGGAGTTGTAGTAGTGGAAGTTGTAGTAGTGGAAGTTGTAGTAGTGGAAGTTGAAGTAGTGGAAGTTGTAGTAGTGGAAGTTGTAGTAGTGGAAGTTGAAGTAGTGGAAGTTGTAGTAGTGGAAGTTGTAGTAGTGGAAGTTGTAGTAGTGGAAGTTGTAGTAGTGGAAGTTGAAGTAGTGGAAGTTGTAGTAGTGGAAGTTGTAGTAGTGGAAGTTGTAGTAGTGGAAGTTGTAGTAGTGGAAGTTGTAGTTGTGGAAGTTGAAGTAGTGGAAGTTGTAGTAGTGGAAGTTGAAGTAGTGGAAGTTGTAGTAGTGGTAGTTGTAGTAGTGGAAGTTGTAGTTGTGGAAGTTGTAGTAGTGGAAGTTGTAGTAGTGGAAGTTGTAGTACTGGAAGTTGTAGTAGTGGAAGTTGTAGTAGTGGAAGTTGTAGTAGTGGAAGTTGTAGTAGTGGAAGTTGAAGTAGTGGAAGTTGTAGTAGTGGAAGTTGTAGTAGTGGAAGTTGTAGTAGTGGAAGTTGTAGTTGTGGAAGTTGTAGTAGAGGAAGTTGTAGTAGTGGAAGTTGTAGTTGTGGAAGTTGTAGTAGTGGAAGTTGTAGTAGTGGAAGTTGTAGTTGTGGTGGTTGTAGTAGTGGAAGTTGTAGTTGTGGAAGTTGAAGTAGTGGAAGTTGTAGTTGTGGAAGTTGAAGTACTGAAGGTTGTTGTTACTGCAGTTGAAGTTGTTGCTGAAAATAATGAAAAAATAAGAGGAAATTAGTCTTGTAAATAATGTGAGATTCTCGACTGATTCAACTACACCTCAGTCTAGGGTAAGAATATATACCTTTATATTATAATACGTGATAACATGTAATTGATGCCTTTATAGTGTAATACCTGGTAAGATTTTGTAATATGCCATTCTAGTGTAATACATGAAAGATTTTATAATATATGGTTGTAAATAAAGTTGGTTCGAAGTGTTCTAAGGGCGCCACACAACTTGTTGTATGACACCTGGTGGTAAACGACAGGTGTCACGATCTTACCAGTCTTAAGACAACATCCACAATATTTAATTTATTTTCTTCACCATAATAGGCTGGTAAAACAACCATCAGAACAGAATTATTCGTGATATAATTCTGTGTTTTCATTTGCTACAAAATGAGTAAAATAAGTAATAATTTATGATGTCGAAAATTTCAAGTTCAGACGTATAATTATTATTTTTTTAACACATTTGTGTTCCTTAGTACATTGATTGGTTAAGGGGGGTTTATCGCCTATCGAAAATGTGTAGGTCATTATGGTCGCCAGCAACCAAGAATAATTTAATCTCTGAAATAATGCCGCTGTGTATATACGCTTTAGAGCAAGCTACTCTTTCTCTAAAGTGTGCTACACTTTAGAGGAGCCGCGGATCACTCTGAAAGCTTTCACAAGTGCGATAATGGTGTAATAGTGCACAAAATGCGTAACAAAGAAATAACGGGGAAAGTTAGTAGATGGATCTATAGCTTAATAACAGAAGACAAAGAGTAAGCCTTAGGCAGCTACAGTGAAAAGCTCTGTTCCACAAGGCACAGTACTTGCCCCAATCCTGTTACTCATCCTCATACCTGACATAGACAGGGATGTAAGCCATAGCAGTGTCTCCCTTTGCTGATGACACCCAAGTTTGCACTACAGTGTCCTCCATCGAAGACTCTGCAAGACTCTAATTGGACATCAGCCAAATCTTTAGATGTGCCACAGATAACAGTATGAAGTTCAATGAAGAGAAATATTCAGATATGGGAAACTTGAGGCAACTAAAACTATATCGGAGTTTACAATAAATTCCAACCACTCAATCGAGCACAAAACTAATGTCAAGGACCTGGGAGTGAAAATATCAGAGGACCTCACTTTCAAAGACCACAACTAGGTATCTAGTACATCTGCTAGAAAAATGTTAAATAGGATGGATAATGAGAAATTTTAAAACTAGGGATGCCAAACCCATGATGATTCACTTCAAATCCCTTGTTCTCTCTGGGCTGGAATATTGCTGTACGCTAACGGCGCCTTTCAAGGCTGGAGAAATTATTGACTTAAACAATGTACATAGAACCTTCGCTACACACAAGTACGATAAAACATTTATATTACTGGGAATGGTTGAATTTCCTTTACTTGTATTCCCTGGAACGTAAGCAAGAAAAATACATCTTAATATGCAACTGGAAAATCCTAGAAGTATTAGTACCAATTTTGCACGCGAAAACCACTACCTACAAAGCAAAATACTCGGCAGGAGACGCAGCATTCCCCCGATGAAAAGCAGAGGCGCCACGAGTGCACTAAGAGACAACACAATAAGTGTTTGATTGTTCGCATCGCTGTTGGGCCGTGCGGACGCACTGCGCAGTAGCTCCCACTACACCTGGTTTCTGCGCATTTTCACTGTTCAGACATGGCGGAGTACACCGGCAGGAGAATTAATACAGTCTGCATTGAGCTGTTGAAGGGTTCTCTGAGCCCTGATACGACGAACGTCCTTCTTCCTGCGATTATTAGGGATTTATATGGAATCCCTAATGAGGAGCTGTATGGTGTGGCTCTTAATGGGATGAAACGAGTTTTTGTGAAGTTCCTGATGACTAGCTACTACAGCAGTGTGGTGGAGGAGTATCAGGAACGCCGATTGTGCCTCAACTCGACGATGGATGTATGCATGCATGACGTGTCTACTTACTACACGTGGGTACGAGTGAGGAATGTACCCTTTGAGGCAACTAAGTTTAGTATAGTGGAATTTTTTAGAAAATATGGAGTCATTCATGAAGCTAGAGGAGGGGTATGGCGGGATGGACATATGGGGGCCCTCCGGAAGGGTCATACAACATCAAGATGACCTTGAAGACGCCTATACCTTCGTATGTCATGTTGACAGGCACCAGAAATCAGGTATATGTTTCGTACGTGGGGCAGAGGAGAAACGTGTCGTCTTTGTGGCTCTTATGACCATATAGCGGCGCAATGTGTACGTAGAGTTGCCCCAGAGGTGTCAGCCCCGGTAGAGGAGGTCCAGCAAGCGAGTGTGGTGGAGGCGGCGAAGACTGGGACTCCTCTATGGAGTGAGGAGGTGGAGGAAGGAGGGTAAAACAGATGGGGACGTGTGTCACTCCCCCGGTGGAGGATGGAGATCCTACTCCAACGCCTGTGGTGGTGGCGGAAGTGGTGGAGTCGACACAGGAGGTGTCCTTGGAGTCAGTGCTCCAGGAATTCTTGGAGGAGGCTTTGGTAGGAGAGGACATGGATGGACGGACCAGTGAAAAGCAGCAATTGCAAGGGCAGAGTGAGAAGACGGAAGTAGCAGGGAATACTAGAAAGGATACACTTGTTGTGGCAGAGGTGCACAGGGAGGATGTACCTGAGGAAGAGATGGCTGTGGGAGGCAGCTCTAGGAAGCGGCCAG
This sequence comes from Cherax quadricarinatus, assembly GCF_026875155.1. Classification (NCBI taxonomy): domain Eukaryota; kingdom Metazoa; phylum Arthropoda; class Malacostraca; order Decapoda; family Parastacidae; genus Cherax; species Cherax quadricarinatus. Next base: position 6,138,190 of record NC_069489.1, on the reverse strand, counting down.
CGGGGTGACTGAATTAGATGATGTTTTAAACCCCTGGGCAAAGACCAGGCAAGAAGGCCATGGGCAGAGGTGGTTCGCAAACCCCCTACAGGGGGGGGAGTACAGGAAAAAATCGGGGGGGAGAGGACAAGGGGGGGTAGGGGGGTCTTATTAAAAAGAGTAATAAGGAAAGTGTGAGCAGCTTGAAGGGAAGTGTGAGCAAGCCACAGCGGCACAGAGGTAAGCCGCCTTTCCTTGACCATTCAGGTGTGTAACGTTAAATGCTAATGGCCTAAAGACTGAAGTAAAAAGGGTATGGTTGGAGTGGTTCCTCAAAAGGTATGACGTGGATGTTTGTTTCCTACAGGAGCATAACCATAAGTCTGGTAGTGAGTTGCGATTGAGAGGATATAAGTTGTTTGTAAGCATGGCAATGCTTTTAAAGGGAGGAGTGGCTGTTTTAGTAAAGGAGACCAGTCCATTGCGAGTCATGGGGTGGGAGGAGGGGGGAGGGGGGAGGGTTGTTCGGGTGGATGGGTGGTGGGGGAGAGCAGGGTATGTTTTGTGGGAGTTTATATGCCCGCGATTGGTAACGTGAGGATAAAAACAGACTTTGTTCGGGATGTATTGTTATACTATCTCAGGGGTTTACCTGCTATCGCGATAATTGGGAGGTGATTGGAATTGTGTGATTAGGCATGCAGACGTCATACTAGGGGGGCGGGGTGCGTTTTTGGGTGTCTTACGGGATGCATGCGTGATGTTGGGGTCGTAGATGTGGTCGGCAGGGGGGGGGTATCAGGTCGAGCACACCTATGTACAGGGGAGTTATGAGGCAAGGTTGGATAGGATTTACGTGAGGCAGGGGATAGGAGTGGAGAGGGTTAGAACAGTAGACGTGGGTTTATCTGACCACAGAGCAGTGTTGGCTGACCTTCGGGTGGATGGTATTCCGAGAATATATCAGAGTTATTGGAAATTAAATGTGAGGCTTTTACAGGAGGAAGATCAAGGTTGGTCCTTTCAGACATGGTGGAAAGGGTTCTGGGAGGCTAGGGATGAGGAGGTGGATTTGCTAGATTGGTGGGAGTTGCAGGAAAAGGTTCAGATTGCAGGATTTTTTTAAGAAGAGGGGAGGGAACGGGCACGCTGGAGGTTTGGATTGCAGAATTATTTAGAGGGCCAGTTGAATGATTGTTATGGGGGGGGGTAGGGAGGGTGTGGGAGGAGTTATGGGGGAACTTAGAAGTCGTTTAGTGGAGATGCATAATGAACGTTTTGATGCACTCAGGGTCAGGGCAGGATTGGAGGATTTTACTAAAAGGTGATAGGCCAACCGGGTTTTGTACTCCGAAAATTCAAGGACAGACAGTTGAGGAATACGGTGGCACATATTGTCGTGGAGGGAGGGGAGGGTTATGTGCAGGGACAGGGTCTCTCTGACACAGATTCTATCAGTAGGTATGCTGATTATTGGTTTACGGAGAAATGGAAGAGAAGGGGAGGGGTGGTTGGGTTAGAAACATTTAGAGCTATAGGGGTTCAGCAGGGTATGGGGCAGGGGGATCGGGATTTGTTGGTAGGAGGCATTACGGGGGAAGAGGTGGGGGAGGTGGTGAATGGGTTGAGTCAGGGGAAGGCACCGGGAATAGAGGGTTATCTAATGATTTTTACAGAGCACATTGGGAGGATCTCAGGGAGTGCCTAGTGGCGGTTCTGAATTATATGTTTGAAACGTGGTAGAATGGCGCAAACGCAGAGAACTGGGGTTGTTGTTTTGGTGCCAAAGAAGGGGGGAGGGGAAAGAAGGGTTTGGGAGATTATCGTCCGTTGTCGTTAATGTGTACGGATTACAAAATTTTTGCGAAGGTATTGGGTAACAGATTAAAGAAGGTAATTGGGAGTAGCGTACATGAGGGGCAGTATGGGATACCGGGACGGACTATGAAGAATGGGCACAGTGTGATAAGGGATTTTATAGAGAACTGCCAGGGAGGGGGCGTCCTTGGATTGGATTGGGCTCAGGCCTATGACTGTGTGAAGAGGGACTTTTTGTGGGGCTGTTTGGAGAAATTGGGTTTTGGAGGGGGGGTAGTGAGGTGGGTGCGCACTCTATATGAGGGGGCTGTCATGAGGGTGCAGGTTAATGGAAAGCTGGGGGGGGCGGTGATGATGGAACAGGGATTAAGGCAGGGTTGCCCGCTGTCGCAGTTGCTCTTTGCATGTGTGCAACATCCTTTCTTTGAGGCTGTGGAGGAAGAATTGCAGGGGGTAGGGGGGGGAAGAATGGGGGGAATAGTAGGTTATGTAGATGACACAACTGTGTTAGTTACGAGTGGGGAGGCTTTAAGAAGGGTGGGAGAGGTGATAAGGAGTTTTGGGAAGCTTTCAGGAATGGTAGTTAATTTAGCAAAGTCTAGGTTATTGGAAGTAGGAACATGGGTTGGGGGGAGATTGGGGGAGGAGATGGGATGGATGGTTTGTGACAGAATTAGGGTGTGGGGGGATATGGTATATGAAGCAGTTGCAGGAATGTAGGAGGATTAACTCAGAACAGTCACGAAATAGGGTTATAGGCAAGTTAAAAGGTTTGAGGGTCAGTGAAGTGGCGTTACAGCAGAGGGCGTTGGTAATTAACTCGGTGGTGTATAGTAAGGTCTGGGGTGTGGCGGAGGTGTTCCCTTTGAGGGTGCAGGATATACAGGAAATACAGAGGAGGGTGTTGAGGTTTGTGTGGGGGTTTGGGAGGGCCTGGTTGTCCAAGGATGTGGTCATGACGGAGGTGAACGGGGGGGGACTAGGATTGTTGGCCTTAGGGCCTAGGGTAATGGCATTATATATCAAGCAGAGGTATCTAAGAGTGGGGGGGGAGAGGGGGTGTTAGGGTGGATAGGGTGATGAGGGATGCTAGAAACTGGTGGTGTGGTAGGGATTTGAGAAAGTGTGAAGATGTAATAAGAATTCATGTTGACAGTGGGGCAGGTTAAAAGTTTGAAGGTAAACACGGTGGTGGGTGTGGTGTGGGGAAGGGGTGTTATTGCAGGGGGTCGCAGTATTACCCCATGTATAACTGGAGGGTCATATGGGGGGAGTTCAGGAAGCTTAGGATACCAGCAAGGGTTAGGGAGATGGTATACCGTTTTCTCATGGGTGTGGTTGCATCTAAGCACATGTTGCATAAGATGGGGTTGGTGAGAGAGGCAACATGTTTATTCTGTGGGGAGGAGGAAACTGCCTATCATGTGGTATATTTTTGTTCATCTTTGGGCGTGGTGAGAGTCTGGATGGGGGGGGGGTTTTGGGGGGGGGGGGGGGGGGGGAGTTGGTCTTTTCTTAGATCTTTGTCGATGGATGTTAGTGGGGTTGCAAGTGAAGTGGGGAGGGCTTTGATGTATGTTATGGCAGATTATTTGCATGTTTCTTGGGGTATGAGGCAGATTACAGGGCAGTTGAGGATAAAAGCGTTAGCAGCAAGGTTCTTTAGGACAAGGTGTAGGAATAAATTAATATATGGGGGAAGATGGGAATCAAGTTTTTCGGTAGGTTATCGTAATCTCACTGTAGCACAACTTCTCAGGGAACAGGGGGGGGGCAAGGGACGGGTCTCCTTTAATGTGAGGGGGGCGGTGTAAGGTTGTGCTAGTAGTGTGGAAGGTGATGAGAGAGTGAGCTAGTGAGAGCGTACATTCGTGAACTGGTTATGTTCCTGAGAGTTATTTATATTTGCGTTCAGTACCATGGTTTCATTCAATAACACCTGGAACGTCATACATTTACATATTTTGGTTTGGGGATATTATTGCACTCACTGTCAAGGATAGGTGGCTTACCCAGCTGTTATGGTGTTTTATGTCAGGCAGTACTAAACATGTACAAAAATGGTATTGCCAGTATTGCCTCTTTATTGATATGAGATGTGTTAAAAAATTAAAATAAAACAAGGAAACACTGTACGTCAAGAGTACGTTAGTATCGGATAATGCTTGTATATTTGTAGTTTTAAACACGTAGCTGCAAGTACTTTCCTTATAGCCCTTGTGGCTTAGCGTTTCTTTTGATTTTAATAATAAAAAAGTACTTTCCTTTAAAGCTGTACTCCTATATAGAAGAAGGATTGTAATACTTTTCACACATTCATGTAGTAAATTTACAATGTCAAGGATGTTTAATTTGTGTTACATAGGGATAGGATTTTATGTCCAGTCATTGGCAAGTTTGATCTTAAGCTAGGATTTAGTTAGTTGTAGAGGAGTGTTTCAACATGATAATTCTAGTCTTGGATTATATTAAATATTTACATAAGCTAGTTTTTAAACTGAGGCAGCATGTAATGTATTCTCTTATATTTTACGAGTAAACTCCATGTTATGCAATGTAATGACAGTTTGAAGTTCATGGTTGATGCTTTTTTTATTATTGATATTAAATATTGTGGGTGTATATCCTTCCGCTTATACAGGTGTGTATAGCAATGTAATGTCCATATTTGTTTTCCTATGTACTTTTATATTTTTGTGTTTTGTTTTGTTCATGCTTCACCATCTTCTGGTAAATACTCATTAGGGTTTAATGAGGTAAGGGTATAACCCTAATTGTTAGGATACTTAAGGTATTTCTTAGAACGGTGCATGTAAATATTTTTGTCTGCACTGGCATTATTAATTATTGTAAGAGGAGGGGTTTTGTAGGACATGTTGTTGGATGTGTAACTGGTGGTAATATGGCTTTAGCTATAGTGTTATTTTAAGTAATGGGATTGTGTGATAGAGGATTTTGTTAATATCCAGTATAGTTCTTCTTTTATTAAACTCTTATACATTCTTGTATTTGTTGTAAGTAAATGAGTGGGCAATGAACTGGATTATATGAGAATGTCTTTGTATATAAACTTCCATGTACAATGTAAATAAGTGTGACATTCTTTGGATTATATAGCCTTTTGTGTTATAAGATACTGGTTGTATTTTATGGATATAATAAACCCACCTGTATGTTCAGGTGTGGTTTGTCATTAGTGTAGTTACATGTATGTTCGGTTTTTTTTTTTGGGGGGGTATCAAACATTTAAAGTTGAACGTGTGTTTCTTATGTATAAGTTTAGTGCTGGGATAGGGAACGTGGATTTGTTTTGTTTTATAGTATTTAATGGTTAACATGTCTTTGGTTATGTGACGTATGTATAGCATACATGTATAATGTGTATTGTGTTTTTTAAATAAAATATAAAAAAAAAAAATAAGTGTTTGGGGTCTAAGACTGTTAAACTGCCTCCCAGCATATATAAGGGGGTTAACAAATAGATCCCTGGTTGTCTTCAAGAAGGCGCTGGACATGCACCTAACTTCAGTACCTGACCAGCCAGGCTGTGGTTTGTACGTCAGTCTACGTACAGCCAGCAGTAACATCCCTGAACCACCGCAAGGCCTGCGGTTCTCTGTGCCGCAGCTGCCTGGAGACTCAGGCTTCACTGAGAGACATATATTTTTATTTTTATCACACTGGCCGATTCCCACCAAGGCAGGGTGGCCCGAAAAAGAAAAACTTTCACCATCATTACTCCATCCTGTCTTGCCAGA
>NC_069489.1:6110038-6132135 GCF_026875155.1 Cherax quadricarinatus | reverse complement strand
GTTTTGGGTTTTGTAATAGAAACTGTAGTAGTGGAGTTTTTTGTGTGGAAGTTGTAGTAGTGGAAGTTGTCATAATGGAAGTTGTAGCAGTGGAGGTGTATTAATAGAAAGTGTGTAGGGGAGTTTTAGAAGAGGAATTGTGAAGTAGAATTATAGAAATTGTTTGGGGGTGTTGGAGGTTTTTTGGGGGTGTTTGGGGGTGTTGGAGGTATCGGAGGTGTTGGGGGTGTTGGAGGGTTGGGGTGTCGGAGGGTTGGAGGTGTTGGGGGTTTTTGGTTTTCTTGTGTGGTGGTGACTGTGGTGTGGTGATGGTGGTGGTGATGATGGTGGTCGTGGTAGTCATTGTGGTGGGGGTTGTTTTAATTTTTTAGTATAAATTGTAGTGCTTGAACTTGTATGTGGGCGTTGTGTAGTGGAATCTAGTAGTGGAAATGGTATTTTGTGGGAAATTGTAGTAATGGAAGTTGTAGTAGCAGAAGTTTTTGTCGGGAAGTTGTATAGTGGGAAATTTAAGTTGGGAAGTTGTAGTTATGGAAGTTGTAGTAGTGGAAATTGTAGTGTGGAAGTTGTGTAGTGGAATTGTAGTAGTGGAAGTTTAAATTGTGAAGTTGTATTGTGGAAGTTGTAGTAGTGGAAATTTTATTAGTGGAAGTTGTCGTAATGGAATTGTAGCAGTGGGGGTAGTATTAAGGAAGGTGTAGTAAGGGAGTTGTATAAAGGGAAATTGGTAAGTAGAAGTTGTAGCAGTTTTTGGATGTGTTGGAGGTTTTCTGGTTTTCTTGTGCGGTGGGATTGTGGGGGTGGTGATGGTGGGGGGTGTGATGGTGGTTTCCCTGGTAGTCAGTAGTGGGGGGGATTTTGAAGTTTTAGTCAAATTTTAGTTTTGAGCTTTTTTAGTGGACTTGAGTATGGAAATCGTAGTAGTGAAAACTTGTAGTTTTGGAAATTGTAGTTGGTGAAGCTGTTTGGGAAATTTAGTATTTGGGAGATGTATAGGGGAATTTTAGTGTGTGGGTTTTTGTAAAGGAAGTTGTAACAGTCAAGGTAGTATTATTGGAAGGTTTAGCAGAGGGAGTTTAGGTAGAAGTGGGAAATTGTTTGAAGTTTTTGGAATGGGTGGAGGTGTTGTAGGGTTTTCTGGTTTTCTTGTTTGGTGGTGATTGTGGGGATGGTGATGGGTTTGGGGGTGATGATGGTGATCGTGGAGTCAATAGTGGAGGAGTTGTTGAATTTGTAGTAGAAAAATTTGTAATAGTTGAGCTTGTAGTAGTGAACGTTTAAATAGTGGAAGTTGTAGAAATGGGAAATTGTAGTACGGAAGGATGTAGTAGTGGAAGTTTTAGTAGTTAAAGTTTATTTTTGGAAGTTGAAGATTGCAATTGTAGTTGGTGAAGCTGTAGTATGGGGAATTTGAGTATTGGTAGTGTTGTAGGGGAATTTTAGTAGTGTGAGTTGTTGTAATGGAAGTTGTAAAAGTCGAGGGGAGTATTATTGGAAGGTTCTGCAAGGGGGGTTGAGGGGAAATAAAGTTGTAGAAGTTGTTTGGAAAAGGTGGGGTGTCGTAAAATTTTCTGGTTTTCTTGTTTTTGGGGATGATTGTGGGGATGGGGATGGTGGGGGTGATGATGGGGACGTGGTAGTAGTAGTGGGGGAGATTGTTTAATTGGTAGTAGAAGAATTTGTAATAGTTGAGCTTGTAGTAGTGGACGTTGTAGTAGTGGAAGTTGTAGAAATGGAAGTTGTAGTACGGAAGGATGTAGTAGTGGAAGTTGTAGTAGTGGAAGTTGTAGTAGTGGAAGTTGTAGTAGTGGAAGTTGTAGTAGCGGAAGTTGTTGTTGTGGAAGTTGTAGTAGTGGAAGTTGTAGTTTTGGAAGTTGTAGTAGCGTAAGATGTAGTAGTGGAAGTTTTAGTAGTGGAAGTTGTAGTAGTGGAAGTTGTCATAATGGAAGTTGTAGCAGTGGAGGTAGTATTAATAGAAAGTGTAGTAGAGGGAGTTGTAGAAGAGGAAATTGTGGAAGTAGAAGTTATAGAAGTTGGTGGAGGTGTTGGAGGTGTTGGAGGTGTTGGAGGTGTTGGATTTGTCGGAGGTGTTGGAGGTGTTGGAGGTGTTGGAGGTGTTGGAGGTGTCGGAGGTGTTGGAGGTGTTGGAGGTTTTCTTGTTTTCTTGTGCAGATGGTGACTGTGGTGATGGTGATGGTGGTGGTGATGATGGTGGTCGTGGTAGTCACTTGTTGGGGAGGTTGTTGAAGTTGTAGTATTAGAATATGTAATGCTTGAACTTGTAGTAGTGGACGTTGTAGTAGTGGAAGTCGTAGTAGTGGAAGTGGTAGTTGTGGAAGTTGAAGTAATGGAAGCTGTAGTAGCGGAAGTTGTAGTCGTTGAAGTTGTAGTAGTGGAAGTTTTTAGTTGTGGAAGTTGAAGTAGCGGAAGTTGTAGTCGTGGAAGTTGTAGTAGTGGAAGTTGAAGTTGTGGAAGGTGTAGTAGAGGGAGTTGTAGTAAAGGAAATTGTGTAAGTAGAAGTTGTAACAGTTATTGGAGGTGTTGGAGGTTTTCTGGTTTTCTTGTGTGGTGGTGATTGTGGTGATGGTGATGGTGGTTGGTGATGATGGTGGTCGTGGTAGTCAGTAGTGGGGAGATTGTTGAAGTTGTAGTAGCATAATTTTTAGTTGTTGAACTTGTAGTAGTGGATGTTGTAGTAATGGAAGTTGTAGTAGTGAAACTTGTAGTTGTGGAAGTTGTAGTAGTGGAAGTTGCAGTTGTGGAAGTTGAAGTATTGCAAGTTGTAGTTGGTGAAGCTGTAGTAGTGGAAGTTGTAGTATTGGTAGATGTAGTACGGGAAGTTGTAGTAGTGTGAGTTGTTGAAATGGAAGTTGTAACAGTCGAAGGTAGTATTATTGGAAGGTTAGAGATGGATTTTGAGGTAGAAGTAAAAGTTGTAGAAGTTGTTGGAAGTGATGGAGGTGTTGTAGGTTTTGGTTTTCTTGTGTTGGTGGTGATTGTGGTGATGGTGATGGTGGTTGTGATAATGGTGATCGTGGTAGTCAGTAGTGGAGGAGATTTTTGAATTTGTAGTGAAGAATTTGTAATAGTTGACTTGTAGTAGTGGACTTTGTGTAGTGGAAGTTTTTAAGGAAGTTGTAGTACCGAAGGATGTAGTAGTGGAAGTTGTAGTAGTGGAAGTTGTAGTTGTGGAAGTTGAAGTATTGCAAGTTGTAGTTGTGGAAGTTGTAGTAGTGGAAGTTGTATTGATGAAAGTTGTAGTACTGGAGGAAGTCGTAGAGGATGATGTAGTAGTGGAAGTTGTCGTAAAGGAAGTTGTTGAGTATTAATGGAAGGTGTAGTAGACGGAGTGTAGTAGAGGAAATTTGGAAGTAGAAGGTAGGAGTTGATGAAGTTTTTTGGTTTTCTTGTGCTGGTGGTGATTGTGGTGTGTGTGGTTGATGATGGGGGTGTGATGGTGGTCGTGGTAGTCAGTGTGGTGGAGTTGTTGAATTGTAGTAGTAGTATTGTAATGGTTGAACTTGTAGTAGTCGAGTTGTAGCAGTGAAAGTTGTTAGTAGTGGAAGATTAGTTGTGGAAGTTTCGTAATGGAAGTTGCAGCAGTGGACGTGTATTAATGGAAGGTGTAGTAGAAGGAGCTTGAGAGGAATTGTGAAGTAGAAGTTGTAGAATTGCTGGATGTGTTGGAGGTTGTTGGTTTTCTTGTGCTGGTGGTGATTGTGGTGATTGTGATGGTGTGATGATGGTGGCGTGGTAGTCAGTAGTGGTGGAGATTGTTGAAGTAGTAGTAGTAGAATTTGTAGTCGTGTAAATTGTAGTAGGGAAGTTGTTGTAGCGGAAGTTGGTAGTTGTGGAAGTTGCAGTAGTGGAAGTTGTAGTACTGGAGGTTGTATTAATGGAAGGTGTAGTAGTGGAAGTTGTAGTAGTAGAAGCTGTAGTAGTGGAAGAAGTAGTAGTGAAAGTTGTAGTTGTGGAAGTTGTAGTAGTGGAAGTTGTAGTAGTGGAAGTTGTAGTAGTGGAAGTTGTAGTAGTGGAAGTTGTAGAAGTGGAAGTTGTAGTAGTGGAAGTTGTAGTAGTGGAAGAATGTAGTAGTGGAAGTTGTAGTTGTGGAAGTTGTAGTAGTGGAAGTTGTAGTAGTGGAAGTTGTAGAAGTGGAAGTTGTAGTAGTGGAAGTTGTAGCAGAGAAAATTTTAGTAGTGGAAGTTGTAGTAGTGAAAGTTGTAGTTGTGGAAGAAGTAGTACTGTAAGTTGTAGTTTTGGAAGTTGTAGTAGTGGAAGTTGTAGTACTGGAAGTTGCAGTTGTGAAGTTGTAGTATTGGAAGTTGTAGTAATGAAGTTGTAGTAGTGGAAGTCGTAGTATTGGAAGTTGTAGTAGTGTAAGTTGTAGTTATAGAGTAGTGTAGTGGAAGTTGTAGTTGTGAAAGTTGTAGTAGTGGAAGTTGTAGTAGTCGAAGTTGTAGAAGTGGAAGTTGTAGTAGTGGAAGTTGTAGTTGTGGAAGGAGTAGTTGTGGAAGTTGTAGTTGTTGGGAAGTTATAGTAGCGGAAGTTGTAGTAGTGGAAGTTGTAGTAGTGGAAGTTGTAGTAGTGGAAGTTGTAGTATTGGAAGTTGTAGTAGTGGAAGTTGTAGTAGTGGAAGTTGTAGTATTGGAAGTTGTAGTAGTGAGAGTTGTAGATATAGAATAGTAGTAGTGGAAGTTGTAGTTGTGAAGTTGTAGTAGTGGAAGTTGTAGTTGTGGAAGTTGTAGTATTGGAAGTTGTAGTAGAAGCTGAAGTAGTGGAAGAAGTAGTAGTGGAAGTTGTAGTTGTGGAAATTGTAGTAGTGGAAGTTGTAGTAGTGGAAGTTGTAGTAGTGGAAGTTGTAGTAATCGAAGTTGTAGAAATGGAAGATGTAGTAGTGGAAGTTTCAGTAGTGGAAGAAGCAGTAGTGGAAGTTGTAGTTGTGGAAGTTGAAGAAGTGGAAGTTGTAGTAGTGGAAGTTGTAGTAGTGGAAGTTGTAGTAGTGGAAGTTGTAGTAGTGGAAGTTGTAGTAGTGGAAGTTGCAGTAGTGGAAGTTGAAGTTGTGGTAGAAGTAGTAGAGGAAGTTGTAGTTGTGGAAGTTGTAGTAGTGGTAGTTGAAGTTGTGGAAGTTATAGTAGTGGAAGTTGAATTAGTGGAAGAAGTAGTAGCAGAAGTTGTAGTTGTGGAAGTTGTAGTTGTGGAAGTCGTGGTTGTGGAAGTTGTTGTAGTGGAAGTGGTAGTTTTTGAAGAAGTAGTATTGGAAGTTGTAGTTGTTGAAGTTAAAGTTGTGGAGGTTGTTATATTGGAAGTTGTACTTGTGGAAGTTGTAGTAGTGGAAGTTGTAGAAGTGTAAGAAGTAGTAGTGGAAGTTGTAGTTGTGGAAGCTACAGTTGTGGAAGTTGTAGCAATGGAAGTTGTAGTAGTAGAAGTTGTAGTACTGGAAGTTGTAGTAGTGAAAGAAGTAGTAGTGGAAGTTGTAGTAGTGGAAGTTGTAGTTGTGGAAGTTGTAGTAGTGATAGTTGTAGTAGTGAAAGAAGTAGTAGTGGAAGTTGTAGTAGTGGAAGTTGTAGTAGTGGAAGTTGTAGTAGTGGAAGTTGTATTAGTGGAAGTTGTAGTAGTTGAAGTTGTTGTTGTGGAAGAAGTAGTAGTGGAAGTTGTAGTAGTGGAAGTTGTAGTTATGGAAGTTGTTGTAGTGGAAGTTGTAGTTGTGGAAGTTGTAGTTGTGGAAGAAGTAGTAGTGGAACTTGTAGTTGTGGAAGAAGTAGTAGTGGAACTTGTAGTTGTGGAAGTTGTAGTAGTAGAAGTTGTAGTAGTGGAAGTTGTAGTAGTGGAACTTGTAGTAGTAGAAGTTGTAGTTGTGGAAGTTGTAGTTGTGGAAGAAGTAGTAGTGGAAGTTGTAGTAGTGGAAGTTGTAGTAGTGGAAGTTGTAGTAGTGGAAGTTGTAGTAGTGGAAGTTGTAGTAGTGGAAATTGTAGTAGTGGAACTTGTAGTAGTAGAAGTTGTAGTAGTGGAAGTTGTAGTTGTGGAAGTAGTAGTGGAAGTTGTAGTAGTGGAAGTTGTAGTAGTGGAAGTTGTAGTAGTGGAACTTGTAGTAGTAGAAGTTGTAGTTGTGGAAGTTGTAGCTCTGATGGATGTAGTACTGAACGTGGTTGTTTTTGTAGGTGAACTTGTTTCTGAAAGTAATGAAAAAATAAGTGGAAATTAGTATTGTAATTGATAAGATTTTCTTGACTAATTCAACTGCACTTCCGTCTAGGTCATGAATAATAATTTGTGTTGTAATATATGGCGTTACATTATAATTCATGATAATATTCTGTGATTTATGCCCTTATAAAGTAATACCTGGTAAGATTCTCTAATATGCCATTAGAAATATAATTATTCTTTTTTTCAACACATTTGTTTTCCTAAGTACAATGATTTGTTAAAGGGGTTTTATAGCCTATCGAAAATATGTGGGTCATTATGGCCTCATAAAACCTGTTCGCCAGCAGCCAAGAATAATTTAATCTCTGAAATAAGGCCACTCTGTATATATACTTTAGAGCAAGCCACTCCTTCTCTAAAGTATGCTACACTTTAGAGCAGTGGTTCCCAAACTGGGGGTAAATTACCCCCTGGGGGTAATTTAACCATTTTTGGGGGGTAATGGAGGGGTGACAGAAAAAAAGTTATGAATTCTGAAAATCAAGAAAACAATGTGGTACCCGGTATGAGGATTATTGTTAACTTTGTCTTAGTATATAAAGTTGTAAAGTAAACCTATTATAAGTAAGTAATAAAGTGAAACGAAATAACAATAAACATCAAAAACTAATATACAGTATTAGAAAAGAAGAAATATATAGCTAAGTGTGTGGAAACCCAAAAGTATTTTGACAAGTATGCTTCAGGACAAAAGTCACTCAGTAGCCCAGATCGACCTGTCCAGTACGCGTCACTCACTTCCTGAGGCTGCCTCTATTTCACACTGTCAGTTTATCTGTGAGCATCAGCCGAGGTAGACATAAGCTGGTATGAAGCCAAGAATTTCTAAACTAGCTTCAAGTATGCAACTCCATCCATCCCACTGATGTTCTTGACATCTTTGGTAATAGTCATTAGAGATGCACAATGTTCAAATACAATAAATAAAAGAAAATATCTCAAGTGTTTTAATTTAGCCATATATATCAATAATAACAACATTTTGTGAAAGGGGTAACATGCTTTATGTGGCATGTTAAATTGGGTAACAAGCTGAAAAAGTTTGGGAACCACTGCTTTAGAGCAAGAGCGGATCACTATGACAAGGTGTTGGACGCTCTAGAGGACGAACAAAACACAGATGTAGTATGCACACACTGTGCGAAAGCTTTCACAAGTGCGATAATGGTGTAATAGCGCACAAAATGCGTAACAAAGAAATAACGGGGAAAGTTAGTAGATGGATCTATAGCTTCCTAACAGAAGACAAAGAGTAAGCCTTAGGCAGCTACAGTGAAAAGCTCTGTTCCACAAGACACAGTACTTGCCCCAATCCTGTTACTCATCCTCATACCTGACATAGACAGGGATGTAAGCCATAGCAGTGTCTCCCTTTGCGGATGACACCCAAGTTTGCACTACAGTGTCCTCCATCGAAGACTTGCAAGCTCTTTGGACATCACCCAAAATCTTGAGATGTGCCACATTTTAAACGTAGAAGTTCAATAAAGGGGAAAATTTTTAAATATGGGAAATTGGGCAACAAAAAACTTTCGGATTTTAAAAAAATTCCAAACCCATAATCGAGAAAAAAAACTATGTTCAAGGCCTGGGAGTGAAAATTCGAGGATTCACTTTAAAAAGAAAACTGGGTATTAGTACACTGTGAAAATTTTAAAATAGGATGGATAATGAAAAAATTTAAAACTGGGATCCCAAACCCCTTGGGTGACCCTTAAAAATCCCTTGTTCTCTCTGGGTGGAAATTGTGTACGCAACGGGCCTTTCAAGGTGGCGAAATTATGACTTGAACAAATTACTTAGAACCTTCGCGAAACAATTTCGTAAACTTTTATATTCTGGGAATGGTTAAATTTTCCCTTTTATTGTATTCCCTGGAAGTAAGAAAGAAGATACATCTTAATATGAACTGGAAAATCCTAAAAGGATTAGTATCAATTTTGCACACGAAACCACTCCCTACAAATAAAAATACCGGCGGAAATGCAGCTTTCCCCCCGTGAAAAGCAAAGGGCAACGAGACACAGAGACAACACAAAAAGTGTCGCTGTTGGAAGTTTCAACTCCCCCAGTATGTGGGGGGGACTAAAAATGTTTCCCTGGTTTGACATGCACCTAATTTAGTACGGCCCACTGGCTGGGGTTCGTACGTCAGTCTCGTGCAGCCGCAGAAAAAGTCCCTGTCGACCGAAGGCCTGGGGGTTCTCTGTCCCGGTGCTTGGGACTCAGGATTATTGAGATACATAGTTTAGGTAAAGTATTTTGAGTAAATGTAGGGGGTAACCAATGAAAAAATTTTATATTTTCGATAAAATTAAAGTTGGATTGGAATACTTTTTTACAAATTATAATTATTAATTTGCTAGTTTTTTAAAAAGCCCCAAAACCATTATTGATCAACAGCATGCATTTTTACAATTAAAAAAAATTGTTTTTTCCCTTTGAGAAAAAAATAATGTGGCAGAGGGTTTGTGATGAAAAATTTTTTCCCGAAAAGGGTTTTTCAAAGGTAAAATTATTGAATACTCAATTTAAATTAAAACCCAAAAATCACAAATTTGGACATCTTCCTTGAAAAGCTTCGTCCTGGGACCTTGGCCCTCATTTTTGAAAAGAATTATTTCAGGTCAAAACATTATTAAAAATAAAGATTTATCTAGGGAAAATAAAAAGTTTTTAATTACCGACCCAAAAGTAGTAACAGTTAAAAGTAGTTCATTTTTAAAAACAGTATTTTGAGATTACAATTTACCAGCTCTTTGTTCTATAAGATGGAAGTGTATTTAGAAGGTTAAATTTGTGTTCCCTTTCCCCCTTTTTGTTATCGTTAGAACTCTTTTTTGTTTAATGATGAAACGGTTTCTTTTAAAAACTTTGTTAGACAGTATTACTGGGGTTTGTCTCCCTTTCACAATTTCTATGTTTTTCACCTTTTAAGAAAAGTTTTTTTGTTTCCTGTACGTAGTTATGTTGCACCCCAGCATGGAGCTTGTTGTACCCCGATGGAGCTCATGTTGTACCTCGCTGGAGCTCATGTTATACCCCGCATGGAGCTCATGTTACCCCGTATGGGTTTGTTACACCCCCGATGGGCTCTTTTTACACTCCCGATGGAGCTTAAAATTTCCCCCAGTATGAAGCTCTTGTTAACCCAGCATGGGCTCATGTTACACCCCGCATGGAGCTTGTTACACTTCAGGGAGTCATTTAACCCCAGCATGGAGTCATTTTACACCCCCGGGGTCATGTTACACCCGACGAGCTCGTTAACCCCCGACGGAGCTATGTTACACCCCAGATGGAGTATGTTTCCCCCCGCATGATGTCATGTTCACTCCAGCTGGAGCTATGTTACCCCCAGAAAGGTACAGTGTAAGCCTGCTTTATGTTCGGGGTGTCACATGCTTTTATTAAAGCGTGGCTATTTCAGCAACGCGGTGTTTTCTTCTTCAAGGACTTGGATGGGTTGTCGTGGTTCTTCTCACGTAAAATCAAGAATTTGAGTTTCTCGGGAAAAAGGGGGTTTTTTCCGAGTAAGTATATTTTTTTGCCCCCGTGTGGAGCAGTTAGGAATTGATGCTAATGTCCTGGAATTTTTCTATGATTTTGGGAAAAGGGATACGGAATGCTCTTACGTTTTTCCAAATGACCACCTTATTAAAGCAAAATTCGTTGTGTGAGTAGAATTTGTTGGTCATCCAGTTTTAAGAGTGCAGTGAGGTAGTTTCTGTTTCGTGACTTTAATGTTTTGTTTATTGAGGTATTTGGGTATGTGGGTATAATGTCATAACTTTACTTAAAAGCCAGGTAAGGGGTACAGTTTTTAGATGAGAGTTTTTTATTTTTGACAGACATCGAGGGGGTTTTTTTTTTTTTATTTGCATAACCATAACAGCCTCATCATTTTCGCTGGGTGTTTAAACGTGTGCATCAATACAATGGAAAATAAGTTGGGTTAAATATCCACCCAGAGGTGCACCTTGTTTTAAATGAGAATAGTTGGTATTTGTAACTTTTATTTTTTACTGGCCCGCCGTTTTCAGGTACCCGACACCGAACTTGCCATTACTTCCATGATGAGTTTTATGTTTTGGTAAAATAAAATTTGATATCAATTAAGGAATGCCCCTTTTTATTAGCGGTCCGTGGAATACTTGAAAACAATCAGGTGTTCTCCCCGGCAAGAACCCCCAGAGGTGGGAGAGTCACGGTGTTTTAGGCAATCCCCTTTAAAGTTTTGCAATGCAGGAAATTATAAAAAAAGTCTTTTCTTGTGCGGTTTTGGGTTTTAGATGGGTCTAAAGGCTGTGAGGGTCGGTAAGAGTTCATCTTTCAAGACTAAACTGTAAAAAGAGTTTGAGTGCTTTGCCCTTTTTTTTTGGGTTTTTAAACGGTATCATTACGATTATTTCAAGCAAAAATAATTCTCTTTTCCTGTTGATATGATTTTTTTTTTTTTTGGGCGAATGGGGAAGTTTCAGGGGTTTTGAGGCAAGCTTTGCATACTTTTTTAAATTTATGTTGGGTTTAATTAACAGCCAACACAGGTCAAAGGTTTGTAATATTTTTCAGGATGTGTTGGCCCTTTTTTTTTTTTGAATTAGAAGTCTGCATTCTGCTCAAGAATGTTCTTAATAGAAGCTTTTTATTTTTCTTTTAACTTCCCAAATTTATGTTTTCCCAAGAAAATGATAAGCAGTGCTTTTCATTTTTGAAAATTTTCTATAGTTATGCTTATTTATTGTCACATAGAAAAAAAGTGCTCCCTTTTTGTTGAAGTTTAGTTGCCTTGTGGCCTAGGTGTTGTGTAATTTTTCATCCGGAGTAAGATCTGTACACAGCCAATTTTCCCTGTAAAGGTTAATAATTATTGGGGGTAAATCTTAGGTTAGGAGTGCATTTGCAGGTTTTCAGGAAGGTGACGGCATTTTTAACAAGAAAAGTGGTAGACATAATTTATGTGCGTTTTTGGGGAATGATCACGTGTTGTAGGAAACTTAAGCTTAGCGTTTGGTATTGTGATAAGGGGAAAAGTTTTATGGAAGGTTTTATCATAATCATAATTTTTAAAGGGTGGACCAATAAGCCTGCGGAAGGTGTCGGTCAAAAGACCTAAAGCTTCAGCGGCGGGTAATCATATGACTAAGATCCTTGTAAGGAGACACGTGTCTATTTCCTGACAAATCTTACCTAACCTAACCTAACTGGTTGTCAGCGCCTACACAACCATTCTCTATCTCAGATTCGCTCGGAAAACACATTCTTGCAGATGCCACCATTTCTCGTGCATTTTTTCGTTATGTATAAACCTGGTATTATATATATACAGTTATAACGGAAGATACGACTGATGCCCCACAAGAATCACTATTATAATTTGTGCGATTCCTTTTATATAAATTACATTCCTTGTGTATATATAAACCATATATACAGAAATGAAGATTATTGAAGTTTCCAAAGACATATACTCGTATGAACAAGATTATGCAAAAGTGGACTTCAATAGGGCTTAGATAAACTGCAAGAATGGTCAGTCAGGTGTCCACTGGTTATCTGTTATGAGAATAAAATCAGAGATTTTCAGACGTTAAACACAGCTTGGAAAGAAACAAATATTGAAGGTAGTAATCA
This sequence comes from Cherax quadricarinatus, assembly GCF_026875155.1. Classification (NCBI taxonomy): domain Eukaryota; kingdom Metazoa; phylum Arthropoda; class Malacostraca; order Decapoda; family Parastacidae; genus Cherax; species Cherax quadricarinatus. Next base: position 6,120,294 of record NC_069489.1, on the reverse strand, counting down.
AAGACAATGATATAGAAGTAAGCATTGATTAGTTTGATGAATGTTATTATAGCTAGCTGGTCCAGTGGCTAACGCGATGGTCTGGAGTTTTCTCACTCACTGATCGTGGGTTCTAACCCCACCCCACTCCATAAATGTATGCCAGTTTTCCGACATCACCCTAACTCCGGTAGATTTCGAAAAAGCCATTGACAACATGGCCATGCACTCAGCCCCGGGCCCAGACTCATGGAACTCTGTTTTCATTAAGAACTGCAAGAAACCCCTCTCGCGTGTCCTAAGTACACTATGGAGGAGGAGCTTGGACATGGGTGAAATTCCAGTCACTTAAAACAAGGGATATAGCCCCACTCCTTAAAGGTGGCAGCAAAGCATTAGCTAAGAACTATAGACCAACTGCTCTGACGTCCCACATCATAAAAATCTTGGAAAGAGTGCTAAGAAGCTGAATTGCAAATAACCTGGATTCCCAAAATCTGCACAATCCAAGGCCACATGGGTTCAGCGCAGGCCGCTCCTGCCTCTCACATCTACTCGATCACTATGATATGACCTTGGATGCACTGGAAGAAAATCAGAATGCAGATGTAATATACACAGACTTTGCAAAAGCGTTTGACAAATGCGATCATGGTGTAATAGCCCATAAAATACGTGCTAAAGGAATAACTAGGAAAGTGGGGAGGTGGATATTCAACTTCCTAACAAACTGAACACAAAGAGCAGTGGTCAACAGACCTAAATCGGAGGCTGCCATAGTGAAGAGCTCTGTTTCACAAGGCACAGTACTCGCCCCCATCTTATTCCTCATCCTCATATCAGACATAGACAGAGATATACATCACAGCACCGTATCATCCTTTGCGGATGATGCTAGGATCAGCATAGGCTGTCATCTGCTGAGGACGCGGTTAACCTCCAAGAAGATATAAACAAAGTTTTCCAGTGGGCAACGGTAAACAATATGATGTTCAATGAGGACAAATTCCAACTACTCCGTTATGGAAAACTGGAGGAGATAATAACTAGAACAGAGTATACTACAGACTCTGGCCATACAATAGAACAGAAAAATAATGTAAGGGACCTGGGAGTAGTAATGTCTGAGGATCTCACTTTCAAGGGTCACAACAGTGCCACGATCGTACGTGCAAAGAAAATAATAGGATGGATAATGAGAACGTTCAAAACGAGAGATGCCAAGCCAATGATGATCCTTTTCAAGTCACTTGTTCTCTCTAGAACGGAATACTGCTGTACATTAATATCTCCATTCAAAGCAGGTGAAATCGCAGATCTAGAAAGTGTATAGAGATCCTTTACTGCATGTATAAGTTCTGTCAAGCACCTTAACTACTGGGAACGCATGGAAGCACTTGACTTGTACTCGTTGGAACGCAGGAGGAAGAGATATATCATAATCTGCACATGGAAAATCCTGGAAGGAATGGTCCCAAATCTACACACAGAAATCACTCCCTACGAAAGTAAAAGACTGGGCAGGCGATGCAAAACGCCCCCAGTTAAAAGTAGGGGCGCCATTGGTACACTAAGGGAAAACGCCATAAGTGTCCAGGGCCCAAGACTGTTCAACAGCCTCCCCATCAAGCATTAGAAGAAATGCCAATAACCCCCTGGCTGCCTTCAAGAGAGAGCTGGACAGATACATAAAGTCAGTGCTGGATCATCCGAGCTGTGACTCGTACGTGGGACTGCGTGCGGCTAGCAGTAACAGCCTAGTTGATCCGGCCCTGATCCATCGGGAGGTCTGGTCATAGACCTGGTCGAGGGGGCGTTGATCCCCGGAACAACCTCCAGGTGGTGTGGTTTATTACGTGCAACATATCACCAGAGACTAATATCAACATAATAACTACTTGTTGGTATTGTTCGCAATTGCAATATTCACAGTTAAGAAATAGTAGCAGCCTACGTAAAAAATAATTACCATACTTTAAAAGAATATTTTAGTTATCAGTAAGAATACGAAGTTAAAAATATATAAGCAAAAATTACAAGTAAGAATACATTTTAGCTGATTTCAGTTTGGAGATTATGAGTAGTTGACCAGTGTTGCAAGGGATGCATGATATATGTAGTTGACCAGTGTTGCAAGAGAAGCATGATATATTATATATAGCTGACCAGTGTTGCAAGGGAAACATGATATATTATATGTAAATAACAAAAAGGCACAATACCGTGACTGGAACGATACACAAATAACCCGCACATAAAAGAGAGAAGCTTACGACGACGTTTCGGTCCGACTTGGACCATTGACAAAGTCACACTAACCAGAGGCGGAGCAGGACGGCTATATATAGGCAGGAAGAGGTGGTAGTAGTAGTAGTAGTAGTAGATGGGGATGCCCTGGTGTTGTGCATATGTCTTAATTTCATCTTGTCGGTATTATATACAATTCTTGTTCTACTACTACTACTACCACCACCACCTCTTCCTGCCTATATATAGCCGTCCTGCTCCGCCTCTGGTTAGTGTGACTTTGTCAATGGTCCAAGTCGGACCGAAACGTCGTCGTAAGCTTCTCTCTTTTATGTGCGGGTTATTTGTGTATATTATATGTAGTTGAGCAGTGTTGCAAGGAAAGCATGATATATTGTATGTAGTTCAGCAGTGTTGCAAGTCAAGCATGTTATATGTAGTTGACCAGTGTTGCAAGAGAAGCATGATATATTATATGTAGTTGACCAGTGTTGCAAGGGAAGCATGATATATTATATGTAGTTGACCAGTGTTGCAAGGGAAGCAATGATATATTATATGTAGTTGACCAGTGTTGCAAGGGAAGCATGATATATTATATGTAGTTGAACAGTGTTGCAAGGGAAGCATGATATATTATATGTAGTTGACCAGTGTTGCAAGGGAAGCAATGATATATTATATGTAGTTGACCAGTGTTGCAAGAGAAGCATGATATATTATATGTAGTTGACCAGTGTTGCAAGGGAAGCATGATATATTATATGTAGTTGACCAGTGTTGCAAGGGAAGCATGATATATTATATGTAGTTGACCAGTGTTGCAAGAGAAGCATGATATATTATATGTAGTTGAACAGTGTTGCAAGGGAAGCATGATATATTATATGTAGTTGACCAGTGTTGCAAGGGAAGCAATGATATATTATATGTAGTTGACCAGTGTTGCAAGGGAAGCATGATATATTATATGTAGTTGACCAGTGTTGCAAGGGAAGCATGTTATATTATATGTAGTTGACCAGTGTTGCAAGGGAAGCATGATATATTATATGTAGTTGACCAGTGTTGCAAGGGAAGCAATGATATATTATATGTAGTTGACCAGTGTTGCAAGAGATGCATGATATGTAGTTGACCAGTGTTGCAAGAGATGCTTGATATATTATATGTAGTTGACCAGTGTTGCAAGAGAAGCATGATATATTATATGTAGTTGACCAGTGTTGCAAGGGATGCATGATATGTAGTTGACCAGTGTTGCAAGAGAAGCTTGATATATTATATGTAGTTGACCAGTGTTGCAAGGGAAGCATAATATATTATATGTAGTTGACCAGTGTTGCAAGGGAAGCGTAATATATTACATGTAGTTGACCAGTGTTGCAAGGGAAGCATGATATATTATATGTAGTTGACCAGTGTTGCAAGAGAAGCATGATATATTATATGTAGTTGACCAGTGTTGCAAGGAAAGCATGACATATGTAGTTGACCAGTGTTTCAAGAGAAGCATGATATATTATATGTAGTTGACCAGTGTTGCAAGGGAAGCATGATATATTATATGTAGTTGAGCAGTGTTGCAAGGGATGCATGATATATGTAGTTAACCAGTGTTGCAAGAGAAGCATGATATATTATATGTAGTTGACCAGTGTTGCAAGGGAAGCATGATATATTATATGTAGTTGACCAGTGTTGCAAGGGAAGCATGATATATGTAGTTGACCAGTGTTGCAAGGGAAGCATGATATATTATATGTAGTTGACCAGTGTTGCAAGGGAAGCATGATATATGTAGTTGACCAGTGTTGCAAGGGAAGCATGATATATTATATGTAGTTGACCAGTGTTGCAAGGGATGCATAATATATGTAGTTGACCAGTGTTGCAAGGGATGAATAATATATGTAGTTGACCAGTGTTGCAAGGAAAGCATGAGATATTATGTGTAGTTGACCAGTGTTGCAGGGGAAGCATGATATTTTGTATGTAGTTGAGCAGTGTTGCAAGTGAAGCATGATATATGTAGTTGATCAGTGTTGCAAGAGAAGCATGATATGTTATATGTAGTCGACCAGTGTTGCAAGGGAAGTATGATATATGTAGTTGACCAATGTTGCAAGAGAAGCATGATATATTATGTGTAGTTGACCAGTGTTGCAAGGGATGCATGATATGTAGTTGACCAGTGTTGCAAGAGAAGCATGAGATATTATATGTAGTTGACCAGTGTTGCAAGGGAAGCATGTTATATTATATGTAGTTGACCAGTGTTGCAAGGGAAGCATGATATATTATATGTAGTTGACCAGTGTTGCAAGAGAAGCATGAGATATTATATGTAGTTGAACAGTGTTGCAAGGGAAGCATGTTATATTATATGTAGTTGACCAGTGTTGCAAGGGAAGCATGATATATTATATGTAGTTGACCAGTGTTGCAAGGGAAGCATGATATATTATATGTAGTTGACCAGTGTTGCAAGAGAAGCATGATATATTAAATGTAGTTGAACAGCGTTGCAAGGGAAGCATGTTATATTATGTGTAGTTGACCAGTGTTGCAAGGGAAGCATGATATATTATATGTAGTTGACAAGTGTTGCAAGGGAAGCATGATATATTATATATAGTTGACCAGTGTTGCAAGAGATGCATGATATGTAGTTGACCAGTGTTGCACGAGAAGCTTGATATATTATTTGTAGTTGGCCAGTGTTGCAAGAGAAGCATGATATATTATATGTAGTTGACCAGTGTTGCAAGGGATGCATGATATGTAGTTGACAAGTGTTGCAAGAGAAGCTTGTTATATTATATGTAGTTGACCAGTGTTGCAAGGGAAGCCTAATACATTACATGTAGTTGGCCAGTGTTGCAAGGGAAGCAAGATATATTATATGTAGTTGACCAGTGTTGCAAGGGAAGCGTAATATACTACATGTAGTTGACCAGTGTTGCAAGGGAAACATGATATATGTAGTTGACCTGTGTTGCAAGAGAAGCATGATATATTATATGTAGTTGACCAGTGTTGCAAGGAAAGCATGATATATTATATGTAGTTAACCAGTGTTGCAAGGGAAGCATGATATATGTAGTTGACCAGTGCTGCAAGGGAAGCATGATATATTATATGTAGTTGACCAGTGATGCAAGGGAAGTATGATATATTATATGTAGTTGACCAGTGTTGCAAGGGAAGCATGATATATTATATGTAGTTGACCAGTGTTGCAAGGGAAGCATGATATATTATATGTAGTTGACCAGTGTTGCAAGGGAAGCATGATATATGTAGATGACCAGTGTTGCAAAAGAAGCATGATATATGTTGTTGAGCAGTGTTGCAAGAGAAGCATGACATATTATATGTAGTTGACCAGTGTTGCAAGGGAAGCATGATATATGTAGATGACCAGTGTTGCAAAAGAAGCATGATATATGTTGTTGAGCAGTGTTGCAAGAGAAGCATGACATTTTATATGTAGTTGACCAGTGTTGCAAGGTAAGCATGATGTATGTAGTTGACCAGTGTTGCAAGAGAAGCATGATGTATTATACGTAGTGGAGCAGTGTTGCAAGGGAAGCATGATATATTATATGTAGTTGACCAGTGTTGCAAGGGAATCATGATATATTATATGTAGTTGACCAGTGTTGCAAGGGAAGCATGATATATTATATGTAGTTGAGCAGTGTTGCAAGGGAAGCTTGATATATTATATGTAGTTGACCAGTGTTGCAAGGGATGCATGATATATGTAGTTAACCAGTGTTGCAAGAGAAGCATGATATATTATATGTAGTTGACCAGTGTTGCAAGGGAAGCATGATATATTATATGTAGTTGACCAGTGTTGCAAGGGAAGCATGATATATGTAGTTGACCAGTGTTGCAAGGGAAGCATGATATATTATATGTAGTTGACCAGTGTTGCAAGGGATGCATAATATATGTAGTTGACCAGTGTTGCAAGGGATGCATAATATATGTAGTTGACCAGTGTTGCAAGGAAAGCATGAGATATTATGTGTAGTTGACCAGTGTTGCAGGGGAAGCATGATATTTTGTATGTAGTTGAGCAGTGTTGCAAGTGAAGCATGATATATTATATGTAGTTGACCAGTGTTGCAAGGGATGAATAATATATGTAGTTGACCAGTGTTGCAAGGAAAGCATGAGATATTATGTGTAGTTGACCAGTGTTGCAGGGGAAGCATGATATTTTGTATGTAGTTGAGCAGTGTTGCAAGTGAAGCATGATATATTATATGTAGTTGACCAGTGTTGCAAGGGAAGCAATGATATATGTAGATGACCAGTGTTGCAAAAGAATCATGATATATGTTGTTGAGCAGTGTTGCAAGAGAAGCATGATATATTACATGTAGTTGACCAGTGTTGTAAGGGAAGCATGATGTATGTAGTTGACCAGTGTTGCAAGAGAAGCATGATGTATTATATGTAGTGGAGCAGTGTTGCAAGGGAAGCATAATGTATGTAGTTGACCAGTGTTGCAAGAGAAGCATGATGTATTATATGTAGTGGAGCAGTGTTGCAAGGGAAGCATAATGTATGTAGTTGACCAGTGTTGCAAGAGAAGCATGATGTATTATACATAGTGGGGCAGTGTTGCAAGGGAGGCATGATGTATGTAGTTGGCCATTGTTGCAACAGGAGCATGATATATTATATATAGTTGAGCAGTGTTGCAAGGGATGCATAATATATGTAGTTGACCAGTGTTGCAAGGAAAGCATGAGATATTATGTGTAGTTGACCAGTGTTGCAGGGGAAGCATGATATTTTGTATGTAGTTGAGCAGTGTTGCAAGTGAAGTATGATATATGTAGTTGACCAATGTTGCAAGAGAAGCATGATATATTATGTGTAGTTGACCAGTGTTGCAAGGGAAGCATAATATATTATATGTAGTTGTCCAGTGTTGCAAGGGAAGCATGATATATTATATGTAGTTCAGCAGTGTTGCAAGGGAAGCGTAATACATTACATGTAGTTGACCAGTGTTGCAAGGGAAGCATGATATATTATATGTAGTTGACCAGTGTTGCAAGGGAAGCATAATATATTACATGTAGTTGGCCAGTGTTGCAAGGGAAGCATAATATATTACATGTAGTTGACCAGTGTTGCAAGGGAAGCATAATATATTACATGTAGTTGGCCAGTGTTGCAAGGGAATCATGATATATGTAGTTGACCAGTGTTTCAAGAGAAGCATGGTATATTATATGTAGTTGACCATTGTTGCAAGGGAAGCGTAATATATTATATATAGTTGACCAGTGTTGCAAGGGAAACTCACATTGTATTTTTATTAACTGATGTCAGCAATCTTCCCAATAAATTTATATTTATCTTAACTTTAATATTCTTTACACAATGTAAATTGAAGTTTATAAGAACACTCAGATATTGATGTTGGTATCTCATAAAGGAATAATGTAGTAAACTGTACATAGATTATAATAAATAATAATTAACTTTAGCTTCACTACCCAGTATACAAGAGTGAACATCTTAATAAGAGTAATTAGTCTTACCTCCAGTAGCCAACACACAACACTTGCAGGTTCCTTTACAAGCCTTCTTGACCTCTCTCTCACCCGCCCAACATGACGTCTTGCACCATCCTCCATGATTCTTACACTTCTTCTTTGGCTTGCACACTGTTGGATGAACATACTATTGTATTCTGTTGTATTAACCTTTAAACCTTGGATGTTATCCAGCACAAAGAGCGGTGAGTACTCAATTAATATGTATTTTATGATAATAGACATATGTTTATGGTAAATACAACAAACTAGATAGAGCAAAGTTTGTTTAGGTAAATAACAGTAGACCATCGATCAGATTACGTTTGGATTACCTTAACACTATCGAAAAAATACAACCAAATAGTCAAAGTGCAAGAAAGGGATTGGTAATATTCTTCTAACAAGCTCCAAAAAATTTATGTAATGTACGAGATTTGGGAAGCTCCATCAAAATTTCTCTGTGGGAAACTAACAGTGCCTCTTTCTCTGTCTTTCTGTTTGTCTGTCTGCTTCTCTGTCTCTGTCTCTCTGTCTGTCTGTCTGTCTGTCTGTCAGCCTGTCTGTCTGTCTGTCTGCCTGTCTGTCTGTCTCTCTGTCTGTCTGTCTTTCTCTCTTTCTCTCTCTCTCTCTCTCTCTCTCTCTCTCTCTCTCTCTCTCTCTCTCTCTCTCTCTCTCTCTCTCTCGCTCTCTCTCTCTCTCTCTGACCTTCCTCAGCTTCCCATCTTCATGCTGAGCAACTCTTGTCCAATAAACATTATTTTTCTTTTTCTAATAATGTTGTTACATAATTTCTTTAAAAATAATTATAACTTTCATCAATGCTCTTCACCATAATTTAGAAAATATGTTAGAGTATCCGATAAACAGCGTTCTGGCAACTCAGTAAGGCATCATTCAGTACTCTGTACACAGTGAACGTCAGGCCCATACTGGACTGCACAGCACCACTCTGGAACTCACACATAGTCAGGCACCTTGGAAACTTCAGAAAATGCAAAGGTTTCAACGAGGCTAATCCAGAAGCTAAGGTTTATGTCCTATGAAGAGAGGATAAGAGAAATCGAGCTAACGACACTGGATGACAAGAGAGAGAAGGGTGTCATGAAAACAGCAAATAAAATACTGAGAGGAAACGTCAAGCTGGACAAAGACAGGATGTTTCAGACAAGGCCGGATTTATAAGGCGTCAGAGAGGGCAACTACCCCAGGACCACCTGCAATAGGTGGCGCCAGACGTATAACTTCCTTTAAAACACGATATAATAATAAAAACTTAGTTAAATTAATATAAGGAATTAACAAATAAAGTGTGTGGGGGCAGGGGGTAAGAAAAAAGAAAGAATGCCGCTCACTCACTCTACCATTCAATTACTTAACTATTTCTAGTTAGCATCAGTTTAAAGATAAATGACCTGACCATCAGGTTAGAGGTGACAGGGGTGCACACACACGTGGGTGTTAGATTGTGTATGTGTCTGTGTGTGCGAGGTAGCTATTGCGTGTATGGCAACTATTGGATATGTCGACCTTAGAAGGGCTATTTCTGATTAGTGTCAGTGTTGAGGTCAGTGACCAACAAATCAGTTTCAGGTCTGGGGCTATATATATGTCGGTTTGTGTTCGTCGACCTCTTTTAGTGCTAGGCAATGGTGTGGGGCAGTTGTGTCCGTGTTTTAGACATGAGTTTTGCTCACGAAGGTTTGCGATATTTCATCGATTTGCAATTACATCTTACACATGCATACACATCCTCAAACACACACACACACACACACACACACACACACACACACACACACACACACACACACACACACACACACACACACACACACACACACACACACACACACTCACTCACACCCATATATACATATATGTCGTGCCGAATAGGCAGAACTTGCGATCATGGCTAAAATAGCAACTCTCATCTTGCCATATAGGACAAGTGAAAATTTGTGAATGCAATAATTTCTCCAAAATCATTCTGAACCTAACGAAAAAAATTTATTTCACTGTGTTTGTTTAGTATTAAATTATTGTTAACAAATCTAAAATATATTCAGTTAGGTTACCTAGAGTTTACCTGGAGAGAGTTCCGGGGGTCAACGCCCCCGCGGCCCGGTCTGTAACCAGGCCTCCTAGTGGATCAGAGCCTGATCAGCCAGGCTGTTACTGCTGGCTGCACATAAACCAACGTAATAGCCACAGCCCGGCTGGTCAGGTACCGACTTTAGGTGCTTGTCCAGTGCCAGCTTGAAGACTGCCAGGGGTCTATTGGTAATCCCCTTTATGTATGCAGGGAGGCAGTTGAACAGTCTCGGGCCCCTAACACTTATTGTATGGTCTCTTAACGTGCTAGTGGCACCCCTGCTTTTCATTGGGGGGATGGTGCATCGTCTGCCAAGTCTTTTGCTTTCGTAGTGAGTGATTTTCGTGTGCAAGTTCGGTACTAGTCCC
>NC_069489.1:6049277-6109538 GCF_026875155.1 Cherax quadricarinatus | reverse complement strand
TAAAAAAAACCTTTGTATTTAATACGTAAACCCCGTAATTGACCTTTTAGTGTAATACTTAAGATTTTTTTTTTTATTTTTTTGTGTAATAAATGAAAGTTTTATAATTAGGGTTGTAAATAAAGTTGGTTCGAAGTGTTCTAAGGGCGCCACACAACTTGTTGTATGACACCTGGTGGTAAACGACAGGTGTCACGATCTTACCAGTCTTAAGACAACATCCACAATATTTAATTTATTTTCTTCACCATAATAGGCTGGTAAAACAACCATCAGAACAGAATTATTCGTGATATAATTCTGTGTTTTCATTTGCTACAAAATGAGTAAAATAAGTAATAATTTATGATGTCGAAAATTTCAAGTTCAGACGTATAATTATTATTTTTTTTAACACATTTGTGTTCCTTAGTACATTGATTGGTTAAGGGGGGTTTATAGCCTATCGAAAATGTGTAGGTCATTATGGTCGCCAGCAACCAAGAATAATTTAATCTCTGAAATAATGCCGCTGTGTATATACGCTTTAGAGCAAGCCACTCTTTCTCTAAAGTGTGCTACACTTTAGAGGAGCCGCGGATCACTCTGAAAGCTTTCACAAGTGCGATAATGGTGTAATAGTGCACAAAATGCGTAACAAAGAAATTACGGGGAAAGTTAGTAGATGGATCTATAGCTTCCTAACAGAAGACAAAGAGTAAGCCTTAGGCAGCTACAGTGAAAAGCTCTGTTCCACAAGGCACAGTACTTGCCCCAATCCTGTTACTCATCCTCATACCTGACATAGACAGGGATGTAAGCCATAGCAGTGTCTCCCTTTGCGGATGACACCCAAGTTTGCACTACAGTGTCCTCCATCGAAGACTCTGCAAGACTCTAATTGGACATCAACCAAATCTTTAGATGTGCCACAGATAACAGTATGAAGTTCAATGAAGAGAAATATTCAGATATGGGAAACTTGAGGCAACTAAAACTATATCGGAGTTTACAATAAATTCCAACCACACAATCGAGCACAAAACTAATGTCAAGGACCTGGGAGTGAAAATGTCAGAGGATCTCACTTTCAAAGACCACAACTAGGTATCTAGTACATCTGCTAGAAAAATATTAAATAGGATGGATAATGAGAAATTTTAAAACTAGGGATGCCAAACCCATGATGATTCACTTCAAATCCCTTGTTCTCTCTGGGCTGGAATATTGCTGTACGCTAACGGCGCCTTTCAAGGCTGCCGAAATTATTGACTTGAACAATGTACATAGAACCTTCGCTACACACAAGTACGATAAAACATTTATATTACTGAGAATGGTTGAATTTCCTTTACTTGTATTCCCTGGAACGTAAGCAAGAAAGATACTTGTTAATATGCAACTGGAAAATCCTAGAAGTATTAGTACCAAATTTGCACACGAAAACCACTACCTACAAATCAAAATACTCGGCAGGAAATACAGCATTCCCCCGATGAAAAGCAAAGGCGCAACGAGTACACTAAGAGACAACACAATAAGTGTCAGCGGTCTGAGAAGCTTCAACTACCTCCCAGCATATGTAAGGGGGGACTACAAATAGATTCCTGGTTCCTGACATGCACCTAACTTTAGTACGTGACCAGCTAGGCTGTGGTTCGTACGTCAGTCTACGTGCAGCCAGCAGTAACGTCCCTGATCGACCGCAAGGCCTGCGGTTCTCTGTGCCGCAGCTGCTTGGAGACTCAGGATTCATTGAGATACATACATCTCTAGGTAAATGTATCCTGAGTGAATGTACTGGGTAACCAATGAAAAAATTATTATATTTTCCTAATAAATATATAAAGTTGGATTGGAATACGTTTTACAAATTATAATTATTAATAATGCTAGTAATTTAAAAAGCACCAAACCAATATTGATCAAGCAGCACTGCATTTTACAATTAAATAACAATATGTGTTTTCCTTTGAGAAAGAAATAATGTGGCAGATGAGTTTGTGATGAAGATTTTTCTCCCTGACAAGGTTTTACGAAGGTAAAAGTTATATGAATACTGACAATATCAATAAAAAGCCACAAATACACACACTTTTAGAACATCTTCCTTGAATAAGCTTCTGTCCTGGGACCTTGGTCACTCCTAATTGTACAAGAGAATTATTTCAGGTCAAACATTATATGGAACTGAAGATTCATATCGTCAGAGGACAAGTGAAAGTTTTCTAATTACCGAGCACAAAGCACTAGTAAATCAGTTATAAGTAGTATCATATGTACAACAGTATTTTGAGATTACATATTTACCAGCTCTTTGTTCTATAATGATGGAAGTAGTATTTAAGAAGGATTCAATAGTGTTTGCCTCTCCCTGTTAGATATACTGTAGTTTTACATCATTTCTTTTGTTCTAATGCATGAAACGGTTTCTTTTAAATCTTTGTTAGACAGTCATTACTGGTGTTGTCTCCATTTCACACATTTCTATGTTTTTCACCTACTAAGAAAAGATTTCCTTTCGTTTCCTGCTACGTAGTTCATGTTGCACCCCAGCATGGAGCTCATGTTGTACCCCAGCATGGAGCTCATGTTATACCCCAGCATGGAGCTCATGTTATACCCCAGCATGGAGCTCATGTTACACACATACTATGTACAAGCAATAATACCCCAGTATGGAGCTCTTGTTACACCCCAGCATGGAGCTCATGTTACACTCCAGCATGGAGCTCATATTACACCCCAGTATGAAGCTCTTGTTACACCCAGCATGGAGCTCATGTTACACCCCAGCATGGAGCTCATGTTACACTTCAGCATGGAGCTCATATTACACCCCAGCATGGAGCTCATATTACACCCCAGCATGGAGCTCATGTTACACCCCAGCACGGAGCTCATGTTACACCCCAGCACGGAGCTCATGTTACACCCCAGCATGGAGCTCATGTTACACCCCAGCATGATGCTCATGTTACACTCCAGCATGGAGCTCATGTTACACCCCAGCATGGTACAGTGTAAACGCCTGCTTTACTGTTCGGTGTGTCACATGATCTTTGATAAAGACGTGGCTATTGCAGCAACGCGGATGTTGCTTCTTCAAAGGACTTGGATGGAGTTGTCAGTGGTTCATTCTCACGGTAAAATCAAGAATTTGAGTTTCTCGGAAGAAGGGATTTTTGCCGAGATAAGTATATTTTTAGCCCTCGTGTGGAGCAGTTAGGGAATTGTATGCATAATGTCCTGGAATTCTTCTATGATTTTGGAAATGGAGATACGGAATGCTCTTACGATTACCCAAATGACCACACTACTATTAATGCAAAATTCGTTGTGTGAGTAGAAATTAGTTGGTCATCCAGTTTAAGAGTGCATATGAGAGTTGTTTAAGAGTGCATGTGAGAGTAGTTTCTGTGTTCGTGACATTATAATGATTTTGTTTATTGAGAGTATTGGGATATGTGGCTATAATGTCATCAACTTTACTTAACAGACACAGGTAAGAGCTGTACAGTTATAGATGAGAGTTTTCATTCTGTACAGACGTCGAGGGGAGTTTTATTCTGTTTTTATTATGCATAACACATAACAGCCTCATCATTTCGCGTAGGGATGTTTAACACAAGCCTGTGCATCAATACAATGAAAAATAAAGTTGGGTTAAATACTCCACCCAGAGGTGCACCTTGTTCAAATGAGGAACTAGTGGTACTCTTGTAACTTTTATTTTTGACTGAGCCAGCTCTGTTTCTCAGGTACCTGACACCGAACTTGACCATTACTTCCATGATGAGTTTTATGTATCTTGCGTAAAATAAAGTTCTGATATCAATTAAGAATGCCTCTGTATTAAGTCCCTGCCCTGTGGAATACTTAGCAAAACAAATCAGGTGCTTCTCCCTGGTAAGAACCCACAGAGCATGGGAGAGTCACTGAGTGTCTTACGGACAATCCCTTTAAAGTCTTTGCACATACAGGATATTAATAAAATTAGTCTTTAACTTGTTCGAGTTCGGCTTTGAGATGGGTACTATAAGAGACTGTAGAGAGGTCTGGTAAGACTTCATCACGCAGACTGAACCTACACATGTAAGAAGAGTTGGAAGTAGCTTTTCCTTTATATTGGAGTTTCAAGCATGTATCATCTACGATTATCTTACTAGCAATAATAATTCTCAGTTTCCTGTTGATATGATTTTTTTTTTTGACGAATAGGTGAAGTTGCAGGTTCTGAGGCAAGCTTTGCATACTTGTTATACATATATGTTGGTTAATTAACATGCCAACACAGGTCAAAGGTTAGTAATATTTATCAGAGATGTGTTCGGGCTTGTTTTTTTCCTTGAATTAGAAGTCTAAGCATTCATGACTAACAAGAACTGTTCTTAATAGAAGCTTTGTATTTTCTCTTTTAACTTCCTAAATTTATAGTTTTCCTAAGAAAATGATAAGCAGCTGCTTTGCATTCTGAATATTTCTCTATCCGTTCATGCTTATTTAATGTCACACTGAGAATACACAAGCTGCTCCTTCATAGTTGAAGTTCAGTTGACTCGCTGTTCTAGGTGTTGTGATAATTCTTTATCCCGGAGAAAGATCTGTACACAGCACATTCACGATAGTAAAGGTTAATACATCATATTAGTGGTACATCTTAGGTTAGGAGTGTATTTGCAGGTTTTCAGAGAAGGTGACGGCATTACTAACAAGAACAGTGGCTAGACATAATTTACTGTGCGTGTACTTAGGAGAGTTATACATCACTGTGTTGTAGGTAAGCTTAAGCTTAGACATTTGTGATTTTGTGATAAGGACATAGATATATGGAATGGTTTTAGTCATAATCATAATTTTTAAAGGGTGGACCAATAAGCCTGCGGAAGGAGTCGGTCAAAAGACCGAAAGCTTCAGCAGCGGGTAATCATATGACTAAGATCCGTTTAAGGAGACACGTGTCTATTTCCTGACAAATCTTACCTAACCTAACCTAACTGGCAGTCAGCGCCTACACAACCATTCTCTATCTCAGATTCGCTCGGAAAACACATTCTTGCAGATGCCACCATTTCTCGTGCATTTTTTCGTTATGAAGAAAACCTGGAATAATTTATATAATTATAACAGTAGATACGAGTGGGGCCCCACAAGAATCACTATTATAATTTGTGCGATTCCTTTTATATAAATTGCATTCCTTGTGTATATATAAACCACATATACAGAAATGAAGATTATTGAAGTTTCCAAAGACATATACTCGTATGAACAAGAGTATGCGAAAGTGGACTTTAATAGGGGTTTGATAAACTGCAAGAATGGTCAGTCAGGTGTCCACTGGTTATCTGTTATGAGAATAAAATCAGAGATTTTCAGACGTTAAACACAGCTTGGAAAGAAACAAATATTGAAGGTAGTAATCAAAGACAATGATATAGAAGTAAGCATTGATTAGTTTGATGAATGTTATTATAGCTAGCTGGTCCAGTGGCTAACGCGATGGTCTGGAGTTTTGTCACTCACTGATCGTGGGTTCTAACCCCACCCCACTCCATAAATATTTGTATGCCAGATTTCCGACATCACCCTAACTCCGGTAGATTTCGAGAAAGTCTTTGACAACATTCCCATGCACTCAGCCCCGGGCCCAGACTCATGGAACTCTGTTTTCATTAAGAACTGCAAGAAACCCCTCTCGCGTGCCCTAAGTACACTATGGAGGAGAGGCTTGGACATGGGTGAAATTCCACAGTCACTTAAAACAACGGATATAGGCCCACTCCATAAAGGTGGGAGCAAAGCATTAGCTGAGAACTATAGACCAATAGCTCTGACGCCCCACATCATAAAAATCTTTGAAAGAGTGCTAAGAAGCAGGATTGCAAATCACCTGGAATCCCAAAATCTGCACAATCCAAGGCAGGTCGCTCCTGCCTCTCATAACTACTGGATCACTATGATATAGCCTTGAATGCACTGGAAGAAAATCAGAATGCAGATGTAATATACACAGACTTTGCAAAAGCTTTTGACAAATGCGATCATGGCGTAATAGCCCATAAAATACGTGCTAAAGAAATTACTGGGAAAGTGTGGCGGTTGATCTTCAACTTCCTAACAAATCGAACACAAAGAGTAGTGGTCAACAGAGTTAAATCGGAGGCTGCCATAGTGAAGAGCTCTGTTCCACAAGGCACAGTACTCGCCCCCATCTTATTCCTCATCCTCATATCAGACGTAGACAGAGATATACATCACAGCACTGTATCATCCTTTGCGGATGATGCTAGGATCTGCATGAGGCTGTCATCTGCTGAGGACGCGGTTAACCTCCAAGAAGATATAAACAAAGTTTTCCAGTGGGCAATGGTAAACAATATGATGTTCAATGAGGACAAAATCCAACTACTCCATTATGGAAAACTGGAGGAGATAATAACTAGAACAGAGTATACTACAGACTCTGGCCATACAATAGAAAGGAAAAATAATGTAAGGGACCTGGTAGTAGTAATGTCTGAGGATCTCACTTTCAAGGATCACAACAGTGCCACGATCGCACGTGCAAAGAAAATGATAGGATGGATAATGAGTACGTTCAAAATGAGAGATGCCAAGCCAATGATGATCCTTTTCAAATCACTTGTTCTCTCTAGGCTGGAATACTGCTGTACATTAACATCTCTATTCAAATCAGGTGAAATCGCAGATCTGGAGAGTATACAGAGTTCCTTTACTGCACGTATAAGTTCTGTCAAGCACCTTAACTACTGGGAACGCTTGGAAGCACTTGACTTGTACTCGTTGGAACGCAGGAGGGAGAGATATATCATAATCTACACTTGGAAAATCCTGGAAGGAATGGTCCCAAATCTGCATACAGAAATCACTCCCTACGAAAGTGAAAGACTGGGCAGGAGATGCAAAACGCCCCCAATTAAAAGTAGGGGCGCCATTGGTACACTAAGGGAAAACGCCATAAGTGTCCTGGGCCCAAGACTGTTCAACAGCTTCCCATTTAGCATTAGGGGAATTGCCAATAAACCCCTGGCTGCTTTCAAGAGAGAGCTAGACAGATACCTAAAGTCAGTGCTGGATCAGCCGGGCTGTGGCTCGTACATTGGACTGCTTGCGGCCAGCAGTAACAGCCTAGTTGATCAGGCCCTGATCCATTGGGAGCCCTAGTCATGGACCGGACCGCGGGGGCGTTGATCCCCGGAATAACCTCCAGGTAACCTCCAGGTGGTGTGGTTTATTATGTGCAACATATCACCAGAGACTAATGTCAACATATTAACTGCTTGTTGGTATTGTTCGCAATTGCAATATTCACAGTTAAGCAATAGTAGCAGCCTACGTAAAAAATAATTACCATACTTTAAAAGAATATTTTAGTTATCAGTAAGAATACGAAGTTAAAAAAATATAAGCAAAAATTACGAGTAAGAATCCATTTCAGCTGATTTCAGTTTGGAGATTATGAGTAGTTGACCAGTGTTGCAAGGGATGCATGATATATGTTGTTGACCAGTGTTGCAAGAGAAGCATGATATATTATATATAGTTGACCAGTGTTCCAAGGGAAGCATGATACATTATATGAAGTTGAGCAGTGTTGTTAGGGAAGCATGATATATTATATGTAGTTGACCAGTGTTGCAAGGAAAGCATGATATATTATATGTAGCTGAGCAGTGTTGCAAGGGATGCATGATATATTACATGTAGTTGACAAGTGTTGCATGGGAAGCATGATATATTATATGTAGTTGACCAGTGTTGCAAGGGATGCATGATATATTACATGTAGTTGACAAGTGTTGCATGGGAAGCATGATATATTATATGCAGTTGACAAGTGTTGCAAGGGAAGCAATGACATATTGCATACTAAAGTGATTCAATAATCGAGTCAACGATCAATATTTATACTATTTTAGCTAATGAAATTTTTGGGTGGGTTTACCACCACATTTTTCATTATAGATGAACTCATATTGTATTTTTATTAACTGATGTCAGCAATCTTCCCAATAAATTTATATTTATCTTAACTTTAATATTCTTTACACAATGTAAATTGAAGTTTATAAGAACACTCAGATATTGATGTTGGTATCTCATAAAGGAATAATGTAGTAAACGTGCATAAAATATAATAATAATAATTAACTTTAGCTTCACTAACCCAGTATACAAGAGTGAACATTTTAAAAAGAGTAATTAGTCTTACCCTCCAGTAGCCAACACACAACACTTGCAGGTTCCTTTACAAGCCTTCTTGACCTCTCTCTCACCCCCCAACAGACGTCTTGCACCATCCTCCATGATTCTTACACTTCTTCTTTGGCTTGCACACTGTTGGATGAACATACTATTGTATTGTGTTGTATTAACCTTTAAACCTTGGATGTTATCCAGCACAAAGAGCGGTGAGTACTCAATTAATATTATATTTTATGATAATAGACATATGTTTATGGTAAATATGACAAACTAGATAGAGCAAAGATTGTTTAGGTAAATAACAGTAGACCATCGATCAGATTACGTTTGGGTTGCATAAGATTACCTTAACACCATCGAAAAAGTACAATCAAGTAGTCAAAGAGCAAGAAAGGGATTGGTAATATGCTTCCAACAAGCTCCAAAATTTCTCTGTGGGAAACGAACAGTGCCTCTTTCTCTGTCTATCTATTTGTCTGTCTGTCTCTCTGTCTCTGTCTCTGTCTCTGTCTGTCTGTCTGTCTGTCTGTCTGTCAGCCTCTCTCTCTCTCTTTCTCCCTTTTTCTCTCGCTCTCGCCTTCCTCAGCTTACCATCTTCATGCTGAGCAACTCTTGTCCACTAAACATTATTTTTCATTATCTAATATTGTTCTTACATAATTTCATATTTAAGAATAATTCATTCTTAGTCAATAACTTGTTCTGCTTGTATGGAATGGAAAATATGTGAGCTTATTTGCAACAGCCATTACTGTTTCAGGGAAGGGAAATCCTGAGTCACAAACCTACTAGAGTTCTATGACAAGTTAATGACAGAAAGGGAAGAGAGAGAGGGGTGGGTAGACTGTGTTTTCTTGGTCTGTAAGAAGACTTTTGACACAGTTCTGCACAAGAGATTAATGTGCAAAAGTTTGAGAACTAGGCAGGTATGACAGGGAAGGCGCTGTAATGGATCAGAGAATAAGTGACAGGGGGGCAAGAGCGAATCATGAAACGTGACGAGGTATCAGAGTCGGCACCTGTAACAAACGGGTCTCACATGGGTTAGTCGTAAGACCTTCCATCATGTGAATGACATGATGGAAGGGATAGACTCAGAAGCGTCACTGATTGCAGACAATGTGAAGCTAATGAGGAAAATTCAATCGAATGAGGATCAGGCAGGACTACAAAGAGATTTGGACAGCCTGCAAGATTTTACCAGTAACTTGCTCCTAGTGTTTAACCCCACCAAGTGCAAAGTCATGAAGATCCGAGAGGGGCAAAGAAAACTGCAGACAGACTTCTGTTTAGGGGGCCAAAGACTACAAACCTCACTCAAGGAAACGGATCTTGGGGTTAGTATTATACTGTGCACATCTGAGGTGCACTTCAAACACATAACTGCTGCATCATTTGGGCGACCAGTATGCCTATAAACAGCGTTCTTGCAACTCAGTAAGGCAACATTCAGTACTCTGTACACAGTGAACGTCCGGCAAATACTGGACTGTGCAGCACCACTCTCAAACTCACACATAGTCAGGCACTTAAGGAAACTTCAGAAAATGAAAAGGTTTCAACGAGGCTAATCCAGAAGCTAAGGGGTATGTCCTATGAAGAGAGGATAAGAGAAATCGACCTGACGACACTGGATGACAGAAGAGAGAAGGGTGTCATGAAAACAGCAAATAAAATACTGAGAGGAAATGTCAAGCTGGACAAAGGCAGGATGTTTCAGACAATGCCAGATTTATAAGAGGTCAGAGAGGGCAACTACCCCAGGACCACCTGCAATAGGGGCCGCCAGACGTAGAACTTCCTTTAAAACACGATATAATAATAAAAACTTAGTTAAATTAATATAAGGAATTAACAAATAAAGTGTGTGGGGGGATAAGAAAAAAGAAAGGATGTCACTCACTCACTCTACCATTCAATTACTTAACTATTTCTGGTTAGCATCAGCTTAAAGATAAATGACCTAACCATCAGGTCAGAGGTGACACGGGTGCACACACTCGTGAGTGTGAGATTGTGTATGTGTCTGTGTGTGCGAGGTAGCTATTGCGTGTATGGCAACTATTCGATATGTCGACCTTAGAAGGGCTATTTCTGATTAGTGGCAGTGTAGAGGTCAGTGACCAACAAATCAATTTGAGGTCTGGGGCTATATATATGTCTGTTTGAGTTTGTCGACCACTTTTAGTGATAAGCAATGGTGTGGGGCAGTTGTGTCCGTATTTTAGACATGAGTTTTCTCACAAAGGATTGCGATATTTCATCGATTTGCAGTTACATCTTACACATGCATACACATCCTCAAACACACACACTCACACCCATGTATAAATATATGTCGTGCCGAATAGGCAGAACTTGCGATCTTGGCTTAAATAGCAACTCTCATCTTGTGCAAGAATGGTATAAGTAGGTGTGATTTCTACAGTATGGCTCCTATGGCTGAGTGGCACCTCCTGAAAAGGCCTTCTACAGAGTGGCTCCTTTTCCTGAGTGGCTCCCTTTCCTGAGCGGACTCCCACGACCCCCACCCACGACCCCCGCTCACGGACCCCCACCCACGACCCCCACCCACGACAACCACCCACGACCCCCACCCACGACCCCCACCCACGACCCCCACCCCCGACCCCCACCCACGACCCCACCCTCGACCACCTCACCCTCGACCCCCCACCCACGACCCTCACCCACGACCCCCACCCAGTGGCTCCTCTCGAAAGGCCTTCTACAGAGTGGCTCCTACCTCTGAGCAGACTCCTTCCAAGCCCCGTGCACCCGCCCGAGCGCCAGCCCGTCCGCGCCGACCCGCGACCTTGACATCACCCTCGACCACCTCACCCTCGACCACCTCACCCTCGACCACCTCACCCTCTAAACCACATATTTCTCCTCCACTTCCTTGGATTCCCCCCTATGGGGGTTCGAATTTCTAATGATCTCCTCGGATCAAGTTTTTCTCGATAACAATAATACAAAGATTTCCCCCCACACCTCCCCTATCCCAAATTCCCTGCTCCAATTCCTCGGATCAAATTTTTCTCGAAATCAATAATATCAAGTCTCCATCTCCTTGGATCAAGGTTTTCTCGATAATACAAAGACTCCATCTCCTTGTATCAAGTTTTTGGATTCATCCCTCTGGGGGTAAGCATTCAAATGAACTCCTCCTATGGAGCTTGGTACTTTCTCTTACCATAGGTCTAAACAAGTTTGACGTCACCCCACCTGTGTTTACTCGGCGGTCAGTGACGTCAAGTGATGACCTCACACACACAGGCTGAATCTTGTCGACTTCCCTCTACACATTTTTCTCTCTTAACCCAGGATAACCCAAATAATTTCACATTTTTTTCGTTAATACACACAACAATCCACAATTTCTTTACAAAATACAACACAAGTCTAGCCATTTTCTCGTTTTAACTATTTCATCAGAAAAAGTCACCACAACAATTACAACTTATGACCACTTTTCGATAAATGCACTAGTCACAATTTTACATATTACGAAGTTAATACGCACACACACCTCACTTTACATTGAACACCTTCAAAACACTCTCATAAATCATTTGAATACTCACAAAAATACCTTTGAACATTTCCATACAACACTGAAACACTTCCAAAATATCATTTCGAGTACTCCCAAATACACCACTGAATACAGTCAAAACACCTCCAAAATCACCATAAACTAAGATCAACATCACAGACTAACACCCATTTTCACACAAATCCCCTCAAATCACTATAACCAAGACGATTACCAATTTCTATGAGTACACTCACCTCCAACTAAGACATAACATGAGTGCAAAAAAAACACGAACACAAACCAAATACACACGAACACTTACAACAGTATCACCTCTTTTTCGGTATCTCTAGTTCGACAACAACGCCCCACAACCAACATCACCCACATCCCACAACACCCACAACCCACATCACCCACACCCCACAACACCCACAACAACAGCCCACAACTTATAGCCACTTTTCAGCATCTCTAGTTCGACAACATCACCCACAACCCACAATTTTTTTCTCGTTTTAACTAATTTCATGAGAGAAAATCACAACAACAACCCACAACACCCAAAAACCCACAACACCCCACAACCCACAACATCAACCCACTTACAACTTTTTTTTTTTGGTAACTCTAGTTCGACAACAACACCCACAACCCTCAACACTCACAACCCACAACACTCACAACCCACAACACTCACAACCCACAACACTCAAAACCCCACAACACCCACAACAACAACCCGCTTATAACATCTTTTTCGGTATCTCTAGTTCGACAACACCCATAACCCACAACATCCAAACTCACATCACCCACAACAACAAACCACTTATAACATCTGTTTCGGTATCTCTAGTTCAACAACAACACCCACAACCCACATCACCCACACCCCACAACACCACAACAACAACCCACAACTTATAGCCACTTTTCAGCATCTCTAGTTCGACAACATCACCTACAACCCACAATTTTTTCTCGTTTTAACTAATTTCATCAGAAAAACTCACAACAACAACCCACAACACCCACAACCCACAAAACCCAACAACCCACAACACCCACAACATCAACCCACTTATAACATCTTTTTTGGTAACTCTAGTTCGACAACAACACCCACAACCCACAACACTCACAACCCACAACACTCACAACCCACAACACCCGCAACAACATCCCGCTTATAACATCTTTTTTGGTATCTCTAGTTCGACAACAATACCCACAACCCACAACCCACTTATAACATCTTTTCGGTATCTCTAGTTCGACAACACCCACAACCCACAACACCCACAACCCACATCACCCACAACAACAACCCACTCATAACATCTTTTCAGTATCTCTAGTTTGACAACAACACCCACAACCCACAACACCCACAACCCACAACACCCACAACCCACAATTTTTTCTTGTTTTAACTAATTTCATCAGAAAAGTCACAACAACCCACAACAACAACCCACTTATAAAATCTTTTTCGATATCTCTAGTTCGACAACAATACCAACAACCCTCATCACTCACCAATTTATTCATAATTTTTTCCTCTTTTGATACAAATTTTCCCCCTTCTTTATATTGAATCTTAAAATGTAATACACATTCCTCCCTACATTACTAAAATTCTAATAAAATCCTCGCCATACCAATCTCCTTGTATCCACATAAATTAATATTATACTCACAACAAGTAATCTCACTACCCAACTACTGCAACATGTTTCTACACCCTCCAATCTTTTCCAGTGTATCATAACTTTTCACTTCTATAATTTCTTTTATAATATTCACACATTACCTTTATTTTCAGTAAAATCCCCCCCCCCCATATTTCATTAAATTTTTAATACAACCCTCCTCATACCCTCTGCATCTCACCCACATTTCTTCACACCCACTCACCCGTCTCCCAACACACCTCTTCAGAACAAACACAAAAATCAAATTTCACATCCATAAATGCATCTCATCACCCATCTCAAATCCACTAAAATCACTGTAACCAAGATATTCACAAAATTCTATGACCAACTAACACACACAGACAACACACTTTACTTTGAACATCTTCAAACACACTCATACATCATCATTTGAGACCACCTTTTCTCAATATCTCTTAAGAAATATTCTCTCATCGACACACACACACACACACACACACACACACACACACACACACACACACACACACACACACAAACACTCAACACACCACACACACACACACACACACACACACACACACACACACACACACACACACTCACACACACACACACAGACACACTCACACACACACACACACCACACACACACACACACACACACACACACACACACACACACACACACACACACAGGTGTCAGAGTGGGCACCTGTGACCAGCGGGGTCCCGCAGGGGTCAGTCCCTAGGACCAGTGCTGTTTCTGGTATTTGTGAACGACATGACGGAAGGAATAGACTCTGAGGTGTCCCTGTTTGCAGATGACGTGAAGTTGATGAGAAGAATACACTCGATCGAAGACCAGGCAGAACTACAAAGGGATCTGGACAGGCTGCAGAACTGGTCCAGCAATTGGCTCCTGGAGTTCATCCACCAAGTGCAAAGTCATGAAGATTGGGAAGGGCAAAGAAGGCCGCAAACGGAGTACAGTCTAGGGGGTCAGAGACTACAAACCTCACTCAAGGAAAAAGATCTTGGGTGAGTATAACACCAGGCACACTCCTGAAGCGCACATCAACCAAATAACTGCTGCAGCATATGGGCGCCTAGCAAACCTCAGAACAGCATTCCGACATCTTAATAAGGAATCGTTCAGGACCCTGTACACCGTATACGTTAGGCCCATATTGGAGTATGCGGCACCGTTTGGAACCCACACCTAGCCAAGCACGTAAAGAAACTAGAGAAAGTGCAAAGGTTTGCAACAAGACTAGTCCCAGAGCTAAGAGGTATGTCCTACGAGGAGAGGTTAAGGGAAATCAACCTGACGACACTGGAGGACAGGAGAGATAGGGGGGACATGATAACGACATACAAATACTGAGAGGAATTGACAAGGTGGACAAAAACAGGATGTTCCAGAGATTGGACACAGTAACAAGGGGACACAGTTGGAAGCTAAAGACACAGATGAATCACAGGGATGTTAGGAAGTATTTCTTCAGCCACAGAGTAGTCAGTAAGTGGAATAGTTTGGGAAGCGATGTAGTGGAGGCAGGATCCATACATAGCTTTAAGCAGAGGTACGATAAAGCTCACGGCTCAGGGAGAGTGACCTAGTAGCGATCAGTGAAGAGGCGGGGCCAGGAGCTCGGACTCGACCCCCGCAACCTCAACTAGGTGAGTACATCTAGGTGAGTACACACACCACACTTTACTTTGCACAACACCAAAAACATCATCAATTGCCTTTGATTACTCCAAAAACATTTTTTGAACACATTCAAGAAACATCATCAAACTCCTTTGAATACTCCCCAAACACCACTGAATACTACCAAAACACCACTGAATACTACCAAAACAGCACCGAATATTGCCAAACAACATTAAAAACACCAGAAACTAAGATCAACACCAACTAACACCCATTTTATAGAAATCCCCTCAAATCACTATAACCAAGACGATCCCACTTACCTCCAACTAAGATATAACATGAGTGCAAAAAAAAACATGAACACAATCCAAACACACACGAACACTTACAACAGAACACCTCTTTTTCATTATCTCTAGTTCGACAACAACGCAAACAACCCACAACACCCACATCCCACAACACCACAACCCACATCACCCACAACCCAAAACACCCACAACAACAACCCACAACTTATAACCACTTTTTCGGCATCACTAGTTCGACAACAACACCCACAGCCCACAACACCAACAACCCACATCAACCCACAACCCACAATTTTTTCTCGTTTTGAACTAATTTCATCAGAAAAAGTCACAACAACAACCCACTTATAACATCTTTTTTGGTATCTCTAGTTCGACAACAATACCCTCAACCCTCATCACTTACCAATTTATTCCCCAATTTTTCCTCTTTCGATACAAATTTTTTCCCATTCTTTTTACTGAATCTTAAATGTAATACACATTCCTCCCTACATTACTAAAACTCTAATAAAATCCTCTCCATACCCAACTCCTTGTATCCACATATATTGATATTATACTCACAACAACTAATCATCTCACTACCCAACTACTGCGACATGTTTCAACACCCTCCATTCTTTTCCAATATTTCATAACCTTTCACTTCTATAATTTCTTTTAAAATATTCACACATTACCTTTATTTTGAGTAAAATCCCCCCCATGTTTCATTAAATTTCTAATAAAACCCTCCCCATACCCCTCTCCATCTCACCCACATTTCTTCACATCCACTCCCCCATTTCCCAACACACCTCTTCTGAACACACACAAAAATCACATTTCACATCCACAAATGCATCTCATCACCCATCTCAAATCCACTAAAATCACTGTAACCAAGATATTCACCAAACTCTATGACCACCTAACACACACACACACACACACACACCCACACACACACACACACACACACACACACACACACACAGAATTGGGTGGTTTGCGAGTGGAAGGATACGGCCTGTCAGAGTAACTTTCAAGGAAGAATCAGTTCGAACCAGGATTCTGCAAGAGAAAGCAAGACTGAGGGACAAAGTGGGGTACCAGAGAGTATACCTCGACCGCGACAGAACACAAGAAGAAAGGACTACACTGAAAGAGAGGGTACAGAGACGCAAGGAGGAACGGGAAGCAATGAGAATGAGCAGGACCCAGACACAGGAGGAAGGGCAAACACACCCCACAGAATCTCCCACCAAAAGACTCCACCTGCGACATTCCCAACGCAACTGAGCAACCTATACTACAACCCACTCACTGTTCCCTCTACCACCAACCCGCATATCACAAACCTCACCCCAACAGCTGTCCCTTATGGGCATTCTGACCCCACCCCCATCAACACAAACCCCACCTACACCACAGCCCCATATAGGCCCCCACCAAGGCTCTCCCTCCCCCAACCCCAATATTCTTGCATGACCAAAATGATAGAAAAGAAACTAAAGGTTTGGTACACAAACGCGGATGGAATAACGAATAAACATGAGGAGTGGAATGAAAGAATCAGTGAAAAATCCCCAGACATCATAGCAGTCACAGAAACAAAACTCGCTGAGACAATAACAGACACAATCTTCCCAACAGGATATCAGATCCTGAGGAAAGATAGAGGGAGTAGGGGGGGGGAGGGGTTGCACTGCTCATAAAACACCGATGGGGATTTGAGGAAATGGAAGGCATGGACATGATTGGAGAAAGAGACTATATTGTAGGTACAATTCAGTCCGGAGAACATAAAGTAGTCATTGGAGTGATGTATAACCCACCACAGAACTGCAGGAGGCCAAGAGAGGAGTACGAAAGAAAACAACAGGGTGATGGTGGACACACTGGCTGAGGTGGCAAGAAGAGCTCACTCGAGCAGAGCAAAGTTACTGGTAATGGGCGATTTCAACCACAGGGAGATCGACTGGGAAAACCTGGAGCCACATGGGGGTCCCGAAACATGGAGAGCCAAGATGATGGATGTGGTACTTGAAAACCTCATGCATCAACATGTCAGGGACACAACCAGAGAGAGAGGGGAGGATGAGCCAGCAAGACTGGATCTTGTGTTCACCCTGAGCAGTTCGGACATTGAGGACATCACTTACGAGAGGCCCCCTTTGGGGCTAGCGATCATGTGGTGCTGAGTTTTGACTATATAGTAGAGTTACAAGTGGAGAAGGTAACAGGAACTGAAGGGGACAGGCCAAACTATAAAAGGGGGGACTACACAGGTATGAGAAACTTCCTGCAGGAGGTTCAGTCGGACAGAGAAATGGTAGGAAAATCAGTAAACGAGATGATGGAATATGTGGCAACAAAGTGCAAGGAGGCAGAGGAAAGTTTTGTTCCCAAGGGAAACAGAAATAATAGGAAGACCCAAAACGAGTCCTTGGTTTACCCGAAGGTGTAGGAGGCAAAAACTAAGTGCAACAGAGAATGGAAAAGGTACAGGAGCATAGGACCCAGGAAAACAAGGAGATTAGTAGAAGAGCCAGAAACGAGTATGCACAGATAAGGAGGGAGGCCCAGCGACAGTATGAAAACGACATAGCATCGAAAGTCAGATCTGACCCGAAACTGTTGTATAGCCACATTAGGAGGAAGACAACAGTCAAGGACCAGGTGATAAGGCTGAGGAAAGAAGGTGGAGAACTCACAAGAAACGATCAAGAGGTATGTGAGGAGCTCAACACGAGATTTAAGGAAGTATTTACAGTAGAGACAGGAAGGACTCTGGGGGGACAGACCAGATGGGGACACCAGCAAGGAATACACCAACAAGTGTTGGACGACATACATACAGATGAGGAGGAGGTGAAGAAACTGCTAAGGGACATCGATACCTCAAAGGCAATGGGACCGGACAACATCTCCCCGTGGGTCCTTAGAGAGGGAGCAGATATGTTGTGCGTGCCACTTGCCACAATCTTCAACACATCCCTGGAAACTGGGCAACTACCTGAGGTATGGAAGACGGCAAATGTAGTTACCATTTTTTAAAAAGGAGACAGAAAAGAGGCACTAAACTATAGACCTGTGTCATTGACGTGTATAGTATGCAAAATTATGGAGAAGATTGTCAGGAGGAGAGTGGTGGAGCACCTGGAATGGAACAGGAGTATAAATGCCAACCAGCACGGATTCACGGAGGGCAAATCCTGTGTCACAAACCTTCTGGAGTTCTACGATAAAATAACAGAAGTAAGACAAGAGAGAGAGGGGTGGGTTGATTGCATCTTCTTGGACTGCAAGAAGGCCTTTGACACAGTTCCTCACAAGAGATTAGTGCAGAAGCTAGAGCATCAGGCACATATAACAGGAAGGGCACTGCAATGGATCAGAGAATACCTGACAGGGAAAGGCAACAACGAGTCATGGTACGTAATGATGTATCACAGTGGGCACCTGTGACGAGCGGGGTCCCACAGGGGTCGGTCCTAGGACCAGTGCTATTTTTGGTATATGTGAACGACATGATGGAAGGGTTGGATTCAGAAGTGTCCCTGTTTGCAGATGATGTGAAGTTAATGAGGAGAATTAAATCTGATGAAGACCAGGCAGGACTTCAAAGAGACCTGGACAGACTGGACACCTGGTCCAGCAAATGACTTCTCGAATTTAATCCTGCCAAATGCAAAGTCATGAAGATAGGGAAGGGCACAGAAGACCCCAGACAGAGTATAGGCTAGGTGGCCAAAGACTGCAAACCTCACTCAAGGAGAAAGATCTTGGGGTGAGTATAACACCGAGCATGTCTCCGGAAGCACATATCAATCAGATAACTGCTGCAGCATATGGGCGCCTGGCAAACCTGAGAACAGCTTTCCGATACCTTAGTAAGGAATCATTCAAGACACTGTACACCGTGTATGTCGGCCCATACTGGAGTATGCAGCACCTGTTTGGAACCCGCACTTGATAAAGCACGTCAAGAAACTAGAGAAAGTACAAAGGTTTGCGACAAGGTTAGTTCCAGAGCTAAGGGGAATGTCCTATGAAGAAAGATTAAGGTGAAATCGGCCTGACGACACTGGAGGACAGGAGGGTCAGGGGAGACATGATAACGACATATAAAATACTGCGTGGAATAGACAAGGTGGACAAAGACAGGATGTTCCAGGGAGGGGACACAGAAACAAGAGGCCACAATTGGAAGTTGAAGACACAAATGAGTTAGAGAGATAGTAAGAAGTATTTTTCAGTCATAGAGTTGTAAGGCAGTGGAATAGCCTAGAAAATGACGTAGTGGGGGCAGGAACCATACACAGTTTTAAGACGAGGTTTGATAAAGCTCATGGGCGGGGAGAGAGAGGGCCCAGTAGCAACCGGTGAAGAGGCGGGGCCAGGAGCTAGGACTCGACCCCTGCAACCACAAATAGGTGAGTACAAATAGGTGAGTACACCACACACACACACACACACACACACACACACACACACACACACACACACACACACAGTGCTTAGAAGAGAAACTGCAAAGCCTGAAACAGATTAGAGAGACAAATGACAATTCAGGTGTGACATCAGGAAATTCAAAGTCAGGCGCAGACAAGGGGATGGTAAGCAACAAGGGAGACATGCCGTACATGAAGGCCCTATCAGACCACGTGGGGCCAGGAAAAGACGACGAGCACACTAAGATAAAAACGACAGGTCCGAAGACAACGAAGGTATGCTATATGCAGAGATTCTAACAGTCAACTGCAGTAGCAAGGGACAGCTGGTCAGGAAAGACAGTCCACTGAAATAGAAGTTTCAGATATGACAGGGACTGAAGGCAAGAACATGTCAATGGAAGGAAATAAAATGCCTCAGAGGACGCAGATTGAGACTCAGTGGGAGGAGGAAAGGGCGAGGTCAGTTTTTTGGTACGGCTCCAAGAAAGCCAAGGGGGCCAACTTTGAAGAAATAAAACAGGGGGAGAAAAAAAAGATTGAAGGCATCATGAAAAAAATAGGGGAGGGCTAGGCCAGGAAACGAGAAGGGGGGTTTGAAGTGGAGGAAACGCCTGACACGGAAAAAAGGAAAACACCAACCGGGAATTCTCCCAAAAAACAACGGGGAAAAAGGGGGTCCCGGGGAACCCGCGCAAAAACAAGGGCACCTAAGAGGGTACGAAGCGCAAGGGGCGGGGAAAAAATGGGCAGCCCTGGGGGGGCCCCCTTTGGGGGGGGGGGGGGGGCTGGACCTATCCCCCCCCGCCCTTGCCCCAAACCCCACCCCAACCCCCTAGCATGTCCCAAAGGGCATAAACCCCCCGGGGTAAAAAAAAAAACCCCCAAAAAAAAGAAGCCCCCAAACAACCCCCCCTCCCCCCAACCCCCAAAAATCGCCCAAACCATCCGGGGTTTGAAAAGGCCAAATTTTAGGTAACATGAAAAAAAGAAAATGTTTGGAAAAATGGAATAATAAAAGGAGGAAGGAATGAAAGAATCAGTGAAAAAATCCCCAGACCATAGCAGTCACAGAAACAAAAAATCGCTGAACAATAACAGACACAATCTTCCCAAAAGGGGTATCAATCCTGAGGAAAGATAGAAGAGTAGAAAGGGGGAGGAGGGGTTGCACTGCTCATTAAACACCGATGGGGATTTGAGGAAATGGAAGGCATGGACATGATTGGGAAAGAGGCTACATTGTAAGGTACAAATTCAGTCCGGAGAAAATAAAAGTAGTCTTGGAGAGATTTTATAACCCACACACAGAACTGCAGGAGCCAAGAGAAGGGAGTACGAAGAAAACAACAGGGTGATGGTTGGGACACACTGGCTGAGGTGTGCAAGAAGACTCACTCGAGCAGAGCAAAGTTACTGATAATGGCGATTTCAACCACAGGGAGATCGACTGGAAAACCTGGAGCCACATGGGGGTCCCGAAACATGGAGAGCCAAGATGATGGTGTGGTACTTGAAAACCTCATGCATCAACATGTCAGGGACACAACCAGAGAGAGAGGGAGGATGAGCCAGCAAGACTGGATCTTGTGTTCACCCGGAGCAGTTCAGACATGAGGACATCACTTATGAGAGGCCCCCTTGAGAGCTTAGCGATCATGTGGTTCTGAGTTTTGACTATATAGTAGAGTTACAAGTGGAGAAGGTACAGGAACTGAAGGGGACAGGCCAAATATAAAGGGGAGGACTACACAGGTATGAGAAAACTTCCTGAGGAGGTTTCAGGGGACAGAGATATGGTAGGAAAATCAGTAAACGAGATGATGGAATATGTGGCAACAAAGTGCAAGGAGGCAGAGGAAAGTTTTTTTCCAGGGAAAACGGAAATAATAGGAAGACCAAACGAGTCTTGGTTTACCCGGAAGGTGTAGGGAGGCAAAAAAACTAAGTGCAAGAGAGAATGAAAAGGTACAGGAGGCATAGGACCCAGAAAACAAGGAGTTAGTAGAGAGCCAGAAACGAGTATGCACAGATAAGGAGGGAGGCCCAGAGACAGTATGAAATCGACATAGCATCGAAAGTCAAATCTGTACCGAAACTGCTGTATAGCCACATTAGGGAGGAAGACAACAGTCAAGGACCAGGTGATTAAGGCTGAGGATAGGAGGTGGAGAATCACACGCCCACAAATCTACTCACTGAGATCAAGAGGTATGTGAGGAGCTCAACACTAGATTTAAGGAAGTATTTACAGTAGAGACAGGAAGGACTCTGGGGGGACAGACCAGATGGGGGACACCAGCAAGGAATACACCAACAAGTGT
The DNA here is from genome assembly GCF_026875155.1 of Cherax quadricarinatus. Lineage (NCBI taxonomy): Eukaryota > Metazoa > Arthropoda > Malacostraca > Decapoda > Parastacidae > Cherax > Cherax quadricarinatus. The sequence goes on along the minus strand of NC_069489.1, from coordinate 6,087,370 downwards.
TGGACGACATACATACAGCCATTGAGGATGAGGAGGAGGTGAAGAAACTGCTATAAGGGACATCGATACCTTCAAACGGCAATGGGACCAGACAACATCTCACCGTGGTGTCCTTAGAGAGGGAGGCAGATATGATGTGCGTGCCACTTACCAAATCTTCAAACACATCCCTGGACAACTTTGCAACTACCTGAGGTATGGAAGACGGCCAAATGTAGTTCCCAATTTTAAAAAAGGAGACAGAAAAAGAGAGCCACTAAACTATAGACCTGTGTCATTGACGTGTATAGTATGCAAAATTTATGGTGAAGATTTCAGGAGGAGGTGTGGAGCACCTGGAATGGAAACAGGAGTATAAATGCCCAACCAGCACGGATTCACGGAAGGCAAATCCTGTGTACAACCTTCTGGAGTTTTATGATATAATAACAGAAGTAAGAAAGAGAGAGAGAGGGTGGGTTGATTGCATCTTCTTGGACTGCAAGAAGCGCCTTTGACCACAGTTCATCACAGAGAGATTAGTGCAGAAGACTAGAAGATCAGGCGCATTATAACAGGAAGGGCACTGCAATGGATCAGAGGAATACCTGACAGGGAGCAACACGAGTCATGGTACGTAATGATGTATCACAGTGGGCACCTGTACGAGCGGGGTCCCACAGCGGCGACGGTTCCTAGGACCAGTGCTATTTTTGGTATATGTGAACGACATGACGGAAGGGTTAGACTCAGAAAGTGTTCCCTGTTTGCAGATGATGTGAAGTTAATGAGGCGAATTAAATCTGATGAGACAGGCAGGACTTCAAAGAGACCTGGACAGACTGGACACTGGTCAGCAAAGTTGGCTTCTGTCTCGCGATTTAATCCTGCCAAATGCAAAGTCATGATGATGGGGAGGGGCACCAGAAGACCACAGACAGAGTTTAGGCTAGGTGGCAAAGACTGCCAAACCTCACTCAAGGAGAAATGATTTGGGGGAGTATAACACCGAGCATGTCTCCGGAAGCACACATCAATCAGATAACTGATTGCTCAGCATATGGGGCCTTGTAACCTGAGAACAGCATTCCGATACCTTAGCTAAGGAATCATTCAAGACACTGTACAACGTGTATGTCAGGCCCATACTGGGTATGCAGCACCTGTTTGGAACCCTCACTTGATTAAAGCACGTCATGGGGGAAACTAGAGAATGTACAAAGATTTTGCGACAAGGTTAGTTCCAGAGCTAGGGGAATGTCCTGTGAAGAAAGAATTAAGGAAATCGCCTGACCTCACTGGAGGACAGGAGGGTCGGGGAGAATGATAACGACAGATAAAAATACTGCGTGGAATAGACAAGGTGGACAAAGACAGGATGTTCCAGGGAGGGGGACACAGAAACAAGGAGGCCACAAAATTGGAAGTTGAAAGACTCACAAATGGAGTCAGAGAGATAGTAGGAAGTATTTCTTCAGTCTAGAGTTGTAAGGCAGTGGAATAGCCTAGAAAATGACGTAGTGGAGGCAGGAACCAAACCACAGGTTTTAAGGGGACCGAGGTTTGATAAAGCTCATGGAGCGGGGAGCAGAGAGAGGGCTAGTAGCAACGGTGAAGAGGCGGGGCCAGAGCTAGGGACTCGACCCTGCAACACAAACAGGTGAGTTACAAATAGGTGAGTACACACACACACCACCCACACACACACCTCACTTTATGTGAACACCTTCAAAAACACTCTATATTTCATCTTTTGAGACACCTTTTCTCAAAATCTCTTAAGAAATATTTCTCATCCACACCCTTTTTCATCTCACTACAAACAACCCAAAGATTACTTCGAACTTATCATAAATCATTTGAATACTCACATAAACACCTTTGAACATTTTCCAAACTGCACTGAAGCACTTCCAATATATTCATTTGAATACTCCAAATAAGATTGTCATCTCTATTTATCTACACTTACATATTTCATTAAATTTCAAATCATCCACCATACGCCTCCCTCAGTCTCCAGACTTTACATCATTATCACAAAAACTAACTCATACACTTATGACATGAGACATTTCACCAAAACTAACACAAACACACCCACACACAGACAACTCACTTTACTTTGAACACCACCAAAAACTCCAACAATTACCATTGAATACTCCCGAAACACTTCTGATTACTACCAAATCACCACTGAATACTACCAAAACACCGTCAAAATCATCAGAAACTAAGTTTAGCATCACCAGCTAACACCCATTTTATAGAAATTCCCTCAAATCACTATAACCAAGAACTCCCTCCCCATGGGCGCAAAAAAAAAAAAAAAAAAAAAAAAACTTGAACACAAACCTAATACACAAACACTTAGTACATGATCAACATAAACTGAAAACATGTCTTGTACACACATAAATCTAAGACAACCACCAACAACAAAACACCCATATTCACTTACCCCTAAAACCACTAATATCACAGAAAACACTCATTTTTTATAAACATTCACACAAAAATTCATATTTGACAATATCTAAGTGCACTCACCTCACTACCACCAACACACGATGTCACACCTCACAGGACCGGCGAGGTCACCTCCAGTGACGTCACACTCTCATCTGCGTTTACTTGGTGGTCAGTAACATCTCACCCAACCCACCTTGTTTCAACCTGTTGTACCCACATTATCTAAGAACACTATAACCAAGATGATTACCAGATTTAATGACCCCACCACCAAGATCACAGAAAACACTCATTTTTATAAACATTCACAAAAGAATCACGATCAGCAACTCCATATCATGTTTACCATCATCTATCAACACATCACCAAGATCACCAAAAATCTAAGATCAAGCATCTCAAAACTACCATGATCACTGAAAACACTCATTTTTTAAACATTCGCACAAAAATAAGACATACACAAAAAATACCACGACACTTCCACCAATATCTGTAACATAACATGAGCACCATAACATATCACCTTCACCAAAAAAAAAAAAAAAAAATACTCAGACACCCACAACTTATACATTTCCATCACAAATTTATGACAGGAGACATACACACCCAATCTAAGACATTCACCTCCAAGTAAGACATACACATCATAACTAAGACATACACGAAAACCTATACTTGTCATATTGACAATAAATATAAGACATAAGCACAAAAAAAAAATTACCATATCATGAGACATTACCAGAACTAAGTCACACACCTCCAACTAATACACAATCACTTTACTAAGTTCATGTTAACTATTCATCAACAAAAAATATTAATACAATTTACCCACCAAATTTGTTATAATCATCAAAAAATAAAACTGTTTTTCACATTTTTTTTTCTCAAACTGAATGTTCATACTGCATTTATCATTTCTCACCTATGTTGCATATCACATTCCTCATCCACATCATCCCTGAAACATCCTTTCTTATTCATCCGTATATCTCCTAGAGATATTTTATCCCGACGACCCATCATGACACTAGGAGCCAGAGTGTAGCAGGTGGTGTTGGTGTGGTGATGGTTGATCTGACTCCTAATGTCATGATGGGTCGTAGGGGTTAAAATATCTCTAGGAGATATACGGATGAATAAGAAAGGATGTTTCAGGGATGATGCGGATGAGGAATGTGATATGCAACATAGGTGAGAAATTATAAATGCAGTATGAACATTCAGTTTGAGAAAAAAAATGTGTAAAACAGTTTTATTTTTTGATGTTTATAACAAATTTGGTGGGTAAATTGTATTAATATTTTTGTTGATGAATAGTTAACATGAACTTAGTAAAGTGATTGTGTATTAGTTGGAGGTGTGTGACTTAGTTCTGGTAATGTTTCATGACATGGTAAATTTTTTTTTGTGCTTATGTCTTATATTTAGTGTCAATATGACAAGTATAGGTTTTGGTGTATGTCTTAGTTATGATGTGTATGTCTTACTTGGAGGTGAATGTCTTAGATTGGGTGTGTATGTCTCGTGTCTTAAATTTGTGATGGAAATGTATAAGTTGTGGGTGTCTGTGTATTATTTTTTTTTTTTGGGTGAAGGTGACATGTTATGGTGCTCATGTTATGTTATAGATGTTGGTGAAAGTGTCGTGGTATTTTTTGTGTATGTCTTATTTTTGTGCGAATGTTTAAAAAATAAGTGTTTTCAATGATCATAGTAGTTTTGAGATGCATGATCTTAGATTTTTGGTGATCTTGGTGATGAGTGTTGATAGATGATGGTAAACATGATATGGAATTGCTGATCGTGATTTTTGTGTGAATGTTTATAAAAATGAATGTTTTCTGTGATCTTGGTGGTGGGGTCATAAAATCTGGTAATCGTCTTGGTTATAGTGTTCTTAGATAATGTGGGTACAACAGGTTGAAACAAGATGGGTTGGGTGTGATGTTACTGACCACCAAGAAAACACAGATGAGGGTGTGACGTCACTGGAGGTGACCTCGCCGGTCCTGTGAGGTGTGACATCGTGTGTTGGTGGTAGTGAGGTGAGTGCACTTAGATATTGTCAAATATGATTTTTTGTGTGAATGTTTATAAAAAATGAGTGTTTTCTGTGATATTAGTGGTTTTAGGGGTAAGTGAATATGGGTGTTTTGTCGTTGGTGGTTGTCTTAGATTTATATGTGTACAAGACATGTTTTCAGTTGATGGTTATCATGTACTAAGTGTTTGTGTATTAGGTTTGTGTTCAAGTTTTTTTTTTTTTTTTTTTTTTTGCGCCCATGGGGAGGGAGTTCTTGGTTATAGTGATTTGAGGGAATTTCTATAAAATGGGTGTTAGCTGATGATGCTAAACATAGTTTCTTGTGATTTTGACGGTGTTTTGGTAGTATTCAGTGGTGATTGGTAGTAATCAGTAGTGTTTTGGGAGTATTCAATGGTAATTGTTGGTGTTTTTGGTGGTGTTCAAAGTAAAGTGAGTTGTCTGTGTGTGGGTGTGTTTGTGTTAGTTTTGGTAAAATGTCTCATGTCATAAGTGTATGAGTTAGTTTCTGTGATAATGATGTAAAGTCTTGAGACTGAGGGAGTAGTATGGTGGATGAGTTGTAATTTTATGAAATATGTAAGTGTAGATAAATTAGAGATGACAAATCTTATTTGGGAGTATTCAAAATGATATTTTGGAAGTGCTTCAGTGTTGTTTGGAAATGTTCAAAGTGTTTATGTGAGTATTCAAATGATTTATGAGAGTGTTCGAAGTAATCTTGGGGTTGTTCTGTAGTGAGATGATAAAGGGTGTGGATGAGAGAATATTTCTTAAGAGATATTGAGAAAAGGTGGTCTCAAAGATTTTTTTGGTGTTTTTTTTCCCCCTTAAAGATTTTTTTTTTTTGTGGGTTTGGTTTTGGTTTTTGTGTGGGTTTTTTTGTTAATCTTCAATTTGTTTGGGCGGGGGTTAATAAAGGGCTTCCTGGCCCGGCCTTTAAAGGGGGCCTTTCGGGCCCGCTTTTACCCTGCCGGATTTTTATATTTTTCCCCCCAATTAAAATTTAATTTTCCCCCGCCCCAAACCATTTTTCTAGCTATTCCCTTCCTTATGCTTAAAAATACCCAAAACACCCCGGGGCCTGGATTTAACTTCCAAATTGGGGAAACCCCTTGCCCGGCCCATCTCGGAACACCCGCCCGTCCAAACCTTGTTGCCCCCCCTTTTAAGGTTAATTCCCCCTGACCCATTGGGTTTTTTTCCTGTTAGGGGCCGATTTCCCCTAACCTTTTTCCGTAAAACCCTCTCGGGGGAAACTGTCTTTTGAAATTTGCCTTTTTCTTTCAAAAGCGTCAAATTACCCCTTTCTCTCCCCTTGGGGTTTTTAAAAATTTTCACCTTGCTTTCCCTTATAAGGTTTTGGAACGGTTTCCTTTTTCCCAAAACCTGCGGGGTTTGGGCCAAATTATCATTTTTTCTTTCGGGGGTTGTTAACCACTCCCCAAAATTTTTTTCCTTGATTGGTTTTCATTTTTGGGATAAAAACTTAGTTTGTGCCCTTCTTTCCCTTTTTAAAATTTGGGACTTTTCCCTTTCTTAATACCCCCGGGGGGCCCAGTTTCAAAGATTGGGGGCCCGGTTTTTAATTTTGGCCCCAAAACCAAATTATTTCTCCCCTTTAAGGCCCCAAAACGGAAAAAGGTTTTTCTGGCCCAACCCGCCTTTAGGTTTTCAATTCCAAGCAGCCCCCTTAATTCCCCTTGGAATTGAAAAGGACTTTTCCCTGACTTGCTGTTGTTCCCCCCTGTTCTTTTTTTCCGGGATCCTTCTCTTTTTCCTTTTAATTTCCTTTTTTAAAATTTTGGGGGTTAACCCTTTGGAAACCTTGGCGGGGCCTTTTTGAATTCCCAAAAAATCACCCCCTTTCCCCCTCGGTTTCCCTTCCCTTCCCCTTGTTTTCCCCTAGTTTTTTGTACACGGGTTTTCCCCCTAAAACCATTTTGGGCTTTTGTCTTTTTCTTTGGTGCTAAACCATTTTCCCCTTACTGTGATTTTTCGGCCTTTTTGGCTAATCCTTTATTTTCCTGATTTTTCCTCTGTTTTCCCCCCTTTTAAAACCCTTTTCCATTTTTCCATACCCAATTTTTCCCACCTCCCCTTTGGGTAAAAACCCAAGGACAAAAATTTCTGTTTTTTCCCCAAATTTTTTTTTTTCCCCCCTTTGGGGGAACCAAACCATCCTTCCCTTTTTCCCCCCTTTGGGTTTTTTTTCCCCCGGTCCACCCAATTTCTTGAAAGGTTTTCCTTTTCCGGACCCCTTTTTCCACTAAAAACTTTTAAAATTCCCCCGTGTTGTTCCCCCTAATTTTTTGGTTTTTGGTTTTTTTTCCCACCCCCTTTCCTCATCTTTAAACCGGGGCCTAACTTGTTTTTTTCCCCAAAACCCTGTAAAACAGTTTCCCGGGGTTTCATCGATTTTGATGTTGCTTTTCAAGGTGTACCAACCCCGTCTTTTTGGGGTTCATTTCTTTTTCTTTTCGCTTTATTTTCCCCTAACCTTGTTTCTGATTTTCATTATTTACACCAAATTTTTTGGGCCTCCCCATTGGGGGGAAACCCCCAAGGGGTTCGTTTTCCCCATTAATTTTTTTCCCTTGGGAAAAAATCCCCTCCCCCTGAATTTTGTTCCAAACTTTGTCTCTTTTTTTCCCCCTGGTATTTCCGGGTCTTTTCCCCTCCCCCATGAATTTTTTTGGGGTTCCCCCATCCCGGGTTCCCCCGTTTTTTTTTTTTGGGTTTCCCCATTTACCTCCCAATTCCCCTTTGGGCCCCCCAATTTGGATTTTTCCAACAAGAACCCTTTCCCCTGTCCCACCCTTCTTCCATTTTTTCTTCAAAACCCCAAAGGTTTTTAAAAAGGGGCCCAGTTTTTCTTTTTCCCCCCTTCCCCCCTTTGTTTTCCTGAAGATTTGATTTTGGGGGGTTAAAATTAATTTGGTTATTTTTCCCCCGGGGGTTTTTTTGTAATTCTTTGTGATTAATTGGGGGGAAAAATTCTTTTATTTTTGTCCCCCCACTTTTTGTTTTCCATTTTGGTTTTAGTGTTACCATTTTCCTTTCTTTTTCTTTACTTTGGTTTTGGGTTTTTGTTTGGGGGTTTTAATTAACCTGATAAAACCTATGGGTTGGTTTTGCCTTGGGGGTTTGGATTTTTAAAATTTTTGGGGGGGCTTGGGAAATAAGGAACTGGGTTTTTTTAAGTTTTTCCTGGGGTTTGAATGGGAAAAAAAGGTTTTTGGGGCTGGGGGGGGTTTTTTTATTTGATCTTTTAAATTTTCTGGGATCTCCTTTTTTTTCTCCACCCCCTCCTTTTTTTTTCCTTTCCCCTTTGTTACCATCCTTCAGTTTTCCGCTTTTCTTTTGTGTTTTTTGGGGTTTGGGGAATAACCTGATGGAACGGGGGGTTCCTTAGTTTTTTTGGAGAATTTTTGGGAGGGGTTTTGGTTTGGGAAGGTTTTTTAATGGGCTGGGGGGTTTCCCTTTTTTTTTACAAAATATTTTTTAAAAATTTTTCCGCTGGGCCCCTTGTCGTTTTCCTTCCCCGTTTATTTCCCCCTTTCCCCTTTAAGCTTTTTTCCCCTTTTTTTCCCTTTCGTCTTTGTTTCTTCTTCCTGGGGAAAAAACAAACCTGATCCCCTTTCCCATTTCTCCCCGGGCATACCCCGGGTGTTTTCCCCTTTCATTAAATTTGGAATTTCTTTTTTTCCCAAAACCCCTTCCTTTCCCCAGTTTCCCCAAGTTTGGGTCAGGGGTCGTCCTAAAAAATTTTAACCCTTTTGGGGTTTTTTTTCCCCGGGGGTTTCTGTTATTTTTTAGGGCCCCCAAAAAGCAAAACCCCCTTTCATTTCCCCCCTCTCATTTTTCCCTTTTTCCCCCCTTTTAAATTTTGGGGGCCCCCTTTTCCTTTCCCTTTTTCCCCCTTAATTGTCTGGGGGGCTCGGGTTGTCTTTTCCCATTGTTTCCCAAGGGTTCTTTTGGGCTTTTGGGGTTTCCACAAGTTCCTTTTTCTTAAACCCCCTGATTGGCCTCTGCAGTTTGTTTTCCCCCTTTTCCCACATCCCCTATTTGGGGCTATCTCTTTTTTCCAAAAAATGCTTAAGTTCTTTGGGTTTTCTTTTTCCCATTCCCTTTTCCCTTTTTTGGGGCCCTCTCCCTTTGCCCCAATTTCCTTTCCGTTTCCTCTCCCTGTCCCGGGTTTTTCTTTTTCTTTTCCCCATTTTTGTTTTTTTTGTTGGCCTCGGGGGGCTTGAATTTCTTTTTGGGGTTTATATTGTTTGGGGTGGTTTTGGGGGGGGAAGAGGGGGTTTTTATTTTAGGTTTTTTTGGGGGGGAGTTGGGAAAAGATGAAACAAATTTTGGGTTTAAATAAGGGGGGGGGCCGGGGGGTTTTGGGGGGGGGGGGGGTTAAAGAGGGGGGAAGGGTGGTAAGGGGAAAAGATGGGGGGGGGGAGGGGGGGGTGAAAAAGGGGAAAATGGGTGAGGGGAATTTGGGGGGGGGTGGAAGTGGGGGGGGTGTGGGGGTGGTGGGGTGGGGGGTGGGGGGGGGGGTTTGGGGGTTGGGTGTGTGGGGGGGGTTTTTGTGGGGGTTTTGGCTTTGTGTGTGGGGGGTGGGGGTGGGTGGGGGGGGTTTGGGGTGGGTGTGTGGTGGGTGTGTGGGGGTGTGTGGGGGTGTGGGGGGGTTTGGGGTTGTGGGGGGGGTTGGGGGGTTGGTGGGGGGTGTGGGGGGGGGGTTTTGGTGGGGGGTGTGTGGGGGGGTGTGGGGGTTTTGGGGGTTTTTGGGTGGGTGTGGGGGTGGGTTTTGGGGTGGGTGTGGGTGGGTGTTGGGTGGGTGTGTGGGTGGGTTTGGGTGGGTGGGGTGGGGGGTTTTGGTGGGGGGGTTGGTGTGGGGGGGGGTGTGGGGGGGGTTGGGGGGGTGGGGGGTTGTGTGTGGGTGGGGGGTGTGGGGGGTGTGGGGTTGTGTGGGGTTGGTTTGTGGTGGGGTTGGGGTTGTGGGTGTGTGGGGGTGTGGGGGTTTGGGTTTTTGGTGTGGGGGTGTGGGGGGTGTGTGGGGGGACGTGTGCCCCACTGGGTAGCCAAACTCTTTTGAAGATTAAAAAAAAAATTTTTTCCCCCAATTTCAATTCCTTTTTTAATATGCACTAATTAAAAATAATATTAATTGCTTTCACTTGTGGTTGTGTGTGTGTTTTGTTTACTAGCTTTTTTTCTTTGAAAAAGGGGGGGGGGTTACTTTTAACCTATTTGTTTTTTGGGGGTTTGTTTTTAAAGGGGGTTTACCCCCCCGGGCCAGATCTCCGCACCCTCCGTATTTTATTTGGGGGGAAAGATTTTTGATTATTTTTTTCACCCCCAATTTCCTTTTTAAATATTTTTTTATTATAACAAAAATTACGGGTGCAAAAACGTGTGTTTTTATTCCCGTACTTGTTTACCTAGCTTGCCCCTAAAGAAAAACGGGGGGGGGGGTAACTAGGTTTTCACAACTCTTCTGGTTTTTTTACCTGGCTTTATTTAAAAAAAATTTATAACCACTATTATCTCCTGGTACTGAAATGGGGAGGGGAAGAGATGGTATGGGCATACAACCAGCGGGGCGAGACACTTAAAGACTTTGACACAAACCCAAAAATTTTCCCACAAATAGGAAAATAAATTGTTCTGCAAAAACAAGGGAGGTTCCGGGTCTTATCAACCCCTTAAATTTTCTAACCCTTCGGGAAATTTTATAAATGCATTCAAGTTTTTTTTTCTTTTTTTTTTTAAGGGACTTGGTTTTTTCCCTCTTTTTTCTTTATTTACAGAAATTATGGTCTTTAAAAAGTCTGTTTATGTTAGCTCCCTTTCACAACCCAACGCTGGGCATTTGACAATTTTTTTTCTTCTTTAAAGTATTTATTTTTTAATCACTTTTTTTTGGACCTTATCACAAACTGCTTTTTATAATAAACCAACATAGTTTTTGGGTTAATATTTCGGGATCACACCTTTAAACCCCAAATTTAAAACTTTTTTGGATATTTTTTTCCCAAACCTGGGGCCAGTACCCTTTCAGCTGCCTGCTACCCCCCCTCCCCAAATTTCATTCAAATTTAAATTTTTTAAAATTCTTGACCTATCACATTATTCGCACTCTTAAAAGCATTCAGTTTTTGTAGGTATTTCAGGGATTCACCCACGTAGGGATGCCCGCTTTTAATATTTTTAGGACAGCCCCCTAAAAACGAAAAACCCGGGGAAGCAAATTTAGCGATACGGGCTTCACGTGTGGTGTGTGTGTTGGGGTGTGTTGTGTGTGTTGTGTGGGGTGTGTTAGGTGGTCATAAAAATTTTGTGAAAAATCTTGGTTACAGTGATTTTAGGGGTTTGAAAAGGGTGATGAATGCATTTGTGGAGGGTGAAATGTGTTTTTTGTTTTTGTTCTAAAGAGGTGTTTTTGGGAGAGGTGAGTGGGTGGAAAAATGTGGGGGGGGGAGGGGGGGGGGGTATGGGGAAAATTTGTTTGGGAAATTTTAAATTGAAAAAATGGGGGGGGGATTTTACTGAAAAAAAAGGGTAATGTGTGAATATTATAAAAAAAAAATTATAGAAGAAAAAATTATGTTACACGGAAAAGTTTTGGGTTTTTTTGAAAAACCCATTTTGCAGTAGTTGGGTGTGAGATTACTTGTTGTGAGTATAAAAAATTAATTTGGGGTTTCAAGGGGATTGGTAGGCAAAGGTTTTTATTAAAATTTTTTGGTAATGTGGGAAAAGGAAATTTTGTATTACATTTTAAGATTCAATATAAAAAAGGGGGGGAAAATTTTTGTATCGAAAGGGGAAAAAAAATTATGAAAAAATTTGGGTGATTTGATGAGGGTTGTTGGTATTTTTGTGAACTTGAGATAAACGAAAAAAATGTTATAAGTGGGGGTTGTGGGTTGTTGTGGGCTTTTTGATGAAAATTTTGGGAAAAAAAAAAAAAATTGTGTGTTTTGGGGGGTTGGGGGTTTTGGGGGGGTTTTTCGAAATCTACACACAGAAATCACTCCCACGAAAAATAAAAGGGTTTGGGGGGGGGAAGCAAAACGCCCCCAATTTTTAAAAATAGGGGCCATTGGTACACAAAGGGGAAAAAGCCATAAAATGTCCCTTTCCCAAAATGTTTTAACAGCCTCACCTCAAGCATTAGGGGAAAACCAATTTTAAAAACCGGGTTCCTTCAAGAGAGAAGGGTGGGCAGATACATTAAAATCAGTGCTGGCTCCGAGCTTGACTCTTTCGTGGGACGCCCTGCGGGGTAGCAGTAACAGCCTATTGATTCCCCGGGCCCCGATCCATCGGGAGGTCTGGTCATTAGGGCTTTGGGCGAGGGGGCGTTGATCCCCGGAAAAACCCCCAGGTGGAAAAGGGGTTTTTTTACTTTCAACATATCACAAAAAATAATAAAAATAATAACACTTGTTGGTATTGTACACAATTGCAATATTCACAGTTTTAAAAATATAACAGCCTACGAAAAAAAAATTACCCTACTTTAAAAGAAATATTTTAGTTACAGTAAAAAAACGAAGTTAAAAAAAATATAAGCAAAAAAATTTCGAGTAGGAAACCATTTTAGCCGATTTCAGTTTGGGGTTATGAGATTTTACCAGTTTGCAAGGGGTGCAAGATATATGTAGTGAACCCGTGTTTTCAAAAGAAGCAGAATATTTTTAAAAGTGGTTGACCAGTGGGGTTTCCCAAGGGGAAACATGATTCATTTTAAAGAAGTTGACCCCGTGTTGGGAAAAGAAAACTGATATATTGTTGTAGTTTGGGCCATGTTGCAAGGAACATAAAAATTTTATGTATTGACCAGTGTTGGGAAGGGAAGCATGAAATATTTTATGTAGTTGACCAGTGTTTTAAAAAGGAAAACAAAAATATTAAAATTAGTTGGGCCCGTGTTGCAAGGAAACATGAATATTATATGTTGTTTTACCAGTTTTGGGAAAGGGGGGATGATATATTTATTGTAATTGACCATGTTGCCCAAAGGGGAAAAGTTAAAAAAATTATATGTATTTACCAGTGTTGCAAGGGGAAACATGTTTTATTATTTGTAGTTGAACCCGTGTTGCAAAGGGGAAACAAAGAAAATTTTATATGTAGTTGGCCAGTGTTTTCAAGAGAATCTTTATATATATAGGGGTTGACCAGTGTTTTCAAGGGAATAAGAATATGATATATTAAGTGTTACCCGGTTTCAAGGGAAGCAAAATATGTAGTTTTTTCCATGTTGCAAAAAGTTTATTTATTTTAATGGGAGTTTTACCAAGTTTGCAAAAGGGAACATAATATATTAATGTTTTGTTGTCCAGTGTTGCAAGGGAGTGCATGATATATTAAAGTAGTTGACCAAGGGTTTCTAAGGGGAAACATGATATATGTAGTTGATCATGTTCAAGGGGAAACAAAGATTATTGCATAATAAAAATGATTCAAAACTCGAGTCAACGATCAATAATTATACTATTTTAGCTAATGAAATTTTTTTTGGGGGGGTTTACCACCCAATTTTTTATAAGGAAATCCTAAAATTTTATTTTTTTTTAACGTTTTCAGCAATTTTTCCCAATAAATTTATATTTATTTTTAAAATTTAAAATTCTTTACGCAAGTAAATTTAAGTTTATAAAAAAAAGTCAATAAATTTAAGTTTGGGATCTCATAAAGGAAAAATGTTTAAATTCTGCATGATTAAAATAAAAAATAATTAACTTAGCTTCACTACCCCTATTCAAGAGTGAACCCTCTTTAAAAAGAGTAAAATTTGTCTTTCCTCCAATTTGCCCCCCAAAAAACACTTTGCAGGTTCCTTTACAAGCCTTCTTGACCTCTCTCTCACCCGGGCCCAAACAAGACGTCTTGCCCCCTCCCCCATGATTTCTTACACTTCTTTTTTTTGCTTGCACACTGTTGGGGTTTAAAATACTATTTTATTCTGTTGTAAATTTAACCCCTTTAAACCTTGGATGTTATCCAGCAAAAAAGAGCGGGGAGATTTAATTTAAAATGTATTTTATGATAATAAAACCAAAAAATTTTTGGTAAATAAACAAACTAGATAGAGCAAAGATTGTTTAGGTAAAAAAAAGTAGACCATCGATCAGATTACATTTGGATTAAACCTTTGCACTATCGAAAAAAAAACAACCAAAAATCAAAGGCAAGAAAGGGATTGGGGAAATTTCTTCTAACAAAGCTCCAAAAAATTTTGGAATGTACGAAAATTTTGGGGAAACTCATCAAAATTTTTCCCGTGGGGAAAAAGAAAAAGTTTCCTCTTTTTTCTGTTATCTGTTTGTCTTTCTGTTCTCTGGCTCCCTTTTTGTCTCTGGGCCCCTGTCTTTTCCCGTCTGTTGTCAGCATGTCTGCTGTCCTGTCTGTCTGTCTGTCTCCTGTCTGTCTGTCTTTTTCCCCCCTTTTCTTTCTCCCCTCCCTCTCTCTCTGCCTTTCCCCAGATTTCCCCTCTTATGTGAGCAACTTTTCCCCTAAACATTTTTTTTTCTTTATCTAATAAAGTTGTTAATATTTTTTTTAAAAAAAATTAAAACTTTCCCTCAAGCCTTCACCATAATTTAGAAAAAATGAAAAAAAAATCCGATTTAAAAAGCGTTTTTGGGATCTCAGTAAGGCATCATTCATACTCTGTACACAGTGAAAGTCCGGCCCCAAAATGGGGCTGCAAAAGCACCACTCTGGCCCCCCTCACAAAATTAAATCAGGGAATTAGGAAAATTTAGAAAAAGCAAAACTTTTTAAAGAGGGTAATCCAGAAGTAAGGGGTAAGTCCTATGAAGAGAGGGTAAGAGAAAACGAAATTTTTGGGCAATGGATGACAAGGAAAAGGGGAAAGGGGGTCATGAAAACCGCAAAATAAAATACTGAGAGGAAAAAGTCCCGCGGGCAAAGAAATGTTTCGGGCAAGGCCCTTTTAAAAAGGGGTCAGAAAAGGGGAACTACCCCAGGGGCCACCTGCAAATTGGGGGGCCAAGTATAAAATTCCTTTAAAAAAACGATTTTTAATAATAAAAATTAGTTAAAAAATTTAAAATAAGGAATTAACAAATAAAGTGTTTTGGGGGCAAAGGGTAAGGGAAAAAAAAAAGGATGCCCTCACCACCTACCATTCATAAAACTTAACTATTTCTAGTTAAACATCAGTTTTTTTAAAATAAAGCCTGACCATCAGGGTTTGAGGGGACGGGGGGACACACACGTGGGGTGTTAGATTGTGTTTTTGTCGGGTGTGCCCAGGTAGCAATTTCGTGGGATGGCAACTATGGATTTGTCGACCTTAGAAGGGCTATTTTTGATTAGTGCCAGTGGATGAAGGGCAGTGGGCCAACAAAACATTTTTAGGTCTGGGGCTATTATATGTCGGGGTTTTTTGTTCGTCGGCCTCTTTTTAAATGCTAGGCAATGGGTTTTGGGGGAGGTTTTTTCCGTTTTTAGACAAGAGTTTTTTCTCACGAAGTTTTTTCGTAATTTTAACGATTTGCAATTACCTCTTACAAAAAGCTACACAACCTCAAACACCCCCACCCCACACACCACAAACCACAACAAAACACACACACACACACACAAAACCCAAACCACCCCACACACCACACATACACACACAGACTCACCCAAACCATATTACAAAATGTCGTGCCGAATAGGCCCAAAATTGCGATCATGGCTTAAATACAAATCTCAAACTTGCCTATTGGACAAGTGGAAAAAAAGTGGGGTTTTCCAAAAATTTTTTCCAAAATCATTTGAACCCAAAAGAAAAAAAAAATTTTTTCACTGTTTTTGTTTAGTATTAAAAATTTTTGTTAACCAAAACTAAAAAAAAATTCAGTTGGGGGTTTCCTAGAGTTTTACCTGGAGAGGTTCCGGGGGGCAACGCCCCCGGGCCGGTCTGTGACCAGCCTTTCTGGGATCAGACCTGATCAGCCAGGCTTTTTACTGATGGCGCACAAAAACCCAAGTAGACCCACACCCCGGGGTCGGGGTCCCGATTTTAGGGCTTGTCCAGGCCAGCTTGAAGACTCCCAGGGGTTTTTTGGTAATCCCCCTTATGTAGGGGGGGGGGAGGCAGTTAAACATCTGGGGCCCCTGACATTTTTTGTATGGTCCTTAAAGTCTATGACCCCCCGCTTTTCTTTTGGGGGGGATGTTGCATGTCTCCCAAGTCTTTTGCTTTCGTGTGAGTGTTTTTTCGTTGCAAGTTCGGTACTAGTCCCTCTAGGATTTTCCAGGTGTAATAACATGTAACTCCCCCGCCTACGTTACAGGCTAAAATAAATTGTTCTTGTTTAATAATGTTGGGTAAGTTTTCTAAGTTTCTTTTGCTCCCAAAAATTAAAAAAATTTTTTACATTGACGTTAATAAAAAATATAAAATTTTTAAAACGTATAAGAGAAAATTTTGAAAAGTTAATTTTAAAATGGTTCTTGTAATTGACCAGTTTTTACCTATAGGGCAGACATATATATTATTATATATATAATATATAATTTTTAAATATTATATATATATAATATATATATTTATTTAACATACTATATATTGTATATTATTATATTATATATTTAATATATATATAAATATATATATATAAATAATATAATATATATATATATATTTTAATTATTATATATGTATTATATATATATGTGTATATATATTTAAATTATATAAAAATTTTAATACATAATTTATTTATATAATTTTATATATATATATATATATATATATATATATATAATATAATTTATAATATATATATAATTTTTTTTTTATATATATATATATATATGCAAAAAGATCCGAAACAGGTGATTTAAAAAAAATATGCAAGACAACCACTCTAAAAAGAATAGAAAAATTCCCAAGCGCTTTGTGACAACTCCATTATCATGATAATGTGGGAGTCCGAAAACGTTGTAATTTTCTATTCTTTCAGAGTGGTTGTTTTGCATATTTATATATAATATATATTTTTTAATTTTTTTTATATATATATATTTTATAATATTTAATTTATTTATTTATATTTTATTTTTTTTTATTTATTTTTTATTTTATTATAAATTTATATATATTTAAATTTTAAAAAATTTTTTTATTTTAAATTTTTTTATATAATTTATTTAAAAATTATTTTTATATTTTTTTTTATTTAAAATTTTAAAAAAATATTTTTTTTTTTTTGTATATATTTATTTTTTATATATTAATATAATTATTTTATTATTTTTTATTTTTTATTATTAAATTTTATTTTTTTTATTTAAAAATTTTTTTAAATATTTTTTTTTATTTATAATTTAATATTAATTTTTTTATATAAATATTTTATAATATATTTTTTTTTTAATTATATTTTTTTTTTAATTTTTAATTTAAATATTTATATATATATAAATTTTTTATAATAATATATTTTTAATATATATAAATATAATATTTTTAATAATTTAAAATTTTTTCTTTTTTGTGGTGATTCCCCTTTTTTTTTTTTGGTGCAACACTTTTTGGACTTAAAAAGAGGGATGGAGGATTCTGTAATTACAGTAGGCAACACGTTCGTGCCCTTTGTATCCAAAGCTGTGTCCGAAGTATTCGTGCCCAAAAGGGGCCCTGATGCTTTAACCAAACCCGCTTAACTTTGGGTCTCTCAAGGAAGTGAAGCAAGTTCATGCAACAAGGGGGTTAAACAAAAAAACCCGCCTGAGGACAAAGCAGTGGTAAAATTAGATTTCAAGAATATTCAAATCTCCTGAAAAGAACGTGGTATTAGCAGCAGTCAAAACATTTCCTGGGTTTTTTCCCCTTTTGTTTCAGCTGGGGATAGCAAGGAACAAGCTTCTCTTTGGAGAGCATGAAATCAATCATCGGGGGGTGTCCAACCCAGGGATCCTCTTTCCCCCATTTCCTTTTTGTTTTAGCAGTTAGGGGAAAAAACATCAAAACTGACCAGCGAGCTAAACATCTGGTTCCTAGAAAGATGGCACACTAGGCAGGTAAAAGGAGTTCCCCCCCTGCATGACCTTACCAAAAAGGGAATGGGAAAGGGGACAGGAAAAGTGTCCCCCATCGTGAATTTCAAACCAAATGCGAAATCATCTCATCGTCCCAAAAAGTGGGAAAAAAGCGTGAGATCAAAAAATAACCGGAGCAGCAGTCATTCCCCCACAAACGTGTCTTGTAGGAAACACCTCCCGGGGAAACAAAGTCATTTTACCAACCTTCTCAGGAAGAATTGCAAAAGGTTTAAAAAAAAATGGAAAAACGAATAGGCCAAACTGGACACTCACTATGCCCTTTTAAACCCTTTTCAAAAAAAGTGCTTGAGTCTTTTCCCGGTTTTACTTTTTTCCTAAAATGTTCACCTTTATGTGATAAAATTTACTGCACGAATATGGGCCCGTACTGTGGGGGGCAGATTTTAAAGAAAGTTTCTTAACCTTTCTCTAGAAAACAGGCAGTTGGGAAACCCAAACTTTCCCCCCTTCCCGTCAGACTAGGAGGGTTGGTGTCCGCAAGTGATCAAATTGTTACCTGCTTTTTTGTCCCCGTGTATTTTCATCCCAAAAGCTTGTTTGCGCGATTCTCCCTGAAAAATCTTAGGGGGAAAATTGGAGTCCAGGACCAAAAAATTCATTAACGGAGCAAGATCTGGGATAAACTAAAAATTCTCTGGAAAAACCGGGCCTGCCCCCCCCCCCAACCCAAATATAAATAAAGGCACTGGGAAAGGGCCGTAATGGGGAAAAAGTTGCCCAAAAATGCCAAGTGTGTCAGGAAGGATAAGCCCCCCCCTAGAAAATGAGAAACCCTTTTAAGCAGGGGACTTTCTGTTTGGGGTTCCCAACTCCCCCTTGGCACTCATCTCGACCCACAGACCATCCGCATCGGTGGTTTCCCCTTTGACTTGCCGCCCCCCCCCCCCCCCCCCCATTCTCGGCCCAAAACAGGTTTTATTTTTTGGGAGTGAAGCAGCAGACCCCATCGGGTACCTGGGGGTTTTTGTGCCCTAAAACCAGGGAAAGATTGCAAGACATGAGATGAGACAGCCTTTACTGTCGATCACACCGCCTAGCCGTCGTTTTTGATAGTTCATATTTTGCGGGAAATTTTGTGGTGCCCTTTGTAGGCTCACCCAGGTCATGGGAGGCTTTAGCCCTTTTGCTTCATCCTAGGGGGGACCGACTTGATAGGCCCCAAAATGCTCCCCTCCTTTGGCTGGGTTGTGGTCATTCCCTCAACAAATTCCCCCTTGTGTACTCACACCTAACCCAATTTTAAAACCAAACTTGGGGGCCACAAAACCCTTCATTGCTTTCCTACCTAAACCCTTTATCGGCAATAAACCGCTGGGCAGCAAGGGAAAAGTAATAAACAGTTTTGAAAGCGGGGTCCAAAAGGCATTGTGAGTCACTCGGGGTGGAGGGGGCGACGGGCAGTCAACAAACTTTAAACATCATCCCCCAAAGCATTGCGGCCTAAAAGTTATTTTTACTCCCCCGCGGGCTTGGTTTGGGGCCCGTCATAGAAACTTTGTCCTAGAATTTTTTTTACAAAATTCCCCGGGCAAGGTGTCACGGCTTCATCTCCACCCTTAAACATCACGTGTTCACCTCATCACCCCTTTCTTCACCATTCCAACACTCTCCACACCATTCTCCGGCCCTCCTAAAAGGTCCCTACGCCCTTCTCAGCCTTTCAAGAAGTTGAGGGGAGGTCGTTTTGTAAAGTTGGGTTTTTTGTTGCTCCATGCATGACCAGAGGCGCTCTGGGGTTGGTTTACACCCTGACCCGCATGTAAAAACGCCAGCCCCCTCTTTCAAAACCCTTTTCTGCTACACCACCCAAAAGTCCAAACTCGCCCCTCCGTGTTTTGTTTGGTTGGGTTTTTTCCAGTTTCCTCCCAAAAAGTTCTACTGGATGTGGGAAAATTTTTTTTTGGTCCCTAAAATTTCCCCAGGACAGTTCGACCTAAAGAAGGGGGCCCAGCATAGCCGTAATGGGAAAGGCTGAAACTGGGGGGCCC
Organism: Cherax quadricarinatus; assembly: GCF_026875155.1. Lineage (NCBI taxonomy): Eukaryota > Metazoa > Arthropoda > Malacostraca > Decapoda > Parastacidae > Cherax > Cherax quadricarinatus. The sequence continues at coordinate 6,067,783 of NC_069489.1, read as the reverse complement.
TTAAGCCCCACCCAAACAAAAGCATTCTCTCTAGTTGGCAGGATTGTTTTGGGAAGCTTATTTAATTTATAGATTTACCCTTTAGGGAAGGAGTAGGTAGTTTTACGGGTAGTACACTAATATTAGGATTATTGAGGCAACTGTAGATAATAATAATGTAGACCTAAGACCTTAACATAGGTAGTAATAGGCCGATAATGTAGGCAAACACTAGGTTAAGTTAGCTAGGGAGAACTGGCAGCCCTAGCTTGAATGACGAGGCGCGGTCTCAAAGACACAATAGCATCCTTCTTAAGACAGACACCAACTGGACAAGACATGCCGTGATCAGCAGACGGCGCCCCCCACGTGTCTTCACATTTGAGACCTGGGGAAATCGTAGAGGCACCTCGATGTACCGTAGATGACCTCCTCCGTCAGGCCCATACAGTAAGACAAGACCTCCACTTTATCTCGTAGATTTCTGGCCAGTGTCTGGGGAGATTGTGAGTGAGTTTGATCTGTGGGCCCGGTGTGCAACAGGCAGTGCATGCCCAGTAAGTACCAGTGTCTCAAGGCAGTCTGGAAGCTAGTGTCCATGTCTGCATAGTTATACTAGGGGATACATACCCTCTTGGATATAGGAATTTCTGAGGTGCAGGCAGGACACTAATAACGATTGAATATTGCAGGAATTAAGGCTCCCGGTTGCACGTGGTTTCTGAGGGAAAGTCCAGAGGGGCTAAGGCTAAGCTTAGGGAAGTTGAAGATCAGGATATATGCTGCAACACCAAGTAAGTTAGCCCTTTACATGTGCATGCAGGCGAGTTTCTTGCAACATCAATCATTTGTGAAAATCTGTCCTATAAGCCACTTGTGAGGCTGAGGTACCCACCTCAGAGCTCGGTGTCAACAGAGTTTGCCAGGGTAGGCGACTCACTTGGAGGCAGTCCACACAAATTTTCACAAAAAGTGGTCCTTTGAACCAGATGTGGAATAGCTAGGTTAAGCTATCATAGCTAGGCCACAGTTAGGAACCAGTTTAACAAAGTTAGGTTAAGTTAGCACTCCTAGGCCCAAAGTTACACAGAGCTATGCCAAGCTGACTGTACACAGAAGTTGTTATTTGCAGTAATTTACAGGCAGGCCAGGTAGGCTAGAGAAGTTTGTGAATTTAATTATTTACAGTGATTTCAAGTAATCCAGAGTAGGAGACTTGTGTGTTGATTACTTACAGTGGATTTGCAAGGTAACCATAATTAGGCTAGGCTTGTGCAATATTTACAACAGTTATAGTAGCTAGGACAGATTTAACATAGTTATTATTTACAGGGATTTCTAAAGCCAGGTTTAAGCTATAGCACACTAGCTAGGTTAGGATTTACCTTATCCAACCATCCATGCTAGACAGAGTAAACTGGGCAGTTAGGCCAAGCTGTTTACATACATTATTCATTTAATGTTTCACAAGTTAATTTGTTGAATTTATTTGTGTTAACCAAGTGATTTTAATTTGTATACTGCACTTTTTATTGTGTGATTTTCATCATCTTTGATTCATGTTAATGTGGGATTTGTGAATTGCACCTGAGACTAGGTTAAGTCCTGTAATTATTTGCTGGCATTGTACAGGAAAGTGCTAGGTTAAGCTTTCACATCGATACACATTTTGATTGGGATTTGAGAGCTAACAGTGTACATTTTAAGTCAGAGTAGAGTCAATATAACAAAGGGAATTGTTAAGCTTGTTGAGAGGCCTTGAGACTCGTTCATTCTTACCTAACACCGTGACGTGCTGTGGGGTGGACTGGGTAAAGTACAATTAGTGTCACACTCCTCATTAAACTTCGACAATGGCAGATGGGGGTTCAGGAGAGTCTGGTTCAGTGTTAACAAAATTAAAACGATCAGTAGCGGCATACAAAGGGCATCTGAACAGAATGCGTAACAGGTGCAAGGCTACTTGCCAACGCAGTAACGTAGACTGCGATGATTTGCAAGACTGCTTGAAGAGTTTGGGGGAAAAAATGGGAAGCCTATGAACAAGCATTCTCAGCATATGAGCTACAGGCTATTGAGGATAATAAATCCCAGGGTAGTCTTCAGCAGGCTCTGGACGAATTCACTAAGGATGTAGATTGTCATCAGGAGATGAATATGTACAAAGATAAGTTAAGTACATTAAAGGCTAGTATTCCAAGGGTGGTGTTGAACACCGCAGGTACCCCAAACAGCCACACACCTGTCAATATGTTGCCCAGGTTGCCCCAGTTGAATTTACCGACATTTGACGAACCCAATGAGTTCTTTGCTTTCTGGATCAGTTTAAATCCCAGATAGATGACAGGAACGATTTGTCAGATGCCGTCAAGTTGCAGTATTTGCGGTCGCAGCTCAAGGGTAAAGCCTTAGACCTGGTCCGGCACTACCAGATTACTGACACTAATTACCAACATGCCAAAGACCAATTAGAAGACATGTTTGGCAACACTGAGGAGATAAAGGTAGCTATACTTTATCGGTTGTTGGATCTAGAGGCTTGCCGACATGACCGTCAAAGCCTAGAGAAGTTCCGTATTGAAATTATGAGCTTGACAAACAGTTTCAAAGATTTGCATGATGATTATGATTCAGAATGGGTCCTTAGCCAGGTGATTCAGAGGAAACTGGCTAGCACTACAGTGCATGAGTTACACTTAAAATATCGGACGAATAGGTTCACGATAAAACAAATTGTTGAGGGGTTGGGAGATCTCGTTTCTCATTTGTGCATAGGTGTGAGAGAGGAGTCACCACCATCACCACATAAAAACCCAGACAGTCACTCAAAGATCTCGAGAGATCAGTCTAAAGCTCATACGACTAACGTTGGAGTGTACTATGGTAAAGAAGTGTCTAAGGTAAGAACCTCTAAGCAGAACCTCAGAGGCACTCATGCCAGAATATGCGTGTTCTGCGAAGGCGAACACGCTAGCACGAGTTGCTCGGAGTATATAACACTGAGCAGTAGCAACGAGACTAAGGGGGTTGAGACTCGCTTCAAGTGTTGTGGGGGAACACTTTGCGAGAGACTGTGGCACCCAGCTCAGTGAGTGTCGAGTCTGTTGCAAAGGTAAGCACCATAATGCACTATGTCCCAATAATTTAAGGGAACCCCAGGCTAGTAGGGATATCTCTCAGGTAGAGATAGAAAGTGAGTCCAAGCCTGAAATGGTAGCCAGCGTGATTAGTGGGAGTAAAGTCTCTAATCCGAGCGAGAATCACGGAGGTGCTGCCCTACCTACAGTCATGGCAAAGGTTGTGAATGGGCACAGGTCCGAAACAACCCGATTATTCTTTGACCAGGAGCACAAGTATCCTTGATAACAAAAAAGTTGGTGGCTAAATTAAAGTTGAAGGCCACAAAGAAAGTTAATATGATGTTGGGAGGGGCTATAAGTCAGGTCCCACCCAAATCTTATGATGTGGTGGATGTCACAGTCAAATTAGGTGGACACCGCAGAGACATTACAGCCTTGGTGGTAGAGACATTACCCAGGGCAATTACAGCAAGAGGTCTTGCTGCAGCAGCTAAGCGATTGAAAGACCTTGATTTAACTGCAGACTAGGAATTACATTGACTTGAAGCTGGCAGAAATGTAGGTATCCTGGTGGGAGCCAATCATACAGATGACTTCCTGCCTACACGACGGACGTTTAAGGAAGGAATCGGTTTATACAGATCCCCAGTAGGATACATCATAGGTGGCAGGATTCCACCTGAATTCCCTGCCACACCAGATAGAGGAGAAGCTGTCCCCATGATAGCTGGGGGAGTAGTGATAATGAGTACCAGTATACACGATGGACCGCCAGGGAGGCTGAACCAGGTAGGGAGTGAAGAACACACGGCCACCTTGGGAAAACACTTTTACAGGGTACGTAAAGAGGGAGATAGATTGCCTTTAAATCCAGGGAACCTCGTAACAGTGGGAGGAAAGGCTACCAAGGCATGTGGGCCACTGGGTGGGAAAGTACAGAGCCGCTCAGTCAAGGCTAGACATACGAAAGACGTTAAAGCTAAAGCAAAGGGTGCTAAGACCACTGGAACCAACAAGTTTACACCCCCAGAGGTCCACACAGGGGAAACTGGACGGTTGAAGTTAGACCAGAGTCTGCTCGACGAGAGTGGCCAGACGGCACTCGTGTCCAGGGTCCGCTGTGGGGGCTCGCGGAAGGTGAACTTGATTTAGACTTAGCGCCTACCTTCGCCGACGGGAGAATGTGGAAATTTATTTGGTCCCTAAAGTTCCACAGGACAGATACGACGTACGAAGGGGTCCCAGCATAGCCGTAATGGGACGGCTGAGCTGGGTGGCCATTAAACCCTCCCAAACAAACAGCATTCTCTCTAGTTGGCGGGGATTGTTGGTAAGCTTATTTAATTTATAGATTTACCCTTCAGGGAAGGAGTAGGTAGTTTTACTGGTAGTACACTAATATTAGGATTATTGAGGCAACTGTAGATAATAATAATGTAGACCTAAGACCTTAACATAGGTAGTAATAGGCCGATAATGTAGGCAAACACTAGGTTAAGTTAGCTAGGGAGAACTGGCAGCCCTAGCTTGAATGATGAGGCGTGGGTCTCAAAGACACAATAGCGTCCTTCTTAAGACAGACACCAACTGGACAAGACGTGCCGTGATCAGCAGACGGCGCCCCCCACGTGTCTTCACATTTGAGACCTAGGGAAATCTGGTAGAGGCACCTCGATGTACCGTAGATGACCTCCTCCATCAGGCCATACAGTAAGACAAGACCTCCACTTTATCTCGTAGATTTCTGCCATGTCTGGAAATTGTGAGTGAGTTTGATCTGTGGGTCCCGGTGGCAACAGGCAGTGCATGCCCAGTAAAGTACAGTGGTTCAAGCAGTCTGGAAGCTAGTGCCATGTCTGCATAGTTATACTAGGGGATACATCCCTGTTGGTATATAGGAATCTTCTGAGTGCAGGGCAGGACACTAATAATGATTGAATATTGCAGGAATTAAGGCTCCCGGTTGCATGTGGTTTCTGAGGGAAAGTCCAGAGGGGCTAAGGCTAAGCTTAGGGAAGTTGAAGATCAGGATATATGCTGCAACACCAAGTAAGTTAGCCCTTTATATAGTGCATGCAGGCGAGTTTCTTGCAACATCAATCATTTGTGAAAATCTGTCCTATAAGCCTCTTGTGAGGCTGAGGTACCCACCTCAGAGCTCGGTGTCAACAGAGTTTGCCAGGGTAGGCAACTCACTTGGAGGCAGTCCACACAAATTTTTACACTGGCTTAACCACGTGGGTACCCAGTTGGCCTAGCCCCTAAGCCAGTCTTGTTCAGCCCCAACGCCGTCTACAGCAGCTCGTGACTCATCATTGTGTCTACAACTACTCAGCATCTACGTATCTTCAGCAAGTGCAATTTTTTTTCGTGTTGCCCAGTTAAATTTTTCTTTCCCTTGCTGTTACATTTCCAGTTCATAGTTTCACCTAAGTTTGTTTTTAGCACATTCGAGTAGTGCAGTAAATGTTTTGTTCTCCATGTGCTGAAGCCACAGTCAGTCAGCGCGCCGAGACACGCTTGCCAGTGTAAACAAACCACGCACAGCTGTGGCTCACGCTAAGCTAGCCACGTTTTCTTATATTTTCTATCTTCACAGAGTTCCCCGGCCTTTCCTGTTCTTCCCAAGTCTATTCTGATAATTTTTCCTACGTCTTGAAGCCCCATAGCGGTGTACAAATGCTTCGAGGCGCGTCCCGTAGTGTTCAGGACATCCGAATGTTTCAGAGGGACCTGCGGACCAGTTACCTTCGTCCATCTCCTGCACTCAAAGTTAAGTAAACAGTGAATTACTAGCATTTCCTAATATTGTGTGACTTTATTTATCTGTCCTGCCACCAAATTACAGTTGTTCGCTGAAGCCATACTTCAGTAAATTGTTCAGTTTTAGATCATCGGTTTATGTACATTTTGCCACTTACCTCAGCTTCTTAAAATTTTGTAATTTTATTTTGCAACACTCTACATTTTAAAAATTCCAGTTTATTATTCTGCTTCTTGCACCTAGTTTATTGATTTATTAAATGGTTCAGTGTTATACCATTTTATATCAATTTATATCTCACATTACAGTTGCAAAGTAATTCCTTTGTTGCTTGTTATTTTGTTAGTTGCACCTGCAAAGTTAGCTTGCCACTTGATTGTTGTAACCATGACTGTTTTGTTTGTACTGTGTGTATTTTTTTAATAGGTGGTAATTCTTCAAGTACATTAAGTATTGTTTTTCTACCTGCAGGATGGAAATCCTTGTGCCTAGGCCATTACACTTTCTCCTGTGTCCCATTTAGTGCCTCCCCATATATCATGTTTTATCTGTGTATATTCACCAAATGAGCATTGCATTTTGCTATTTTGTATGCAAGTCATGAGTTGCATTTTTGGGAACCTGCTTATTTACCCTTATTTACCAAAAATTATTTGTGAAAGTTCATTAATTTTGACCTAGAGGATTGTGAATTTTTGTTTTTGCCATGTACTCCCTGCTTACACCAGTTAACCTTTTGCCTATTGTTGAGTTATTATTTCATTTTTATTAATTTTATTTTGTGTGCAATATATAGCATTTCTTGATACAGTGTATTTTTTTTCTGTGATTTTGGCACTATTCCATATTCTGATATCTTTGCTGTGTAACCCTCCCTTGGTGCAATGTGAATTACCCTTTTTTGTATTCCAAATTGCAATTGCAAGCACAGCAACTTTTATGTGTGTTGAGAAAGATTTGCAGCACAGTTTAGTGTTGTGAAAAACCACCATGTTTTATTGAATTTTGGCAATTTTTGCGTACCTAGTGTTTACAGTTTAATCCTTTTCATAAATTTTATTGCCGTCTCCTGGTTGCAATTATTAAAACTCTTTGGCATCATTTTGTGTAATCCTCTGTCGTTCATTCACTCTGCATACATCTCTGTTTTTGTTTCAGAGTGTACCACTTTTTTTTTTGTTATTGTTTCACTCAAATTATTTTATCACTAGAAGTTAACTAGTACCTTTGGTGGCTGTGTTTCTCTCTTGACCTCCATGTTATGAATTGTAGCCAGTGCATTCCATTTCTTGCTTCTGACCTGTTTATCCTCTTCGTGACCTGCTTTGTGTTTTAACAATGACGTTCACTGACTTTGACAAGCAGTGGCCATACTATAGACCTGAATCTGCTGATGATAGCAATGGTCTGCCTCTGCCTCAGCCAGCGTGATCACACGGCAGGGGGGCCAAAGCTCCCTGACAGTTGGTCAAGATTGTGGCTCTCAAGTCTCGACCACTAGTGGGTCGGCTAATCGTCCATACCGACCCTTCTTTTTGACAGTCGTTCGAATAGGTTTGATGCCATGGTGCAGTAGTCGAGGACGACTGTTAAGGGCCAGTTTGATAGTCCCACAGACGCACAGTAATTCATGCTGATACTGTTGCAGCATGTGGATCTCAGGGTGATATAGGTGCCTTTGTGCAGCTCTCAATGCGTTTGTGAGATTGTAACCTTGTATGAGCTTTAAGGAGGATTAAGGCGTATTTTCGGCGTGTCGCCAGCACCTGCACCATTACCTTGAGATTGTGACCAGCATCTTGGCCGAATGTCAGTTACAGGTAAGAAAGCCCCTTGGCTTGCATTTGCCGGTTTGGAGCAAGCCACCAAAGTATTTTATGATGCTATACACTCAACTAAGGGGGGTGAGGGTTGAATCAATATTAAAGCTGAAGAACATCATCCTCCTTTGCGGGCTGTAGGTATCATGCGGAGGGATGCCCCATAACCTCCAGGGGTGCCATTTTGATGCGCAAGGTCTCGGCCCTGAAGCCCGGACGTCCTGGGTGCTTAATGCCATTGACACGATCAAGCCGCAGGCGTGAAAGAGGTTTGTCGCTCTTGCGGATTGATCCGATACCCATCTTCCGGCGCTGTCCACAGTTACCCGGGGCACATCCGAAAGTCACTTTTTGCCGCCGCTGTCAGAAGCTGACCCTCAAAGTTTCTAACCCCGTCCCACTAACACTCCGTCAAGTAAAAATAATGACTACGTTACAACAGTCGGTCTCATACAAAGAAGGGCCGTTCACCGACTTCCTGGACAAGGCAAAACGTTCGCCAGCACCACACACCATCTCCAGCATCACTGACTATGGCGTAGTGACCTTGTTTTCAACTGTGGCAAACACGGGGCACTACCGATCTGGGTGTTAGAAAATCCTAAGTCCGCAAGGTAACGTCACCGGACCCCACGGCTCAGTATCAGTTAACCGTTCTCCATCCCCACATGCTCAGTTTTCTCACAACGGGAGTCTGTATGTATCACTCAACATGACCAATCTTACCTCTAATGAGTGTTACACAAAGAGTCGAGCGAAGTATGCATGTGTCATCACAGTGGAGACAAGCAGTCTATCGCGCAAATGCACATGCTAGTAGAAGCCCTTCCATATTCATGGGAAGAGGGCGCATCATGAATGAAATCAGTGGACGAAGAGAGGACATAGTTAAACCCTGTCGGAGTCACTGTATTCCTTCCCTGTTCGGAATGCATTTCGCCGCCCTGGGCAGTATCGCTTGCCGACAGTGAGGAATACAGAGTGTTCTTGACGTTGCCGAGACTCGCACCTTCCAGGGTCGAGCTCAACACACAAGCGTCAAGCCTCAAGCAGCTATTGGACTCGGGGATTTCGTCTTGGCCTGTCACGCCTTCACGTTCGGTAGGACGACCCCATGTGGTCCGCTCAGTCGAGTACACTGTCCACCATAACCCTGTCCAGCTTTTTCTAGATACAGGTCGGTGGTTAACATCTTCCGCTCCACTCTTTTCCGAGAATTGGCCTGTCACACGGCCCCATATTGACAGTAAGCCGTATGTCATAGTTCAGACCATGAGAAGGAGTCTCAGGTAATCCGCTCGCTGCTGATGGTTATGGATCATAAACATAAGAATTTGTGGACCAGGGCACAAGCTGTCCGGCCAAAATTCTTAGTCGTAGATAGTATTGTTTTCCTTGTGACCTGCTCATTAGGGGTTTTCAAAACCATGGCCGACCTTAGGATCCCACTTTGATCCGCTGAGTGGAAGAGCAGAATTCAATGGAGTAGATGTGCCCTTTCTGTGGCATGCGCTTAGGATACACTACGTGCTACTCGTCTCTGAGTATGCACAGTGCCTGGAATCGTTGGAAACCGGATTTTTCCATTCCATTTCCCCCCCGGGGTGGGTCTTTGCCCCTGATCGACCTCGTAAAACTCGTTCCCCTCCCCCCCGGGCCATCAGCGCTTGTTTCAGTGAAAACAAGTCGGGGGACACCCTCCAACCTTCACTCAAACTCTGGCGTGTTGTAAAAACAATTTGTAAACTGCAGTACCCCTGTCGGCAGGCGACGGGTTGACTGTGTATTAATCACGAGCAGAGTTACTGCTTGTAAAAAGTATACGTCACTTTTCAGCTAACTCGCTCACTCCTGTTCTGTGTACGTGAGAAAGGTTTTTGAAGGAGACCATGTGCTTTTTGAAACGCACGTGCCGAGTAAAGGGGCCTCCCCTGAACCATCCTTGCACACGTGCAAGTGGAAGTTGCAAGCCCTTTGTTGTAAACTGCACGTCGAGAATTTCCCCTGCGGAAGAATACCAAAATTTGTCGATCTTGTCAGTTTCCCTCCCCATGTGGGTAGGGGGGGAAAACCCCACTGACTTCCCGGAGTGCAGTTTCCCGGGCAGTCTTTGCTGACTCTTCCAACCCCCGGGCCAGTGCGGGAAGATGATTTATTTTGAAGGACTACTGAAGGGGTCAAAACTTCCCAGGTTTTTAGTGCATGTTCTGCAGTCGCCTAGATGGGAGTCGATGGGTTGCCCCCACGATCTTCACTGTATTCCACTTGACAAAGGTACTGAACCCTTTATGTACCTGCAATTGCCTGCCATATCACAAAGGTCTTCACTGAAAAACCCATTACACGGATCTCCGGAGGGATTTTTAAAAGTCCATTTCCCCCTTTGGGAAGTCCCCTTATTTGGTCCCCAAAAAAGCGGAACCTGGCGCCCTGTTATCGATACGGGAAAACTAAATTCATGTACAACCCCAAAACCCAATTTCGTTGCCATTTCTAAACGCCCTTTGCAAAACATGGGCGATAATAGTCTTTAACTTTTTTAATCTTCTTCAAGGGTTCGGAGACCCCCCTCGTGATAGAGCAAAGAGTTGACAGCTTTCTCTACGCCAACGGGTTTTTACCGTTCAGGGGGATGCCCTTTCTTGCGGGAAAAAGCCCAATGTTTTTATTTTTTTGATGACAAAATTTTTCCGTACCCTCCGGGGGGCACGCTCAGGGTCTCCCTGGATATTTATAGTCATGTTTCAAGACCCCCACACATCTCGGAAACTTGACTTTGTATTGGACAGGCTGCTCAAAAAAATTTAAGGTAAAGTGCCCAAATGTCTTTTTCCTCCGGAAGGAAAAAAAATTTTCGGGGTCATGTGTGACTCAGAATGGCAAAAAGACAGACGAGTCTAAAATTTGGTTTCATGCAGAAATTCCCCAGACCCATGGGGGCGAATGCAGCCCGGTCTTTCATAGGCCTGGCGGGTTTCTATGCCCTTTTATCGCGGGTTTCTCCACCATTGCTGCCCCCCTGCGGTTACTCAAAAGGAGCCCCTTTTGGGGAAGTGTGATCAAGAACGGCTTTTTCACTCTTAAGAAAAATTACATCACCCCAAACCCCTTTAGATTCCTGATTTCCCAAGGCATTTCCCTTGATGAAGAGCCGCAAATTTGGCTGGGTTTGCGTCTTGTCACAGGAATCTAAGGGTAAGCAACAGCCTATTGCATATGCTACCCGTGCCCTTTACTAAAGGGGGATCAATTTTTCAGTAACAGAGTAAAGTTTTACCCTTTGTAGGGCCTTTAGTCATTTTCGGGTTTTGATTTTTCCATTATCCTTTTAAGATTTCCAGATATTACCTTTTTTGGGCCTTTTTGCAATAAAACCTCTCGGGAAACACGCTCGGGGTCGCTCCGTTCAATGACTACATCCCTGAAATTTGCTTTTCCCAGGTAAGCAAAAATAAGGTGACCCCCTGTCGAGGCATATAGCATTCGTAGTGTCGAAAAACTCGTTCCTTTTGAGGATCGGGAGCCCAACGCAGGCCCCTGTGGGGTCCCACCCTTTCGTTTTCTCCCAAAGGAGGATGTTGATTACGGTCAAGTCTCCCGTTCCACTGAAGGTTTGGTGGCCCCAAAGGGATACTGTGGGGTGTTGCCCCCTGTGGACCAGGGCAGGCCAATACCAACGGGTGATACCGGGTCCATGAACCGCTACTCTTGGGGTTACCCACGATGCCCGGGTTTGCGCCCCCGGGGAAGGACCGCAGTAAAAACAGGCACGAATGAAATATTTCTGCCAAAAGGGGGGCCGGGGGACATTCCCAAGCATGTACACCAGTATGTTGTTTGCCTCCCAAAACAGGTACATTACTTTTCTAACCCCATTCAAAAAGTATCCCATTAAAAAGGAGCCCGGGGGGAATTCTGTCGACCTTTTGAAAACTTCTCGCCCCGGGGAAAAGGGAAATAAGCCCCTGCTTGTAATGGTAGAAAACTTGAGCGGTACGGGAAATTAGTCCCCCTCCTGAAAAAAAAACCGGCAAAACGATCGCAAATGTTTTCCCGTAGAATGTTGCTTCCCATTTCCTCACAAGTGTCCTTCTGTCAGACAAGGGGTCTGATTCAAAAATGCCATAATGCAGGATCTTTGCTCCAATTTTAACATTCCCAAGTGCCAGTAACTCCACGCCACCCCGAGAAAATGGTCTTCCCGAATGTAAAAATCGCAGTCCTGGAGGTGCTTAGGGAAAACCTTTTAACCAAGTTGTACTACATGGGATGGGGCTATCCCAGAAGTTCATGTACTTTTAAATCCTCCCTCAAGAGCTCGTCAGTGAGACACCTCATTTGCTTTGTATGGCTATGACAAACGCTTACCATATGAAATTCTGTTTGCCCACCCGCCACTTACAAACTGAAACCCCAGGTAGTAAAGATGCAGAAAAAACCAAAACTTGTCTTCCCAACGGGTACAAGGAACCTTATAAAAGCTATGATAGGTTCAGTCTTGAGCGAATGCCCACCCCAAGGAAAAAAAAGTGGAACCCCGGTTGCAAAGTTATTTGCTCAACCCCAAGCCCCCAGTTATGCACAAATTTGCCCCCAAAAATTCGTGGGTCCTTACCGTGTTCTCCCACAGCTCTGGGAAATAATTCAGGTGGGGGAATTGCTCTGGAACATAAAGGGAAGCCCCCTTGATCAAATGAAGTTTGGCCCCAGTGTGACGTCCCCGGACTCTCCTCAATAAACCCACGGGGGCAACCCTTTTTTCTCTTCCCGGATGGGAAATTTTTTTTTTTTTTTTTTTGCTGTTTCATTTCTTGCCCATTTTTGTTTAAAAAGTGAGAAAAAGGCAGTCCCTCTCTGGGGTAGCTATTTAAAAGTCCCCTTTACCCCTTGGGCCCACCAGTATTATCGGTCGGGCGACGTGGGGTGCTGGCCAACAAAATGACACCTGTACTGTCAAACACACACCCTACCCGTCTGTTATACTAGTTCATATTTCGCGGCATTTAAGGGGCCCTCTGTAGGCCAGCCAGGTCAGGGGAAGGGCTGAGCCCTTTCCTCTCTTCCTAGGCGGGACCGACTTGATGGGCACACGTGCTCCCCCTCATGGACTTTTTGCGGTCTTTCCCTCACACTGCCCTTGTGTACTCACTTCTACCAAATTAAACCCCAAACTAGCCAGGGCCAACTTTGCTACCTACCTACCTTCATCAGCACTAAACTGCTTTTCAGCAGCAAGAACAGAATAACAGAGGGGGGTTAATAACTTATCAAAGGAGCCTCACAACAGCTGGATCCCCAGCTAAGGGGGCCCACCCCAGCTATAACTGATGGCGCCAGAAGCGCCAGATGGTATCCCCTTTTCAAGCCTGGACAAGGGGAAGCGGGTGTGTGGGACTATACAGTCATTCCCTTGGCGTGCCTATTCCATTCCGGGGGAAGGGGGCAGCCCGTTTCGGGGGCCCCCAAAAGTCTAAAAAAAGGAGAACTTGCCCATCTTAATTTTGTTCCCCATGGGCTAGGGGGACCCCGCTCAGGGGAAAAATGCCCAAAATTTTTTCTTTTTCCCCGGGGGGAACAACCCTTCCTCTGCCTCCCCCTTTTTGTTGTTATATAATCCTCATTTCTTGTACTGGTTTTTTTGTCATTTTTCCTCTCCCACGAACACCTTGCAGGAAGTTCCTCATCCTGTGTGCCCCCCCCTTTTGTTTTGGTTTTTCCCATAAAAATTCCTGCTTCTCTCTCCACATGTAGTCAACTATTAATAAAAGCGCAGAACCCAGATCGCTAGCCCGGGGGCCTTTCATAATGATATTCGATGCCCAACTACTCAAGGTGAATACAGGCCAGTCTTGCGGGTCGCCCTGCCTGTCTCTTGGTAGTGTTTTTAAAAACTTTTTAGGCATGGGGTTTTTTCAGTACCACATCCATTTCTTGGCTCTCCAGTTTTGGGCCCTCAGGGGCTCGAGGTTTTCCCAGTCAATTTCCTTGTGATTGAAATCCCCCATGTCAAAACTTTGCTCCCCCATGTGAGCTCTTCTGGCCACCTCTTAAGGGTTTTCGACCATTTTCTGTTTCTCAATCATAATCTTCTCTTGGCCTCCGCGTTTTGTGGTGGGTTGTAATTCTGCAATTACCTCTGTTGGCCCTCGACTTAATTGTTCCCACTAATGTCCCTTTCGCCTATGCCACCCATTTTTTCTTCCCCTTTTTCATTCCCCACCTGTTTTTTAAAGAGCATGCTTCCTCCCCTCCCCCCCTCTATTTTTTTGAGGATTTTTCCGGGTGGGGAAGATTGATCTGTTATCTCCTGGGTGAGCTTTGTTTCTGTGAATGTGTTATGCTATAATTGGTCCCCGCGGGCCCGCCCCAGAAAAAGGAACATTTTCCTCTATTTTTATTCACCTGTGGTTCCCCGCAGTCTTTTGATGGGCCCAATCAAACCCCCATAACACTAACAGTTGGATAACCAGAATGATATAAATCAATGCAAATCACCCGAAAGTCACAATTATCAATAAAGGACTTTTACCCCCTCCACCCCCCTGCCACGAAGTGATACCCCCAAACATTCACCATCACCCATTCCCCATATTTATCCGAAGTCCAGCCCAAAGGACAAGGGTTTAGAGCAATAAAAAAGATCCAAACCGCTAAGGACTCCTAACATCAAAGGTTGGGGGGCGTAAAACCACGAGAAAATTTTGGTACTGCCAGCCAGGACACAACCCTCACCCCACCAGCACCCACAACACACGACAACAACAACAAACATGGCCCCACCCCAGTCTAAGTAAGTCTTCCAGGATTTGATGTCAAGAAAAATCACCCACCCAGAAATAGTAATCCCCTTTCGATTCAGAACAAACATCACCAAATTAACCCAGGAAATGCGGAACTAAAAGCTTTCCCAAAGCACTTTCCTCAGAAATCAGCTCTGAACATAAACTAGACACTTGGGAAAAACAAGCAAAACCCCACACCCATCCCTAACACTAAAACACTCAAAAGACCCCAAACACCCTGCTTACCCCAGTATTATAGAGGAAAGATCAAAAGTGGGCCAAAAACAACATGCCAAGTCGCACCAACTTCCAACCTAATGACCCAAAAACAGCTATCTGACACTGTTGTGTTAAAAACAAAAAAATCTCCCACCACAGTCCCCAAGAGACTGCATGGGACCACCTTACAATTATCAAGGACCACCTTCGCCTTAACATACGTTTGTGAGACCTAAAGGATTTCAAACTGATGGGCTACCAAGCGGGGAAAAAAACATGCGTTAAAATTCCAACAGCCTACAAAAGAAGCACCGTAGAAAAGATTTATTTCTATGAAAAAAATGGTGTTTACGTCAAAAAAATGCCCTTTCCAAAACAAGACAAATCTCCTTTATCAGCTAAGAAAATTCGCTATGCCCCAAAAAATCCACCAGTACTTTGTGAGGGACGGGAAAAACGCAGTTTGGAAACAGCCCACTGGGAAAAGATATTCATTCTTTCAGAACATGACCTTAAAAAAATTCCTAATGAGGGTGGGTAACTGAACGGAGTAAAGTGCAGATAATATCATAGTCCACCGTTGTGTTTATTGTCATAAATTTGTGCCCCCCCAAAATTTTTAAAAACCCCAATATTTTGAATGTCACTGTTGTATTCAATGACCATTCTACCTCATGTCTTAATGTGTTTAATTTACAGAATCTACTCCTTTTTTACATTTTTCCACTTCTTGTTTTTTCTTTTTTTTTTTTGAAATAACCTAGCTTGTCCTCAATTATTCTACCTCACTTTAAGAAATATCTATTGCAAATTTCATTTTAAAAATCTCTTATTGCCCAATTTTATTTAAACTATATTGACCAAACTATTTTAAACTTTTTATTTCCCTTTTTATGCCCATTTTTTTAGTGCCCAAACCTTATTGTTTAAAATTTTTATCTTATTATTGCCCTATTTCTATTTTAAACTTTACCACCCAGCTTTATTTTACTTTTCTAACCTTTTTTAAACCAATTCTTTTTTAAAATAGATTTTCAACTACAACTTTTTTATACCTGTCTACCATTACTAGGCATAAATAACCAAGTCATTTCATTTTATTTTATTTTTTTTATTTTTCTTTTGCTACCTTTAATTGTGTATTTTTTCTTGTCAATTTAAAATCTAGTTATACTCCAGTTCTTGTAAACAAATTATATAAAAACCCTTTGTGCATTTACAGTGAGAGTTGGTGTATTTTAATTTTTATTTTATTATTAGATTAACCTAGTTTACTCGCTCATTTCCGACAACACATGACAAACCTCAACTTTATTTTGTGTATTAGTTACTATACTCTATTGGCCCCAAAAAGCTTTGCAATTTCTTTTCCAAAATTCCCACACTACAGTTATCCGCTATAACTCAACACACAACTCAGTATAAATAACCACAATTGAACCTATTGGGAAAATAACTCCTTTATTACACAGCATAACAAGCCACCTATCCTAACAATGCTAAAGGTCATCGTTTTTTAAATACAACATCAGGGGCCTTTAAACAAACACTAATGACCCCCTGGATCCTTTTCGCTATGAACACCCTTTTCCCGCATTATTTATTTCTGAGACCTGGCTTAAGCAGGGCAAAAAATTTTACCCCTACCGGGTACACGAATCCACAACTGAGACCAAAAATAATTGGGGGTGGTTTGCAATCTATTTCTTAGGCCAATTTTCTTGTATTAGCACCACTTGCTTTAATAATTAATTGGGGAATACATTTTTTCTAAATTTTACTGTTAAAAACCCTTTAAAACGTTTAACAAAACGGGGGCCATTTACCGGATACCACACACAAAATCCCAAATTTTAGTGAGAAATTAAATGACAATAACAAACAGACAAATGAACAAGCACCCCCTTCTTTAGGGGGGAGACTTCAACATCAAAACCTTGGCTTACTGTGATCGCCGTAACTGATTTTATCAACAAAAGAACAACACACTTTTTCCTACCCAAAAATAACTAAACCAACCAGGCCCCCTGAGACAAGTGCAACCTAAAAGACCACAAATGGACCAATAACTAGCCCCCTTAAATCAGGGATAATCACAGGAAGCTCGTCCCTACCCTACCCTTTTCTTGACAAACATTGTAAACCTCCACTGGAATACAACAAAATTTCATTTAGACTCCATGACAGGCCCATAAGGAATTTTACAGCTGACCTGGGAAATGTTGATAGGCCTACAAATTCTTCGAGGCCAATGGGAATGATGACTGGGGAGAAATTTTCTTAACAAATTACTTAGATATACAAAAAAAAATTGTCCGATAAAAAACAAAACGATACGAATAAAAGGCTCGGTTGCCCAGGGTAACAGCGGATTCTGAAATCCATTATGAGAAACACCAAATATGAAAAGCAAAATAGACAGGGCCCCAATACACAAAAATTTCTTAAAAATTTCTCATTCCACCAAAATAATAAAGGAAAGCCAAACACTATACTACTCCAGCAGATTTACTTTACCAAGAGGGGCATATGAAAAAAACCTGGGGAAACACTTTCCCAGATTCTAGTGACCCAAAATGAATGAAACAAAAATATTGACCTAACTAAACCCTTTAAAAAACCCTGCATCCCCTGACCACTAAAGAAAAAAACACTTTTATCAACCATAGGATCAATCTCGCCAATAAAAAACCCAGTACCAATGCCCATCCGGGGACTACCTGAGGGATTTTTTATAAATTCCTTCTATCTTGTACCCAATGAGCCCCCGGAATCACTTAAAAAAAACTCAGAGAATCGTCTCATGTCCCTCCATTATTGTACAAGCGAGAGCACTGTCCTTTTGCATGCTTTTCATTACTTTTAACAAGTCACTAGCACTGCACGTCCCTGAAATACTCAAGGAGCAAGGGTTACACCAATAATAAGGTGGTGACCCCAGATTTAAAAAACTATAGGCCAAAATCAAACTTACCCCTTGCTATCCAAAATCTTTTAGAAACTCGGACAGGAGTCTATATTCATTTAAACGGGACAAAACAACCAACCCCTGCCAATTTGGATTCGGGAAAAAAAAAAACACTAATGATGCAAAAATAAAAATGCAGACCTCTTTTCACCACATTGGAAAAAAAGGAATATCCACTTGGAATTTTTTTTGACCTAAAAAAAAGCTTTTGACACAGTGACCCACAGATCCTACTCCCAAACTTGACCATTATGGTTAAAGGATGCGCTTGCTATTTTAAATCCGCCTTCTAATAGATATCAGTAGTCTCCATTAGAGAACAGTATTAACAACCGACCATTCATACGGAGTTCTGCAGGGGGTGTCCTTGGGCCCTGCTTTGCATTTTATAAAAGATCTTTCCAAAGTTTTCCCCAACACCTGAAACCCCTTTTTCTTTTCTTATGACACGACTTATGTCATCTCCAAACCTTTAACTTGCCACCCCCAAAACCCTTGTTAACGAGGAGCTCTCAAAATTCGGCTTGGATGACAGCCAATAAACTTATGCAAACACTGACAAAACCCACTGTATTTTGTTTGACAGAGAGGAGCTGCGCAACTTAACATTTTGATCGAAACACCTAATTGCCAACAATGGGGCAAATTTTTAGGGTATACCCCGAAAAAAAACCTGAATTTCAGCACCCCCTTTCCCAAAGCATAACCAAAAAAGTATCCAAAACAGATGGGGTCCTCTCCACGATACTATACTACGTGCCCCAAAATGTCCTTTCACACTTACCACTTACTTATTATCCCTACCCCCATGCTATTTGGCTTGGAGCAAATGCAGCAACAAAACCTAAAAAACCAATAATAACCAACAAAAAGCTGCAGTAAGAATAACTAAAC